>WHVD01000228.1:0-109586 GCA_015178975.1 Hysterangium stoloniferum | reverse complement strand
TTGTGTGTATTACATGAACTGGTCCTGGCTTGATCGTCAAAAGGGCTGAGCCAACAAAGCAAGCTACCAAGAATCAGGTCATTCAAGCGAATCACCAACGACTTACTTCATACGCAAATCAGAGCTCTTGAGTATGGTCTATCGATTATCAGACTCTGAAATGATGATGGAAGTAATGAATGGTGCACCTGAATTTTGGTCTACAATTTTGGATACACATCGATGTAGAACCTTGCGCGAGTTTGCTACTGCCATCAAACATCATGAACAAGCACTTCAACACTCTCCTTTCGGATCACAGGACTCTTCAATTGAAAGGCGCCTGAAGCAAGTTGAACAGTCAATTCGCCAATCAAAGGGTCCTTCTTCAAATCGTAATCAATTCCGGTTTGCAAGGTCGAACTTAATAGGTTGGAGTCCCAATATCGGAAAACCTCAGTTCCCAAGGGATGACTCTATTGTCTCTAAGGGGAATACTCCGGAATCCAAGAAGGCTAGGCCCTGTCAACATTGTGGCAGTCCAAAGCACTGGGACTATGACTGCAAGTACTCTCGGAAGGGAACGAAAAATGTTAGGGCCAATTTTGCTAGCCAAACTGATGAAGATGTTCAAGCTCAATCAGAATACGATGAACTGTACTACAATTGTTCCTCAGAGGATGAAGACTCCCATCAGTCAATACAGGAATCCTCAGAGTCAGGGAATTTAATCAACCTTGATTCTGACTCCTCCGATTCAAATACTTGTGAAGCTTTCAATGTATGCAGAGCTGTTAATCTGGCTTCAAGTCCGAACAGCCAGTCTTTAGAACCTCAGTCTATACAGAGGGGATTAGAGATTGAACACTCACTTCCTAGCAACACTCCTATACATCAAAAGGCCTCTGAGCAAAAGCTTCAACGCAAAATGCTTAATGGAATTTTCAATGTCAAAAACTATATTATAAAACTGGCCAATTCAACGAAGAAAGAAATCTTTTCCTTACCCAAACTAATGGCCAGGCCTCCTGGATGTGCATTCCTTGGAGCACAAGCCACTTCAGCCAAAGGATGGCTAGGATGTTATGGCCAGAATCTAACTAAGATCATTGTAGACTCGGGTGCAGACATTTCATTGATATCACACTCTACCTTATCTCGACTTGATAATCCTCCAAAGATTAAGAATGGACAGCGAGTCAATCTGAGTCAAGTAACTGGAGCATCAACTATGTCGGGATTCGTTTCATTGCCCGTCTACTTTGACACAGATGAGGGACCAGTGGAGTTAGTCATTGAGGCTTATGTAGTCAAAGGAATGACTACTCCTTTTATCATTGGAAATGACTTTGCAGATCAGTATCCAATCTCAGTCATCTGAGGAGAAGAGGGTTCAACTTTGAATTTTGGTTCAAGTGGAAGATCTATCAAAGTCGAAAACTCTATTGGGCCAATGTTGCAAGATGAAAAGGGACAAGCATTTCAAGTTAAAGTAACTCCCAAGCTTTCAGACCTGACTGCAAAATTCAAGGCCCATCGAAAGAACAAACGAGTCAAGAAGACACTTCAAAACAGAGAAACAGATAATTCTGTGCGATCTGTCATTGGTATTACTATATCTCCAGAGTCAATCAGTGCAGTTCTTGTGTCACTGACCTTTCCCGAGAAGTCAGACATAGCATATATTGAGAAGATTATCTTATCCAATCGAGGTGATCAAGACTTTTATACAGCACCCGATTCTATCATCACTCGGAAGAATCCACACTTATATGTTTCAAACTTTTCGAGTTTTCCAGTGCATATACATGAAGGTCAAATACTAGGCTATTCACATAATCCTGAATCTTGGTTGGATAGTCATGAGCATTTAAGTGAAGAACAACTGAACAACTTAAGTGCTCATGCCTATCTAGTTAAGAGTATTGCCAATCAACTCTTGAATCCTAAATACAACTCAATTGACGAACCAAATGTTGAAGGAGAATCAGAAGGTGGGCCCAAAACTGCAGAACCACCCCCTGAAGACATTAGCTCCAATAAGTTCTTTGAAGAGATCGACATTAGCAAGGACTTATCTCTGGAGCAAAAGAAGCAGTTGAAGTCAACACTCTGGAAGAATCGTCTTGCATTTGGATTAGATGGAAGACTTGGACATTATCCTGCAAAAGTGGAAATCAATTTACGAGAAGGAGCTAGAGAAATATCAATGCCTCCATTCTTTGCTTCACCCAAGAGCAGAGGAGTTATAGATGAACAGATGGACAAATGGATTAAGCTGAAAGTAATCGAACCTTCTCAGAGTCCATGGGGTGCTCCAGCATTCATAACATATCGTCAGTCCAAGCCTAGAATGGTTATAGACTATCGTCAACTCAATGCACAAGTCATCCCGGATGAATTTCCATTACCACGTCAAGATGATATTCTGCAAGCATTATCTGGATCACAATGGCTATCAACTCTGGATGCACTAGCAGGTTTTACACAGTTAGAGATGGCATCTAGAGATAAGGAGAAGACAGCCTTCAGGACACATCGAGGTCTTTATCAATTCTTAAGGATGCCATTTGGATTTCGCAATGGACCAGCTGTGTTTCAAAGAGTCATGCAAAATGTTTTGGCACCCTTCTTATGGATATCCACCTTGGTTTATATTGATGACATTGTAATCTTTTCAAAGACCTTTGAAGATCATTTAAACCATGTTGAATTGGTGCTTCAAGCAATCATAACCTCCAAGATTACCCTATCTCCTTCAAAGTGTCATTTTGGCTATCAGTCACTCAAGTTATTAGGGCAAAAGGTCTCAAGACTTGGTCTCTCCACTCACAAAGAAAAGGTTGATGCTATCTTACAACTGGATGAACCTAGAAATGTTCATGAGCTTCAAACATTCTTGGGAATGATGGTTTACTTCTCTGCATATATTCCATTCTATGCTTGGATAGTGAACCCATTATTTTCATTACTCAAGAAAAATGTAACATGGACATGGGGAAATGCTCAGCAGAATGCCTTTGAATTAGCAAAAAAGACACTCACCAATTCTCCAGTTAGGGCCTATGCAATCAGAAGTCTTGGTTATCGACTGTACTCCGATGCTTGTGACATAGGGATAGCAGCAATTCTTCAACAAGTTCAACCAATCAAGATTAGAGATTTGGAAGGGACCAAAACTTATGATAAATTGAGGAAAGCTTATGACAACAATGAAGAAATTCCTCAATTGGTCATTGCTATATCTAAGGAAGAAGAGAACTTACCAAGCAATGGATCGTGGGCTGAAGAATTCGAAGAAACTATTGTTTATGTGGAAAGAGTCATTGCTTATTGGTCAAGAACATTAAAATCTGCTGAAAGGAATTATTCACCCACAGAACGAGAAGCCTTGGCATTAAAAGAAGGCTTGGTCAAATTCCAATCATACCTAGAAGGTGAAAATATTTGGGCAATTACAGATCATGCAGCATTAACTTGGAGCAAGACCTTTCAAAATATCAATAGGAGATTACTCACTTGGGGAACAATATTTGCAGCATATCCTGAACTTAAGGTTATTCATTGTGCTGGACGAGTACACTCAAATGTAGATCCCATATCAAGATTAAGAAGACGTTGGCCTCGAGAAAATGGTCCTATCACTGATCAAACTAGATCTGTAAGCTTAGCAGATCAAGAGAACGACCCATTGGCTAAGTTCTATGAAGAATTAATGCCCGAGTTTGAAGCAGATTTGCTAAATCTTGGAAAAGAAGTTCTAGAGGAAGACTATAAGGCACCCGACCGATCAGTCAACTTGGGAATTATTATGCAGAATCCTAATCTCGGAATCATGAGTTCATCTTATGCAAGTGCTCATGGTTACAGCATACTCATTGGAGCCGATCCAAATGAAATTCAAGAATTCATTCTGGGTTACCAAGAAGATCCTCACTTCACTACAGTCCTGAACACTTTGAAGACTGAAGAGAACTGGAGTAATCCTCGGTTCCCCCAGTATTCCTTAGGAAATGAAGGATTAATTTTCTTTGAAGATTCTCAAGGAAATCTAAGACTTTGTGTCCCAAGTTCTAAACGTCCTGATATTATGTCACAAATGCATGATGATTTGACTAATGGTGCTCATGCTGGATATCACAAGACTTATAACCGGATTGCCAGTGGATATTATTGGCCCAGAATGTCCAGGGAGATCCTTCAATTTGTTAATACTTGTGATATTTGCCAAAAATCAAAGACAAGAAAACATGCACCATATGGTCTCCTTCAGCCTATTCCAATCCCATCACAGCCGTTCGAAGTCATTACAATGGACTTTATTCCACAACTACCTACAACTGATGGATTTGACAACATTCTTGTTGTGGTGGACAAACTGACAAAGTATGCAATATTTATTCCTTGTCATACTACAGATAAAGAAGAAGAAATCGGGAGACTAGTCTTTCAATACATTATCTCACAGTACGGATTGCCTCGACAAATAATATCTGACCGTGATCGCAAATGGACTGGGAGATTTTGGGAATCACTCTGCAAGCAGATGAAAATAAAAAGAGGACTCACCACAGCCTACCATCCTCAAGCAGATGGACAAACCGAAATAATGAATCAAACCTTGGAAGTTGGTCTTCGTGCCTATATTGGGCCAGAAAGGAATGATTGGATATCCCTCTTAAATGGATTCGCATTGTCCTATAATACAAGCATTCATGCCGTATCAGGATTCACTCCAGCATTCTTATTATTTGGATATACGCCACTCACGAAGTCAAGTTTTTTATCCCCGGAATCAGATAAGGTGGACCGGCCTAATAGTTCACCAGAAATGACAGAATCGAATTTCAAGGGATGGAGCGATCAGGCTGACTTGATGGTAGAACAATTTCGGACGAATCGAGATAAAGCCAAGGATGCCTTACTTCTGGGACAAATGTTTCAGAAAAGGTATTACAATCAAGGGCGACTTACCCTCGAATTTCAAGTAGGCGATTTAGTCATCTTAAATCCGCATTCGCTAGCGCTTTTAAAAGAAATGAAGGGGCGAGGACAGAAATTCCTAATGAGATACGAAGGACCATTCGAAATTCTAGAAAAAATTAGCGCAGTAGCATATCGCCTGAGAATGCCAGCGTCGTATGGGACTCACTGTAAGGGCGACTCTCTAGACCACACTGACTCGCACTATGACTGAGTTGGGGCACTAGCAGAGGGAATCCGAAGTAAGTTTTATACCTATCTATTATATACATACAATGTACATTATTACTTACCTAGCAGAGGGAATCCGAAGAGAAAAGTCTAAGGAACCCTTGGCTAGCGAGTGACTAACTAAAGGTGCAGCTGAGTTTGAAAATGTGATAAAAACAAGGTACTCTTATCCTTGACTTATGAGACTATATTAAGGAAGGTCAGGGATGAATTTAGAAAACTTGAGATTGTCCCCTGACATCACCCCCCCTTTTAAGATATGGCGTCCCGACATGCTGCTGCTGCCAATAAAGTCCAGGCTTGACCTTTCGAAACTCTGGAATCTGGGTCACTTGTACTATGGTGTTTGGAGGTTGTCTTGATCCTCGAATAGGGCCCTGAGTTGTTACTGCCTCTGGATGTTGTGTGTGGAAGTCTGCTGTCAGAGTGGGAGCGAATACCATATATCCTGGTTCCCAGCTATTATGTTCCATGCCAAAGCCTTGCCATTTTATGAGGTATTCAATTCGCCCATATCTCCATCTACTATCCAATACCTTCTCAACTTCATACTCCACTTCTCCTTCCACTACTATTGGATCTGGTGGTGGTTGAGAATGGCGGCCAATGATTGGATCCTCAATTTTTGGTGTCAGTTTCACCACATTGAATACTGGGTGGAGTCTATTCATTGACTTGGGCAGTTCCAACCTATAGGCAATTGGTGAGACCTGTTCAAGTATCTTGAATGGCCCTAACCGAAGGTGTGAAAGCTTTTTTGAGGGTTGGGCCATTTGAATATCACTGGCATCTAGGAAAACTTGGTCTCCTGCCTTGAAGTTTGGTGCTGGGGTTCGCCGACGGTTGTAGTACTTTGTCATCTCATCCTTTGCTTTAGCCAATGCTGCTTTTGCCTCCTCAAGAGTTTCAGCCATTCGATCTCGAAAATCATTTGCCGATTCCACCTTGCTGGATCGAAGGTTTGGTTCAAAACCCATTCGTGGATGACGTCCACAGTCTAACATGAATGGTGTCTGTTGTGTAGATGCATGGATATGGTTGTTGTATTGAAATTCTGCAAGTGGGAGAAGGTCAACCCAGTCTGATTGGCGCTGATTCACAAAAATCCGTAGATATGTCTCAAGCTCTTGGTTGACTCGTTCAGTTTGTCCATCAGTTTGAGGGTGGTAGGCTGTGGAATAGGCTGGTTGAATCCCAAGGAGCCGATATAATTCCCGAGTGAAATGGCTTGCAAACTGTGATCCACGATCTGAGATGATTCTCTGTGGGAGTCCATGATGCTTCCACACATCCTTAAAAAAGATCCGAGCTGCACCCACAGAGTCAACAGTTTTGTGTGTGGGCAGGAAATGTCCCCGCTTTGTCATGAGATCTACAATTACCATAACTGAATCATATCCTTGAGATTCAGGTAGGTCAACTATGAAGTCAACACTGGTTGTATCCCATCGGTCTGCTGGTGTGGTGTTTGGGTGTAATTCCCCAATTGGCATTCGACGCTGGAACTTGGTGCATATACATGTGTCACAGGTCTTGACATATTGCCCTATATATCGTGATATGCCTGGCCACCAGAAGTTGCGACTTACTAGCTCTAAAGTCTTCCATCGTCCTGCATGACCAGCAACCCGAGAGTCATGGTGCTGTTCCACAATCCTACGCCTCAGTTCTGGGTCGGTTGGGACATATATTTTACCCCGATACAACACCAATCCATCTTCCTCTGACCATTCCATTAATCTGATAGATCGGCCACCAGATTTCCGGAGTTCCTTCACTGCCTTGATCACCGCTTCCTCCTGTTCACCCTTCTCATTTCCTTGGCGAATAGCAGTGAGGAATTCACGTTCTGGCCCATGTATTGATACGCCCTCCATGGCTCGAATTGCAAAGAACTCTGGCTTAAGTAGAGTGATGTTTGAGTTGTCTCCTTCACCTGAACCATGGTCAGACCGGCGAGAGAGTGCATCTGTTTTACCCATAGACCGCCCTGGTCGGTGGTGCAGTTGGAAATCAAAACGTGCCAGGAACAGCGACCATCGGGCCTGTCTTCGGTTTAGCTTTTTTGAGGACATGAAGTACTCGAGGTTTTTGTGATCAGTCCATACCTCCACTGAGTGCCGTGCCCCCTCTAGGAAATGTCTCCACTCATCAAAGGCACGAATCACTGCCAGCATCTCTTTGTCATGGATCTCATAATTGCGTTCAACAGCTGACAAGCTTTTTGAGTAAAAGGCAACAGGATGCCACTTTCCATCATCCAGCTGTTGTGAGAGGACTGCTCCAGTGGCATAGTCTGATGAGTCAGCTTCAACTCTAAATGGTTTTGAATCATCAGGCATTGTCAGAATTGGTGCATTTGTAACCAGATCCTTGAGGAGAAGGAAGGCATTGTCCTCTGTCATGGTCCACCTCCAGTTGGTTTCCTTTTTTGTGAGATCAAACAGTGGTCGTGCATGGTGGGAGAAATCTGATATGAATCACCTATAGAAGTTGGCAAAACCAAGGAATGCCTGTACCTCTTTCCGACTGGTAGGAGTGGGCCAATCACGTACACCTGACACCTTGATTGGGTCCATCTCTGCTTGGTTTTCAGAGATGACTAGACCAAGGTATTCAATCTTTGTCTTTTCAAACTCACATTTCTCTGGCTTAAGGTAGAGCTTATACTCGCGAAGACGCTCTAGAACCAGTAATAGGACACGCCGATGTTCCTCAAGCGTCCTGGTGAAAATGAGGATGTCATCCAGGTAGACACAGACAACTCCTTCTGCAATCAAATCTCGGAAGATGTCATTCATCATAGTCTGAAAGGTTGCTGGGCTATTAGTGAGGCCAAAAAACATGACTAAGGGTTCAAACAACCCTCTATTTGTTCGGAAAGCAGCCTTCCACTCATCGCCATCCTTAATGCGAACATTGTTGTAGCCCCATCTGACATCAAGTTTTGTGAAATACCGTGCCCCTTTTAATTGATTCACCAGTTCTGAAATAAGTGGGAGTGGATATCGATTTTTTATGGTTTGGGCATTCAATGCACGATAGTCTTGTACAAGTTGAAGGGAGCCATCCTTCTTCTTGATGAAGAAAACTGGGGATGCCATGGGTGACTTAGAAGGACGTATTCGACCGCCCACCAGTTGCAAGGTTTTCAGCAATAAAAATATCCAGCTCTGTCTGTTCATTGAGGGACATAGGGTAGACCTTGCAATTGGTTGACTTTGCATCAGGGATTAGTTCAATTGCATGGTCCCAAGGTTTTCTATCAGGCAATGAATTAAATGACTCCTTGGAGAACACATCTTCAAAGGTGTGGAGATACTCAGGGACAATGTCTCGAAAACCTTTTGGGCTTGGTGTATTAAACCTTGCACTAGCCTCTGCTAGTCGCTGAGACACTGTGGCAGATGCTCGAATCTGACTTGGAGTCAATTCTGGGTGCAGCACCGTGACAAATACCCGATCTCCATCTTCAATTAAGTCCTCTATTTGGTCTTCAACCTCATCAGACTGATCAGGTAGTAAGTCAGGAATTGGCTCTTCTGTTTCCTCAGATGTGAAGACTGGGGCAGGGGCATCTCTACAAGCTTGTAAACATCTAATCTCTTCACGTGCCCTGAGGGTTGAGATTTTACACTGTTTACAGTGTGGGTTACAACGGGTCATTTTGACTTCTTGTGTCTGCCAATTGATCTCTGGGTTGTGATCCCGAAGCCAGGTATAGCCAAGTAAAAGGGATTCCTTCCCAAGCTTGGTGACTGCAAACAATGCCTTTTCTGAGTGATCCTTGTAGCATAGGACCAACTCAGCAACTTCAGTGATTGAACCTGCTTCATTGGGTGTCCCATCAACATTGTATACATGAATTGGGTAGATGAGTGATCGTGTGGCAATTCTGTTTTCATACACATAGTCTCGGTCAATGAATAGACCAGTTGCACCACAATCAACCAATGCACGAGTCGATCGGAGAAGACCAGTGTCAGTTGTTTGGAGCTCGACTTTTAGGTGTAATGATTTCGCAGTTGCCGTTGAGGCAATAATGAGAGATTTTGGAAGACGACGTTCCCAAACTGGTCTTCTATGATGTGAATGGACTGAGGGAGACTTGGGTGGGTTAGATATGACTTGAATTCCAGTGTCCTCACTCAACAGAGGTTCAACTTCTGATGTATTAACTGTACATACATCATCAACAGAGAGGACACTGAATCTATTTGAAAGTGGCAGCGAGGGCATACCCTTCACTCACTGCAGTTGGGAAAACCCGAAGCAGGCTGTAGGTCAGCCCCTCGAGGAGAGTCATCTGCTTCAGCCACCCTACTACAGGCAATTTGGACATCCACTTCTGCAAGAAGGATGTCCATGGCCATGTCCTGTCCCTCTTCATCAAGGCTAGTAAGTAGGGAGCGGATTCTTTGTAGTTTTCGAGGGCAGTCACGACTGAGATGACCCGGCTGACGACACTCGAAACAGAGTGTTGAGGGAAGACCCCGGCCTTTTGTTGCATCAACGTCCATCGCGTCGGTCGGCCTAGAGGAGGGTAGTGTCGACGTGGAATGTGGGGGAAGTGGGGGAACGACGCGAGGGAACGTCGAAGGTTTCAGTGCGACCGGTTGCGTTGTGACGCCTGCTGAACGGAAAATCTCGTTTGCGTTTCGATTTCGGTCGAAGCGGGAAGCGGCGTCGTACCAGCCTTGTTCGTCGTCGTCCTTCGGGCGGTTCTCCATCGTCGCAACCTGGGTCTGGATATGCGGTAAGAGGCCGTGTCGATATTTCATCACAATGGCTAACGCGTCTTTGTAACCTGCAAGGTCAATGAGTTCGCGAAACTCATCTGTGTACTTGTCGACCGTTCTTCGGGCTTGATGGTACGTCGTTCCTTCTAACTTGATACGGGCCGTAGCTGCTTCGTCAGCTGGAAAGAACTCATGCTCGAAGGTCCGCACGAAGGTCTCCCACGACGGCACCACGTCTCCTTGACTCCACGATTTCATGAGCCGATTTGCGAAAAGGGCGGCTCGACCCGTCTTCATGAACGACACCACCCATTGAACCTTCGTCTCGTCCATCTGGAACTTCGACCCATTCATGCTGATGTACAGCAGACACGAGTTGTAGAAGGTGCGTCCACCAGATCGATCACCGTCGTATGCGTTCGGAAGTGGAACCTTCGGGCCTGAGTTGGTCGAAATGGCAGCAGAGGTCGACGTAGGTAACGCGGGCGGCTGTGGAGGATTCGTTGGTGGTTGTGTTTGTACAGTGAGTTGCTGAAGAATTTGCTGCAACAGGTCCGTATTTTGCTTCTGGGAGGCTTGGAGATCTCTAATGTCGTTACTGTGCTGTTCCAGCACCTGGTGGGGATCGGTAATAGAAGTCGACATAATAGTAAAAATGAGGGGAAGGGACCGCGTGTAAACTCGAAGTAGATTAGATCTGTATAAAGGTTTGAATTTGCGATCTTGAATATGGTTCGAAAAATAGCGGCGGTGACTCCGGTCACTTGATGTGAGACTTTTCTTCTGTAAGGGCGACTCTCTAGACCACACTGACTCGCACTATGACTGAGTTGGGGCACTAGCAGAGGGAATCCGAAGTAAGTTTTATACCTATCTATTATATACATACAATGTACATTATTACTTACCTAGCAGAGGGAATCCGAAGAGAAAAGTCTAAGGAACCCTCGGCTAGCGAGTGACTAACTAAAGGTGCAGCTGAGTTTGAAAATGTGATAAAAACAAGGTACTCTTATCCTTGACTTATGAGACTATATTAAGGAAGGTCAGGGATGAATTTAGAAAACTTGAGATTGTCCCCTGACACTCACCCTGTCTTAAATATCGCACATCTAGAGCCTTACAAAGAGTCCCCTGAAAGATTCGGATTTCGACCCAAGAGAAATTTCAATCGTGCCGATTTTGAAGAACTCCCCGAATACGAAGTCGAAGCTATTGTGGATCAAAAATGGTCACGAGCACGCAATGGGAGACGTAATGTTCTCTACAGAGTACGATTTAAAGATTATTCGTCGAATTTCGATAAATGGCTTACAAGAAGAGACTTGAAGAATGCTCCAGCAATCCTTCGAGATTGGGAGATCCAAATGCGGAACACGAAAACCCGATCTGAGTCATATTGAAATCTCAGATGCCAATCCATTCACCTAGGATGGGTAGGTTTGAGACCTATGCTTGGACGAGTTTCCCGTATATGTATTTGTACGAAAAGAAAAGAACGCTATTCACTAAAAACATTATCACTACGACAATTCCTCTCAGAAAACCAAAACCGAACGAAACAACTTACTATGGATCTCCCCCCAATAACTGAACTCGATTACGCTCTTAGCATTGTTGATGGCAAACCCTGTCAGAACGATGTGATAGTTTCTCACACCTTGTATCCAACTCATAAACCACTTCAATACCGATTAAACAAGAAAGATTGGACCTCGATTGAGTACGACGGCATCAAAGTTTATCGAATTCGAGATTCCCTTGCAAACTCTGTATGGGAATACCATTTGGTGAACGTCAAAATGACCTGTATTGCCGCCCATAATTATAGTCCTATCTTATCGAATTTGAAAATCTCTTACTACATTCCGGACGAAAAATTTGAAGAACTTGGAATGACGTCAGCACCCTTCAGGAGCTACCAAGATCTTATTACGAACCCACTGACCATAACGGGCTCTCGAACCTTTGTGGCCCATTGGTTCGATAGTAAGCGTATTGACGTTATAATCTGTTTTTCGCCACGTTTTGACTTTAATCCAGTTTATCAAAAAAATGGATTAAAATTAGAGGCGTGGATGGAGAAAGCTAGAGCCAGAAGTGCAAGGATCGGACGAGAATGCTCATGGAGCTGGCCGGATGACCCTATGCCTCCCCTTCCATATGCGTTGCGCGAAGGGTGGAATTTAGAAGAACAGGTAGACGCGGAGCTTTGGACATTTAATGATATGTGGGGAATGAGAGCTCCAAAGATTTTTACTCGTGGTGGCGGGCATCTTGCCATCATGAATCGAGCTCTCAGACGGGTATTTCAGATCCTCAACGGATCGAATAACGACACTATTACTGGCGATACTCTGCTCACGGTTCAAGACGGAGATCCCAGATTGCGCACTCACGATCATAACCTCACGTCGTCTTCCCAATCAACATCTTCCGACTCTAACATTTCTTCCAACTTTTCTCCGCCCAGTAATGTTGCGACGGCTTCTTCTTCAATGATCGACATGGAAGAAGAAAAGCCTGACTATGATTACTGAATTATTTGTGTATTTTAGAATAAGTATTAAATTCTCGGAAAGCGATTGAGTATAACTCAGTCAAAAGGAAGAGGGGATTTTGTGATGTATCTAGTATATATTCACGAATTTTCCCTTAATTTTCCCAAATTTATTTCAATTTATTTTATTCTATTTTATTTTATTTATTAATTCAAGAATTAGGCTATTTCCTTTTAACTTCGAATACTCAAAGCTTCGAATGACATCATATTATGTAATCGAAGCCTAGAGCGGTCAAAATATAAATATAATAAAGCTGGGTTATCTAATTTCGAGAGACCGGGTTTTTATTATATTATATTAGTACATATATGCGCATTATTATCACGCGATCACATGACATCATGTGACAATGACGTCACGACATGTTTACAAATCGTCACGAGTAGTTTTTGCAGCCACCCGGCTGCGTTTATTTCCGTTTCGGCACCATGGCTTATTTTGCTTCCACCCTCAGCCATCCCGGGTTTATTTCCTGACTCGACCGGTTCGGATCTTCGGTTCGGATCTTCGAGTCGGGTGATAGCTATGACATCATAGCGGAATTATAGAAACTTTTAGAAGCTTCTAATAATTTCCTAATTAGTTATTTAGCTATTATTAAGCAAAAATCTCTACATGTATAAAAGGAGGCCTAAATCACTGAATAAATCACTACTACTTTACTACTATCAACAGCACCAGCTCAAAGCTTATCTAATCATCCTAAGGACAAAAATAGCCTTAGTCTGATATCTAACTGCAAGCACCTACACTTGCAGCATCTTGAACTCTTTCTCTTGAACTTAGCTAATTCATCTAAGTTCCCTCAGCTTCCCGGAAAACCTTTAGGCTTACTAATCACTTAAGTAAATCTAAATTCTCATTACTGAAATCCCTGCCCGTTTAGGTTATTCAAGAGCCCATTTTAACAGCACAGTTAATCGATCTTTAAACAAACGCTTGGATATTTGACTCTTGGACAATCTCTCTATTTATAAATTATTTAACAGCTTGTTAAATCTTTATAAATAGTAAACTAAAAGGCTACAAGAAAGCGAAGGCTTACGACAAGTTTCCGCCAACTTATTGCGCATACATTCAGCTCCCGAACCTTTATTCTCAAAGAGAACTTAACTTTCGTAGAGCACGTCACTACAAGTTCATCTGAATTTGTCAAGAGACCAAACAAATATTGACTTTAGTTGTTTAAGCTTAATAGCGCAGCTAATTAATCTATCAGTATTTAAATTACTGGACCTTTATTTGTTTATTTCTTGAATCCCTTGCCGTGTCAACATTTGTTAATTATTTGAGAGAGTAAATAGCCGGATACCTTACAATTCCAGGAGTTTCCAGTTTTTTCTGCAGTAGCATACATGATGACATAATGTTTCTGTGTCTGTGCCATCATACTGTGACTGTCACGTGCCTTGTGACTATCACACCTTGTTGTAACAAATGTCACTTTCTGTGATGAATGTTCCCACATGTCATGTAATAAGTGCCAGGTGGCTGGTTTGATATTATTATATAGTTATTATATTTACTTTTAGTTAATTATGTATAAATATAATACTATTTTATTATAATAATATTAATATATATATTGCCTTGACTATGTGTGATTATTTCACATCATGTTTTGTCCTTGTCGGAGTTTGAAATGTCATGTGAATATCACGTGATCTCTCACATTTAATGCTAGCTATTTTATTAAAACAAAAAAAGAATTAAATTCCTATCTAGCTTAGATTTGACTCTAAAAATATGAAATAAATTGTAAAAATTCAATTTATTTCTGAAGAATATTGTTATGTATTTCTAAGTTTTTTCTGATTTTTAAACAATTTCCCCTAACAAATTGCGAAAACAAATATTCAAATGTAATTATATTGTGACGATTAAATTGTACAATATTCTTTTGATTTATCCTGAATTTATACAATTTATTTTGTATTTGTATCTAATAAATTGAGCAAGTTATTGAATTTCTAACTTTTATTCTTTTTTGATTAATATGTCGGCGACTCAGCGCTTATTCACAACGTGCGAGTGATCACGTGATATTTACATGACATTTCAAACTCCGACGCTGACAAAACGCGATGCATATTCAAGGCAATATATATATTTACATTATTATAATAAATATTATTATATTTATAGTTAACTAAAAATATAATAAATATATAATAATATCAAACTGGCCACCTTTTATTACATGGCGCATGGGAAACTCGTCACAACGAGTGACAGTTGTCACAAGGGCACGTGACGGTCACACAGGCACGTGACGGTCACACAGGCGCGCAACTGTCACAAAGGTGCGCGATGGTCACACAGGCGCGCAACTGTCACAATGTGTGACAGTCACAAGACGCGAAGGATGTCATGCGCGTGCACAGGCGCGAGAGCATTATATAACCATATATGCTACTTCAGGAAATCTCTGGAACATTCCAGTGGCTTCCAAAGGAATAGTAGATAGTAGATACTAATAATAGATAGAATATTGTAGAATATTTTATAAGATTCCAGTAAGTTCTATTATGCCAAGAATATTCTATAGTGTCTTAGAAGTAGTTAGAACCTTCCACTATGCTCTAGAAAATTCTAGAAAATTCTAAATGACATCATTCAATCTTCTAGAATCTTTTAAATGTCTCAGACCAAAATGTATATAAGGAGCTCAGCTCCAGCCTTGAGAAAAAATAAATCAATCTTTACTACATTTTATCAGCCACATCAGTGTGCCACTGCAGCAAGCAGTTTATTCCACCCCTTGTTGGGCTGTTGAACAAATAAATACAAATACTTAGTCACCTATAGTTGAGCTACTGACCTAAGTTATCTCAGGATCCCTTTGTCACCTCTTGTTGAGCATCTGACAATAATCCTACCCCCTGGTCATTCTTCTGACCAATCAGGATTCCCTGCCACCTCTTGTTGAGCTTCTGGTATTAATCCTTTATACTATAGTCATCTCTTAATTGAGTACCGATTATTAGTTTTCTTTACATTGTTATTTGTAGTCTAAAACTTTAGTCACCTCTAGTTGAGTAATTTGACTGTTTATTACATTGCAAATAATCCCGTTCCTTTGTTCATTTATTGTGAATCAGTAAAGCATATTCACATAAACAAATACTGAGAATATCCTTGCAGAATCCTTAAGACTACATTAAGATCCTGATAAGTTAGTATCACAGTAGACCCTGTAAGTTAGTGTAAATAAAGCATATATTAGCCAAATAGTGTTTTATTCTATATCTAATCTTTTGACCTGTTTATAAATATTTTTACTGTTTGATAAATAGTATAAAATATATATAAACTAGCTAGCATTGAAGTTAAATCTAGCTTTGGAATCAGTAAATTGTTATTCTTATTTTAGTAGTTGTTATCACAGAAAAAGAACAAGCTTGCACAAGCAGCTCTCAAAACCTTCTTTGCGAAGTAGGGTGCATACATTCAAGTAAACTCTTGACTTCAGGGGTTCTAAGTCTATTCAGGCTGCCACTGATTAATATCAAATACTTAAATTTATTTTACCTTGCAGTGAATTGAGTATTTGCACATTTTGATAGAGCATTGGACTCCTTTTTCAGAAAATAGTATTAAAATAAGGCTAATACATCACAAATATGTATACAAAGTTTTGTAAGCGATATAAATACATTTTAATTCAATTTCTCGATTCTCTTTGTTTTTGGAGGGGAAACTAAAGGAAGAATTGCTAAAATACATAACAGTTGGGATGACTTTATTTCCTGCATCAAGCTTGTAGCATGTTACATCAGTAAAATGGTATTAAATGCTGGGAGGAGGTACCCCTATTCTGGGATGCTCTACATGCTCCCAGGAGCTTCCTAGAATGGGAGGATCTCCTCCAGGAGCCTTCTGGAACAAATACCATTTTACTGATGTACCTTTCATATGCCTCCCACTTTTGTTCCATTGCTGCTACATCTACATCTGCATTTCCAATGCTATTTCCATTTCCACTAGGGTTGCTCCCAAGCCTGGATTGGATTGTCATTCCACCACCAAGTGAATCTGAGTGTCAAGGCATGACAGACACAATGCTACATTGTGAAGAGGGGGAGAAGAGACAAGGTCTAGAAGGGTAGGCTCTCCTAGTGGGTCTGAAGCACCTTCCCAAAACCAAGTCTCTCATCTCACCACCTCTTTCTCTCCCACTCTCTTATCCCTTGCTCTCTTTTTTTTTCCCGTTCTCTTGTACTGCTTCCTCTCCCTCTCCAATCACAACTACAGTGGTCCAGGGAGTGTGGCCCATTGTGATTGTGGTTGGGGCAATCCAAGCTGCATCCTAGCAGAAGATCCTGGTCCAGGTACCCTCTATAACCAGGAAGATGATGGGAGATAGTGCAGTGAAATGTGGATGAAACTGTGGAAATGGGATGGAAATGAAGAAGGGTTGTAATGAATTGAAATGAGAATATGAGAGAAAAAGGTGTGCATGAAGGCATGGAAATGGGGTGGATGTGGAGGGGAAGATGGTTCATACAAAGATGAAGGAGTGAAGCAGGATGAGGTGGAGAAAGAATAATGACTAGTGAGATTGACAGGTAAGTACAAAATTTTTGAAGAAGTAACACAATTGATCTCGAAAAGTAACTGAAAAAGAAAACAAGAAAGACACCCACATCCTTTTGCAGCTCATACAGATCCCCCAATTCCAGCCATATATTGACAGGAATGGGGGTTTGTTATGTTTGAACCTCATAACAACTCCCTGTAAGATAGTGGGGGAATAATCAAATATTTAATTATTAGGCTAGTATTACTACTATTGCTTTAGTTACTATTAATAACCAATGTTAGATAAAATAGTAATCAGACCTCCGAGTTTGAGATCGTTCACTAGCCAACACCGGCCAGCGTGATCACGATTCACAAGTACGAAATCACAGTTTTCGAGAAATCCAGACCTCGCAGTTTACCACAACCGCGGCGGCAGCGGGGCGATCGCAACCACGACCTCCGCACTAATACTGATCTGTCACGGTCTAGAAGGCGACTGCGACCCCGTCCTTTTTCCTGGTCTGGGGAATGGCCACCACGACCGCAACCGCCCCACGGTTATTGGTGTGTGGGACCGCAACTCTGGCACTATTATCGGTCTTGGAGACCGTGACTGTGACGAAGACCGTGACCGTGACCGCGGCTGTCTAGACCGTGACCACCGCTGTCTGGGAGACCGTGACCGCGGCATTGTTATTTGTCTGGGGGAGCGCGACCGCGACCGCCGCACGGTTATTGGTGTATGGGACTGCAACTCTGGCACTAGTATCTGTCTGGGAGACCGTGACCGCGACCGTGACGGAGGCCGTGACTGCCGCACTATTATGGGAGACCGTGACCGCCGCCGCATTATTATGGGAGACTGTGACCGCCGCCGCACTATGGGAGACCGTGACCGCGACCGTGACGGAGACTGTGACCGCCGCCGCATTATTATGGGAGACCGTGACCGCCGCCGCAATATTATGGGAGACCGTGACCGCGACCGTGACGGAGACCGTGACCGCCGCACTATTATGGAAGACCGTGACCGCGACCGTGACGGAGACCGTGAATGCCACCGTGACGGAGACCGCCGCACTATTATGGAAGACCGTGACGGAGTCCGTGACGGAGTCCGTGACCGCCCCACTATTATCTGTCTGGGAGACCGTGGCCGTGACTGCGGCACTATTACTAAGCTGGGAGACCTTGACTGAGATCCCGACTGAGACCGAGACCTCGACTGAGATGGAAGCCGCGTTATTGTTGATCTCTCTGTCGCCTCCTCCATCGACGTTAGAGTTATTCCCCTATCCATCAGCGAGCCTTCCTGAACTGAATCAGTTGGACGGGTGCTATTAGATATCTTGTCAGTAAGCCACCAACGTTGTAATCGATCAATATTACGGACACTTCCATCCATTGAATCACATTAGTGAAAATAGGGCTTTTTGGGATATCTCTGCATTTGTTCAAAGCCTCTCTAGCCATGCTACTTCTACGAAGAAATCTTATCGCTTCTTTCCTGGTATCAATCTGATGGGTATCATAGGTAGATCCCAAGGTGGAAATTACATACCCATCTAATATATCCAGGAGTTTGAACGCCAACTGGAGCCATGCCGCATCCTGTTGTAACGGAGTAATTTGCATCGCCCAGCCACGAACACCAACTAAAACAGCTTGGATGAGAATATCGATCCCTTCCACGTCTGTAGAGAGTATATTACGCGATGGATTTGGCATAGAAGGATCCAGGCCAAGATTTTCTACAAGAACTACCGAACCTCTTAGCAATTTTTCTCCAGGCATCCCTTGATTACGATTTTCTATCCAAAAAGGACGCATCTGGAGTATACCACCTAGATATCTAATTGCAGTCATTCGCTGTATACCATCGGTTAATACAGTACTGGAGAATTATGTTAACTTGATCACTCATTAACATGAAGGTACTGACTCTACAGCGATTGCCAAAAATTTCTCCACTATTCCTTTCGAATGAGGGTAAAACGTCCCAAAGGCAGCCGGTGTGATACCCTCCACAACTCTGATAACCTCAAGTTGTTGATTCCCAATGCACGAGGCTGCAAGATGGCGAAAGAGACGCCATTCCTCGTCCATCCATCCATCATCTTGACGCTTCCATATGATGTCCAAGTTAATATTCCGTAAACTGGGGTCTCGAAGAAATGCCAGTCTGAGGCCAGGATAAGACGTAGTCAGTCTAACAATACTTTTGAATGCTTCTAATTGAGTTTTAATCGACTTGGTTCTGGTATAAGCATAGAGATTGGAAACCCCGCATCAATGTATAACACATATCACTTACGGAGATGCATATTTAATTAGCCTTGAACAATATTTCACCAGGTCACCAACCTCCCAGTCGCAGTTATTTGGCATTGGCGGGGTCTGTTGTTTCTGGGTATAGAAAGCGTATACATCACACAGCTGCTTCAGTTTCAATTCTGGGTCACCACTGAAAGCGTTGTCTAGGTCTTTTGTTGGAAATTCTGGACCTATCTTGTTCATAGTGCAAAGTTTCCCGGCTGCACGCTCAAAGCGCACTCCCAGCTTGCTGTATGTTTTCCCGATGAAGGAGCTTGGACCGTGCGTCGTACGGAACATAACTTGTTGTTGGTTCGCTGGTATACATATGAGTGCTTGATCAGAAAATGCCATGGTGGTTTTAGTGTGCTGTGGGCAGTGGATGAGTATCTAACAGATGAACAATTATATGTGACGCCTTGTATTACTAACACCGGTGTTTCTGTTTAAATTATACATACTAACGATAAGAAACAGCCATGCTGTGAACATCTTCCACGTCTTAGTGCCAGGATCTGTCAAATGATCAACTTCTTCCACGTCTTAGTGCCAAGATCTGTCAAATGATCAACTTCTTCTACGTCTTAGTGCCAGGATCTGTCAAAAGGAGCGATCATACATTGTAGTATTTGTAGCCGGGATTCACCGGGGGTTGATCCTGGGGTAAATCCTAGTTTAATAATTTATCGAAGAACCGAATCGTGAATATTCTGCAAGTCGATGACAACTAGCACTAGGTTATTGAAGGTGATATTGCTTACCTACGGCCAGCATTCGATAAGATGACCTCTCCTTATGTGGCCATTTATACCCGAACCTCTGGCTGCTTTAGGGAATGATAACCAACCAAGTATAAACAGTATTGACATAGATGTTAAGATGTCCCGCAATCCTAACATTATTTTTCGTCCAAACATGAGGTCTAAGCTCAATTTTCTGATGCACGAGTTCATCGACCATTGTCAATAAGTACTCATTCACAACATCTAAATCTGTGAACGTCTGAATCTCACAGGCCTATTTGGTGAGTAACATCCTTTTGATGTTGCGGAATTTAGGTGAGAATGAAATCCGAGGCTATGCCCTTGTAAAGCGTAACAATAGGTAGTGGCAAGAACAACGGGAACAGCAAACAGCGGCTTTACCTTGCATTAACAAATCTAAACCTTCCCATTCACGAAGCTGAACACGTGCCCGTAACGAGATAGCAGTGCACACATATAAGGATGTACAGAAGAAGCTCTGCATTGTCGAATAGCAACCAACCTCTCTTGAGAAGAGTCAATCCTAATGTCGAACAATGATGCTTGTCCCGGACGAGGACCGTCGATGAACACCGACATTAGTGGGATTGGTGTTCGTATATCTTTTTATCTACAGACACTGCTACTGTGTAAGTTTCAAAGAGTGTCGCTCATACTTATCTGTCTGAGATTTATCAAATTTCCCCGACAGCCTGCATTTGTGCACGATCAGCGTCACTCAATGAAATCGTAAGTTCGATGTACACACTAATCGCTACCAATATGGCAATGGCAGTCACCGCCTTAATTCTTGGACTACAACCCTCACCTGAGATCAGCCTTCATGAGTAAGTTGTCAGGTTATTGGAACGAACGTGATGTCCAACAAAATCTGCAGTGGGATAATCGTGCTTTATCTGCTTTATATTTCTTGGGTCGCCGTTGTTTTCTCAATATCGGCCTGCAGGCGATTCCCAGAAGAAGGGACAAAGTTATTGCACCTCAGCTCTGTCATACAGAGCTATACTATTTTTGCCTTTGTATTCGCCTTACTGGTGAAAGCTGAAACATTTGGAAGCGATCCGGGGTGTAATTCAAATGCTGTTGTCGTACTATTTAGGCCGTTCATTGCTTTGAAGGGAGGCCGAATCGTTGGCTGGGTCGTGGCGATTATTGTCTTGGTCATCTACACGGCCATGACTGTGAATGATTATTCGCCTATCCAGCAGCGTGAGGTGCTCGAAAAGCTATGGATTCAAGTGACAAAATTGCAGAGGCGTCCTATCTCGGAACCAACCCTCCCAGTGAAGGAGGATGATCTAGGGGCCCATATGCCTACTGATACGGTAAAACCCGTCATGGAAGATGCAGTACGTACGCCCCAGCAGGCGAAGGATCTTCAGGTATGCCATGAGTTCAAGCCTGAATTTAAATCGAGGGTAACCCACAAATTTCTCACTAGCCTCAGCGCCCGGTAGTATACGACGCCAACATAGCTGGAGATTTGGTGGCGGAGTTAGTTGTGATACTGATCCTATGGTCCCTTGCCGTGATGAATACCGAACTGCTCATCAAGTGGAACAAATTCCAGCCTTCAACAAGCTCACAATCACAATGGCAATTTGGCCAAGTGCGTAGTTTAACCGTCAGATTTTATGATTGAGTAAATAAACCCCCCTCATAGGTATTACCACTGTTTTTAGTGGTTTTGCCAATCACAAGCACACTTTCCGCTTTTCGCGAGAATGGCCTTAGACGTCTGAATCGTCCAGTTGATACAAAGCCTCATTCAAACCCTTCAACAGAGCCTCAGGGAAAACGTACACCAGAAGAGAAACGAGCTGAGCATGAAGCCAGGTGTCGAGCCCATCAGGCTTGACGGAGTAAATGAGCGAAGGAACATGGTTAGGCTCACTTTCTCCTCTTCGGCGCAAGGTCGAAAAGTTAAACAAACTATTGTAGTGTTTTTGTCAGATGTGAGTGCTAGCGATATTATGGATATCTGATACGACGTAGTTCAAATTATCATTGCAATTAGCTACCTCTTGCTGAGATTCGTAAAAGATTCGTGGTATAATCAACTGTTATGAAAGAGATTTTCAAATCACGCTGCTCGGTATCTGGGTATGAGGATGTGTAGCAGTTGACAAAAGAAGTATGGGTCAAAACGGGTGATCAATGGCAAGATGTTAGGAATCAATTTTTGACTCTGGCGTGGCTACCTACTACACAATAAAGCAAAGGCCAGATTGTAAAAGAAACAGACTGGTCATGGTCCTGTAAGTGCGTGCGATTTCAAGCTAAACTAATAGGGGAGGGAGGGGACAGATATTTTTGATTTGTAGTCGTTTGTATTTGTAAATAATGCAAGAAAATTTGATGAGTTTTACTTTAAATGTTTATTATAAGAGTAATATCAAATATTATTAAAAACTATTACAAAAAAATCATCAATCGAATAGTTCGTCTGGCCGAACTGGCTAAATGAACCATATAGTCGAGCTGAAACGCGCCAATACTAGCACCTACGGATGTTAACCAGCACCAAGGTATTATATTTAGCCTACCTTGGCTATTGAAATATCCTGCCTCAACGACATTACCGGAGATAGCTTCGCTATGCTTCATTGCTAGCTGTTAATGGCGATTCTGACGACGGCCGCGATTGCGACTGCCCCATTTATTGATCTGTCTGTCGCCGCCTCCTCCATCGGCGTTGTTAAAAATTTTGGGAGTCTCAATGTATAAGGGCAAAGCACACTATTGTGTAACACTAACTACATGACCTTTATATACCCAAACATTTAATTCAATCTCATTCAATCATCTGAGACAACACCAGAACTTCTATGGCTCGCAGACTCCAACAGACCTCAGTGTCGGTCGTCTTTCTAGATGAGTCTTCCTGAATTGAATCAGTTGGACGGGTGCTACTAGGTTTTTTGTCGGTACGCGGTCAATGTCAAGTTTACGGATACTTCCATCCATCGGATCGCAGTACCGGGATCGACGCTTATTGGGACGCCTCGGCACGTATCCAAAGCCTCCCCAGTCACGCTACTTCTAGAAGGAATCTTTCCTGGTATTAATCTGATGAATACCATAGGTAGATCTTAACACCCCTCTAGCATATCTAGGAGTTTACATGCCAACTAGAACCATGTCGCATCCCGTTTTAACGGAGTTTGCATCACTCGGCTACGAACATCAACCAAAACAGCTTGGACGAGAATATTGATCCCTTCCACGTCTGTAGAGAGTAGATTATGCAAGGGATTCGGCATAGGAGGATCCAGTCAAGATTTTCAACAAGAACTACCGAGCCCCTTAGCAGTTTTTCTCCAGGCATCCCTTGATTCCGCTTCTCTATCCAGAAAAGGCGTATCTGGAGTATACCACCTAGATACCTAACTGCAGTCATTCGCTGTATATAAACCCTTAATACAGTACTGAAGAATCATGTTAGCCTGATCTCCACAAAGCATAGTTAACATGAGGTACTTACCCCCAGCGATTGCCAAAATTTTTCCAACAATCCCCTTCGGATGAGGATAAAATATTCCAAAGTCAATGGGTGTGATGCCATGCATAACTCTAATAACCTCGAAGTGTTCATTCCCGATGCTGCAAGCAGGCGAAAGAGCCGCCACTCGTCGTCCATACACTGCTCATCATTTTGGCACTTCCAAGTTGATGGTCTGTAAACTGGGTCTCGAAGAAATGTCAGTCTGAGGCTGGGATAAGACGTAGTCGTCTCACAATACGTTTGAATGCTTCTAGGTGGGTTTTAATCGACTTGGTTTTAGTATAAGCGTAGAGTTTGGAAGCACTATAGCATACTACTCACGGAGAAGCATATTTAATTAGCTGCTTCGAAAGGTTACCAACCCCCAAACCGTACTTGGTTGCTTCTGGCGACGTCGTTTCTTTCTGGGAGTAGAAAGCATTTTCAATTCTGAGTAACCCAGAAAGCGTTATCTATATCTTTTGTCGGAAACTCTGGGCCAATCTTGCTCATATTGAATACTTTCCCGACTGCGCGCTCAACGTGCACTCCCAATTAACTGAATAATGTACCTTATATGGACGTTAGGAACACCATTTAACCCCGCTAATTTTTTTTTTTGGAGCGGGAGAGCCACGCGGCTCGCAACCAGGCAGAGACGGCTTGGTAGTTGTTGGGACTCTGGTCGATCCCAGAATCTACCACAGCTTCCCAACTGTAATGGTACGGCTTCTTCTGAAATCCAAACACATGCAATTGGAACGACGACATGTCTGTCTAAACTACTGGTAGGCAGAGTGCTGTTCAATTTCGAGCATATAAGTCAGAAATATTAATAACAAGTACTGTTGGTGCTGAAGTGCTAGCAGTCCGTTCGCGTCACATCCGATTCCTGGACACACTTCCACGGCAGTAAAGGTTGATTGAGATATAAACAGAGCTGACCGGCTGATGTGCACAGCAGAGAATGAGCTCTTGTTTTATGCATACAAGGGGTGAAGTATTAAAAATAGTATGAGTTGGCTTATTGTAATACACAATCTACAAGGGGGTAATAGTCTTGTAATAAAAGTATTTGTTTGTCAATGTGTCAGTTAGTGAATCACCTTCTGACATGATAGGTAGGGTGCTAGTTTAGGTGTACACTGGTTCTGGCATGCATTAACCTCAGGAAACATGGTCCACAATTAGCATCCTCCTATGAAAAAGTGAAGAAATAGGTGAACTGCCCCTAGGAAAAGGGTGGTTTCATCACCAATTCCAACATGAAGTGGGAGTAAGCCTCCCACATACCCCACAACTTTTCTGTGTCAACAATTCTAAGAGCATGTGATCTAACTCAGAAACTTATTTAAATTTTATTAATTAATTATAATTCTATATACTTTTTGAAATTATTAAACCTAAAAGACATACATAAGTCAGTCTCTCTTTGCAACTGGGCCTGAATACTTACCTATGTATGTCAATAATAATGTCCTAAACACTACATCAGCATTCATATTTGTCTTAAAATAGTGTTTTTATTCTTCCCCAATTTGTTCCTTTTGAAGCATCAACATAAAACTGTACATGTTAGAAGGCAGGAGTGTGCAGATGCCAATCCCATGATTTCAGAGGTTGACTTATTGATGGTCATATTACCTGAGCCAACCTGGACACTGCTGACAATGCAATTCAAATCATGATTGTTTTGGAGTTGGAATAGTTGTTATTCAAAGGATAAATACCATCTTATTATCTTTACTCAAAGTACTCTGAGAGACATTTGTATCACCCACCCTATTTCGTTATGACAGATATTATTTCAGACACTCCAAAGATCCTTCCACAATCATTATTCATCTAGCATCCTGACATTGATCCCCCTGATTAGGGTACAGTGACTCAAAAAACCCTTCCAATGTTTTGGTACTTCAGATATATATCCTTGATAACTCAGAGGATACAATTGCAAAAATATCAAAAATATTTGTGAATATGTTCTATCATATCTAGATTGTTGAAATACAATCCCATTACACAAGCTCCAAATATGGAAATACTACAAATATATATATACGGGAGATTCATTGGAAGGGTTTTTTGGCTGACATCTCTGACCACAAAACTACTTATATTCAGTACTTAGTATGGCCACCCTTTACCTTCAACACAGCTGCAACCCTCCTAGGCATACTCTTAATCAACTTCTGACACACCCACCTCTGCATCAATCTTGTTCCATTCCTCCTCCACCCTCTCCCACAACTCCAGTATCCCTTTTGGTTCAACTTCATACTCCCCTAGCCTCTTCTTTACATGATCCCACAAATGTTCAATGGGGTTGAGGTCTGGAGACTGTGCTGGCCATGGGAGGACATTGAAATCATTATGTTGAAACCAAGTTTGGGCCTTCTTGTAGGTATGTTTGAGGTCATTATCTTGCTGGAAGGTAACATCACCCACAGAGTTTCCATAATAGTTGAGGCTGGCTTGAAGGTCCTCCTCCATAATCTTGAGATACATAAAGGCCCTATCCATCCTCCCATCTATCTTGCAAGCATACCTAGTGTTAAGGTGCATGCAAAGCTTAGCAGAGGGTTTCTGGAGAAACCCACAGATAATCCAGAGCAACCCATAGATAATCTGGAGAAACCTGCAGATAATCCAGAGAAACCCATGGATAATCCAGAGAAACCCACAGATAATCCAGAGAAACCCACAGATAATCCAGAGAAACCTGCAGATAATCCAGAGAAACCCACAGATAATCCAGAGAAACCTGCGGATAATCCAGAGAAACCCATGGATAATCCAGAGAAACCTGCAGATAATCCAGTAGGACTTGGCTTCAGCTTATATGTAGGCTGCACCCTCGTGAGATTGTAGTGTCCAATTTCAAACAGGTGGATGGAAAACCTGGGGAGTCCAGGTGTAGTTGATACTGTAGGTCAAAAGACCAGTTGGGAAGCCCACAAGCTCTGACGAGGTCAATAGTGTTGTGAGATGGGGATGGAGCAGGTACATATATGTATACTAAGTAACTGGGGAGGACTTAGTCTGAAACTTAGTTGATTTTCTGACCAGATTGTATGTACAATATTAGCTAGTTTATATAGACTGTAGAATGTATGCAATACCAAATCTGTAATTATGAAATGAGATAGTAAACACCAAATTAGGTGTTAGGGGCAGAACAGAATGGAGGTGGAGTCCAAAACATGACAGGTAATTAGACCATAATGGGAACAGGGCTCAGTTAGAGAGCTGTCAGGTGTCAAAAGTCCTATATATGCTATACTTCTGAGTTAGAAAAGTTTTTCCTCAGTCTTTCATTTACTTTATACGAGACTGAGGTTAGTAGATATTCTAGAATTAATGCTTCATAACTGATACTGATTTCTTATTAGTATATTGTTATAGGTTAGCAATTATAGGATATAGTCTTTCGTTTACTTTATACAAGACTGAGTATATTGTTATAGATTACTTCGTATTACAACAAGGTGTTGGAAATGGACCAGGGAGTTGGGAGTAAATTTCTGATACTGTAGAGTGCCCAATATGGAGTTTAGAAGCAATTGTTCTGCAAGAGTGACCCTCCTGGAGAAGAGAAATGACAGAGAGTCTTGTTTCAGCAGAGTGCTTCTTCATAATGTGGTGGGAGGGTGAAATGAGGCAAAGGTTCATATAAATGTGTTATTTAAACATGTGGTCACATGACCTTGTTGAACCTAACCAGAAATTCCCACAGTCATATGAACCTTAGTTGAATTTCATGTATCAGTTGACAGAGCAAAAAAAGTGTCTGGATGCACCATGTCCATTGTTCATTTTTTACTCTCCTGATAAGGAAAGCTATGATGTCATGCTTATGTGGATGCCTTTTTGGGTCACTGTATCTCCAGATGTTGCTCTAAATACCTTCCTACCCTCCCAAAATCAACTGGAGGTCATCCCAAGAAGCTCTCTGCTACCAACATCCATTTTGCAGTCCACCTGATCACCTCTGGAAAGGCTGAATGTGAAGAGTTGTGTATTTGGACCGCTCTGTATATGAAGAATATCGACTATTGCAGTGCGATATTAGAGAGAGTGAGAGAGAGAGAGAGCTAGATGACGAGTTCAAGGCCTGAGATGTCAGTTAGCTCAGATAGTTCAGATAATACTACTTATGTAGTAGCTGGCACGTTACCCTAATCACCACTCGTAGTAGACCTAGTTTTAGTGTCTTACGAGTGGTGGTTTCTGGGTAAAAAGTGTGTCATTCTATTTGGTGCTGAGTGCACCCACAAGTATACACAGCACTTCGAACTAATGAAATGGTGCACTATTTGAAGAATGTAAAGAATAGGAAAATATGAGTGAAATATGTAAAATATAAATAAAATAAAAGGAGTATTTTACTATAATAAAACCATGGCCAGGGCATATCCCTCACACTGAAACTGCAGTTGACATAGCCCAAACACTTCAGACCATCACCAACAACCCTATGTATATCAGCTCAGACAGTTCAGAGGAACTTGAAGAAGGCAGGGATGAATGCAGTTGTGAAGAAGAAGAAGCCACTTTTGTCTAAGAGTGTTATGACCCATTCTCAGATACTTCAATATCTGTTATTATCTGACACATCTGACTTTACACCCCAATTTGACTTCCACCTCAACAATCTGACCCTGACCTCTGACTACGGAACATTATAGTTTCTGCATCTTCCACTGTAGAGAGTTCAATTGGAAAGCAACTTATATGGCTATAGTTTCAAGTCACATCACAAGCACAAATTCTTCTATATACTTTGGCACTCAAGACAACTTCTACACAGCCAAATCAGTTTCATCAATCAGATGTGCAAAAACTCCATCATGTTCAACACTGCATCATCCTCCAAAGTAACCCTCATTTCCTACTTGAAACTGACTCCTCACTCCCTAATAGAGTAAAATCTCGATTCTCTTCCTGCTCAGACATCATACATATGTGAGCTGTTACAACCATGTTGCAACCCGACAGTCCCCAAGGTTATCGCTGCCTATCGACATTTCAAGTTAGCATTTCAAGTCACCGTATTGGAAACCATTGGACCCCCGATGCTGATGTATGCTTTCAATGATCAAACTCTGTTTACACCCCTGTCAAATATACTCATACTATCTGGTTAAACTCTGATACGTCCCCTTTTCATTATGATGATCCATTCCACTCTATGTTTCACATATGTCTATATATACTTGTAACCCTCAGACTATTTCCTTTTCTCGTAATCCCACTCTTGGTTATTTCACGGCCTCTGAACTAATTGTAACCTTCCTGTTCCTAGTCAAGCTTATTTGTCAATACCAATTTCCACTCTTCTTCTAGTTAGTATTTTCTAGATGCCGAATACTTGTATATGAACCCTCTGTAGTTGTAGTTACTAGGCAATCAGAATATCAACTCAGAATACCCTCTTACACCTCTAGAAGTCTCATACTAAGTACTCCGCTATCCACCTTCGCATGTGCTCACCCACTCTCAGTTTCCGACCCCATGGCCTGACACTCAACTTATCCTTCAGTTCCAATCAGTAACTCGCCGAGAGGTACTTGTTAGGACTAGTCTTCACCTGTCCAAAATCTAAGGACACCCAACGGACAATTGTGAGGGCGCAGCACATAAGCTGAAGCCAAGTCCTTCCGATCGGTCCCCATTGGCCTACCGACATTAGTCAGTTTTCAGTTCTTAACATGAGCCCAAACCAGCCTATTCATACTCCTCAAAAGAACACTGTCATTACCTCCGTCAAAAAGGTATTTGACCCCCATATGCTCCAGATGATCCTGTCTTTATTCATCTATATGATAAGTCCCATGAATTCTTCCACTATCAATTTGATTGAGTACTCTGGCGAGAGTGTTCCCCACCATCACAGGGATTCTTTTATGAGGCAGTGTTCACTCCAGTAGGAGATCATAGAGGACCCTCATTGAGGATGTTCCCAGTTCCAGAAGGGAGTCAAGTAGAGCCTCATCAAGGTCATTGTCAATTCGTGTTCCTTGCATGGTTGTGGAGCCTACTCACCACCTGGTTTTAATGTGGTGATTGATTGTGTGCCCCCCTTTATGCTGCAAGATTAGGAACAGAACACATCCAATCTCAGTTCATTGATTGGTAGTATTGTCAAGATTTCAAATTCAAGCGTAGCATTTGAGGGTGACACATTGTCATGATATTCTTAGGTGTTTCTGACTCATTATCATCAATCTTTCATCAGCCATCACTTCTATCACTCCATCACTTCTATTGTCTGACTCAGTTGCCCCTATTGTTCTATTGTGTTTCCCCATTTATCCATATCACATGTCTGATCTCATCTTTTGTTTGTCATTCCCTTATTGTCCAGAACAGCCTCCTCCTTTTATTATTCACTAACATTCTTATTGTGATGACTCAGAGATGACTCACACCATATCGCATTGTTATTGTGTCATCATTTGTAGAGGTTTGTTTTGACCTGTGCTTCCTCATGTATATAAGGGCCTCTCTTTTGCCCAGTATTGGACAAGCAATTTCATTGTATCTCAAACTTGAAGCTCATTCTCAAGTCAGAAGCTTAAGTCTTACTCAAAGTCTTACTCCTACAGCCAGTAAGGGATACTGTAGTGTCTTTTATTGTTGAAGTTCTACATTCTACGACATTGGGCTTATGTCAGCCTTTTGTATCCATATTTGATTACATAATACAAGGTCTGATCTCTAGCCTCTCACTCCGAGTGTGTTTGGTTATAGACTGATTTCACAAACAACTGTGTTAGTGACTGTCATAAAGACTTGACCATTGTATGCAGGTTATTAGGTATATTCCTAGTGACAGACTTACACCGCATCTTCCCCTTGTTCCACATTTGGTAACTTGTCTGCTGACAAGTATTCACTCATTTGTTTATTGTATTCCCATTTTGGAATAATCTTTCCCTAGTCTGTCTTACTGTATTCCTGTTTCCATCTTATTGTGGTCTTAGTTTGTAGTACAATAACAAGAAAACTTATATTAGTTTCTGCAAATTTGTACTTTACTTTAGATCTGATATCAACTTAGTTTCTTATTCCATCTTCCATCTTTCTGTATGCTTGATAATTGGAACTCTTTGGAACTCTGAATATCCCTATCTTCCAGCATAAGTCCCATCTTTGAAATTAAGGACTCCTGAGAATTTGTGTAGAGGCACAGCACATAAGCTGAAGCCAATGTCCTGACCCTATCCAATAGTTTCTGGGTTCCCGGTGACTTTCCAATAGTTCTGGAATAAGTTCTGACACAGCACTTAACAAAGAGACACATAAAGGAGAGCCTTGACTTTGCTTTGGCCTACTAGCACTGGACTTTAGATGACTGGAGGAGGGTTATATGGTCTGATGAGACTAAAATAAATTGCCTTGGCTCAGATGGGAGGAAGTGGGCATGAAAAGACTGGGGAAGGAATGAATGAGAGGCTTGTTCAAGGAACAGTGAAGTTTGATGGAGGGTCTGTCATGGTTTGGAGGCACTTCACATGGGAGGGTTGTTAAGGAGTGCGTGCAGAGCTTATTGGAGGGTTTTGGAAGAAACCCATGGATATTCCAGTAGGACTTGGCTTCAGCTTATAGGCTGCACCCTTGTGAGATTGTCTTGTCCAATTTCAGGCAGGCAGATGGGAATCCCAGGGAGTCTGGGAGTAGTTGGTGGGTTGAGAGATTGGAGGGTCAACTGTGGGAATCCTGCAGAGGTCGAGGGGTCAGGTGGTGATGGGTCAGAGGTTGAGTGATAGATAGGTCAGAGCCCATGGGCTCTGACAAGGTAAGTAGCAGTGTGTTTCAAAGAGGAATAGAGCAGAAAATGTACTGAGATTACTGGGGGAAATCTAAGCTGATTTTCTGACTGGACTGTATGTACAACATCTGCCAGACTATATAGACTGTGGAATGCATATCATACCAAATCCAGTAATAATGAATTCCAAACTAGTAATCATGAAATGAGATAAGTAAACACCAAATTTGGTGTTAGGAATGGAACAGAGTGGAGCGGAGTCCGAAATGTGACAGGTCATTAGACCATAACAGGAATGGGGCAGGAGTGGAGTGTAAGGGCGACTCTCCAGACTGCACTAACTCACACTATGACTGAGTTGGGGTACTAGCAGAGGAAATCTGAAGAGAAAAGTCTAAGGAATCCTCGGCTAGTGGGTGACTAACTAAAGGTGCAGCTGAGTTTGAAAATGTGATAACAACAAGGTGCTCCCCTCAGTCTTTACTTATGAAACTATATTAAGGAGTCAGAAGTGAAATTGGAAAACTTAAAATTGTCCCCTGATACAGAGTCCAAAATGTCACAGGTCATTTGACCATAACAGGAACAGGGCTCAGTTAGAGAGCTGACGGGTTTTCTGACTAGAGTCCAGTGACTGATGCATGGGACAGGTTGGGAATAGACAGGGATGACAGGCACAGGGTCTGGGTGGGTATTCCTGTGACTGGTACATGAGATAATGAAGGTTGGGCATGGACAGGTCTGACATCCGTGTTCCGGCGGGTATTCTGGTAAACTGATAATTGGTGTGTAAAGGGTGTGGGTGCATATAGGGTAGTTCCTGGAGTCCAGCAGGTTTTCCAGTCATAACAAGGGTGTGGGATATGCCACTAGGATTGAGGGTAGAATGGATAGGGAGCTTTATAGAAGCATTTTGGATGAAGACCTCCAAAACAGTATCAGGTATTACCAGTTGGACCTTGCTAAAATCATCTTTCAGCAGGACAATGATCCAAGGCACACCTGCAAAAAGGCAAAGGAATAGTTTGAAAAGCATGGAATGACTGTCCTACCATGGCCTGCCCAGTCCTCAGATCTCAATCCAATTGAGCATCTATAGGATTACTTGAGGAGAAAGCTGGGAGAGTATACCACCGCACCAAGTGGGATTCTGAAATTGTGGGAGAGGATAGAGAAAGAGTGGGAAGATATACCAGCTTCTGAATGTCAGAAGTTAATTGAAAGCATGTCAAGAAGGATTGAGGCAGTAATAAAAACCAAGGGAGGGTATACCAAGTATTAAAATGTAGCATATATTGCATCATAATCATCAGCAATGAAACCTTTTCAATGAGCAGGCTTGACTAAACTATTTTTAACATGCCTAAAAATGGCTATTATGTAATAATATTCTAGGCCATGCCTCTACACATGTTCGGCTATATACTGTGTTTTTTTTTTTTTTTGAGATTTTTCACTATTTTTCCTCCCCTGGTAGCAGCTTGCCAATATGCAAATGCCAAACATTGAAAAGGTTTTGTGAGTCACTGTACCTGATCAATTTTCAGTGATTGCCACTACAATGAAATTCAGTGGACTGCTGACCCAATCAATATAAGATTAAATTTTCAAAGGTTCATATTTCTTGTGTTTTCATAAGTTATTTAATTCAGTAAAGATGGTGTAAAATTTCTTGTACCAATATATGAAAAAATTCAAATAAGATATATTAACTTTGTTGTTTTGCATGATTTAATATTCAACAATGTGTCCCATTGGAGATGCAAAAATCCTTCTGCCATACTCAACAATCTGGTAGGGTTTGAACAGGAAATATTTTTTAGTTATTCTGGGATGTCAACTGACCTCCACATTGCCTCATTACTAATACCAGAAATGATGTCCTTGATTTTGCCAAGAAGTTGCTGTTTCTCTTGAAGGTGATTTTCAGCAGTGAATTGAAATAATGGTTGGGATGCAGGCAGAGTGATGTTTTTGAAATAAATGTTGAAGATAGTAATGCACTGAGCTAGAAACATGTACTTGTAAGCCAATGCTGACTGAGTGAATGCCAGACAAGAACAACCCATTATCACCCCTTCTGTGAGAGTGACTGTATAGGAAATATCATATTGAACAAATGAATCAATGGAAATCTGTAATAACAGAGATCAGGAATAAATATCCAATGTACCCACGTCATCCTAATTTTGAAGAAAGCTTTTGAACTATATCTATATATTAGTACTGTCACATCAATTTGATGTGATCTCAACTGAACCCCTATCCAGTCGTGGACACCCAGTCTTGTTCTAACAACTATTGCATCCCACCTTCTTTTGACAATTTACCTGCTGCTACTTGAGCCATTATTTAGAATGCATGAATTGTATTTTCATAATGTCATGGTGGCGAACACTTTTGTCTTCTGTGAATCTAATCCTTGTACCATGTACTGTTCTGCTTATGGGCATTTTTAAGGAGTGACTATAAAGCATCAATCTACCCCTCTCTTCTTACCATTACATCCTTCTTCCTTTCTTAATAGCACTCCAAATTAGTCTCAATTTTTTAAGCAATTTCGTCACTCTTGGAGGTAAATCAAAATGATATAATCTTGGTCTTTATTGACATTATATTATATGATAGATGGATTCAAATACCAAATCATATCTCTCAAACACGATAATCTCTGTGTCTGATACAACTTCTCCAGAATCTATCCTCCCACTATCCTCACAACTCCCTTTTGAGTCTGTACCTGAATCTATCCCAGACAATCTATCCAACGAAATGAATTCACCTTCCCTCGAGAATTCCATGCAACTCCCGCATTACTGCAATTCATATATTCCTCATATCATAGACGACGCTGAGCTTCAGGATCCGGACGTCCTATCAAAATTTATACTTACATCCCAGGGCCGCCAGCAGCGAATCCAATCGACCGTAAGGAAGGGAAGCATAATGACGCGCACCCGTCTCATCAGGAGCGTGATCTGCTTAGGGCGAAATTCTGTACACATGCGTGGTTGAAGGGTGTGATCAGTCTTTTCCTTCTGAGATGCATTTACAGGAGCATGTGGATGGTGTTCATGACACCTTTAATGGTGAGCGCTTTTATTTATTTTTGTGTTTTAGTTAGTATTACCGTGTTTGAGGGTTGCTTATCATTTTATTGCTACAGCTTGGCAGTGCCCCCTTAGGTTTTGTTGCCTGTGTTTCACAACCTCTGATGCTTTGCGCCAACATCTGAAAGTACATGTCGGCGAAAGGCGCTATTGTCATCATGATTGAACTACATGCGTTTTTATTCCAGAGTCCCACTAATTTCCCCTGAGTGTGCATCATTAATACGGACGTTCATGCACCGCTTGTTTCTGTTCTGTCTCCCAGTCATTCCATTTCACTCTCTCAGCACCAGATGCATGTCCTGCGTTGTTCTTTGTATATTTATCCCTGGCCATATAATAAATATTTTACGCCACGATGAAATAACGATAAAATTGTGTATCTAAACAACCACGCCGGCCTATAGAAAGCATTAAAGATAATTATAGCCAAAAATGGGGTTGTCAGAGCTTATTCCAATTTCTCGCTTCGTACCAGAATGCGTCGCCCTATTGTATTAGTAGACACCTCTGATTATGACGAACAGACCTCTCTCTCTATCAAAGTCCAAAAGATCAGATCATCATCACAAGCACAACGATTCAGAACAGCAAGTTATACGGGAGGTCTCAGAAAATATGAGGAGAAGGTAACACAGTAAGCTGGTCATGAGCTGGCCAGCTATGTCCAAATCGTTCATCACACATCAGTTTTATAAGGGGATGATCGGTCATCGGTTAAGCCAAGGGGGTTGCTCTTCGCTCGCTTTGGGACAACTTCCATTTGTCTAGTAAGAAGCCCCAGATCTTAATGACATAAATCCATTGTATTTATTTCAGCTAAGATGACAACCAGAAACATCAATGCTACAAAGTGTTACGGATGAAGGTTTCTCTGATGTACATATAACCGCCAGCGTATGAGCTCAAATCGTGCAATTTTTGTATTCATACTCGCACTCACATGAATCTGAAGAAAGGTTACTCAAAGGAGGGTCAACGGGGTCGTCTGAGGGTCGAATATGAGAAATACCGACCCCCGAGCCATTACGGATAGGTATGGAAGGTATGTAAGATGCGAGAGAGATACAGAATGACACATGAAAATTGAAAGAGAAAGGAGAGGACAGGGAAAAAGAAAAAGAAAGAAGGGGGTAGCAATGCAGGATATAGAAATGTGAATGGGAGTGAGATGCTGGGAAGTAGGGTGCAAAAGAAAAATAGAGATCGCAATAGAGTAAATTCCGTTACTGTAAGATTGCAGTCGTTAGTCGAGTTGTGGGAGGAGTGGAGCTAGACAAACATACATAATATTCAATTTCCAACTGTAAAAGAAAACAAAGGCACCAGTTCATGAGATCAGCTCCAACGACGCAATAAAAACCAACACATGCAAACTCACAAACAAAAACGCAGACTTCCTAGGCCACAGGATATTCAACCCCTGTGGGTTATACAGCTCCGCATTAAGAACATCTACAAGTTGCTGTAATCGGCCCATCTCCTTATCATATCTACTCTCCAAAAACAACGGACTGATCCACAGCGTCAACACCGCCAGGACATTATACAGTGCCGCCGCGCGCACCGAATGCGCACGAATAAGGCCCTCATTCAGCGCATTGATGGTCTCGAGGAACTGTGTCGGTGTTATACGGCCTTGAATTTCGAGCGGGTATGCTGAGGAAAATTGCACGAGCTCGCCGTGGTCGTAGTCACGCTCTATCCTGACGATTTCTCGGGGATGGTGCACACCCATCTGCCCGCATGGTGGGGTCCCGTATGCAGACATGTTCGACGGCGGGCCAATGTAGTACGAGGAATGGGGCGGCTTGGGGGTCGAGAAGCGCTTTGGAGAGCGGATGACTTCGAAGGGCTTTGATACGCCCAGTTGGGAGGCTGAGGAGTGGGTGCGTATGCGTTGCTCTGGGAGTGAATCGGGGCCTTTTTCGAGGTCGATATCGGCGCCTGTGTCGATTGATGGTGTGTCCTCAGCGAGGGGATGCTCGCGAGCGGGTAATCCATGGGCTGTTGTCCGTGATGGCGTATCGTGCCCATGCCAGCCTTCTGTAATGTCCTCCTCAGCCGCATGTGACTCTGCATGAGCCGCGTCCTCTGAATCGACGTCGTCGTCGTCATCATCATCATCATCACCTGCGTCCTCACCATCCGCCTCTTCATCCCCATCCCCATCCCCATCGTCATCGTCGTCACCCTCAATTTCATGATTCGTCAACGGCGGACTGGGCGGGAGTGTCTCAGGCGGCGTACACATCGGCTGCTGCACCAGCACCACTTCCTTCCGCCTCTCCAGCATCTCCTTCAACCCCTTTACGACCTGGGGATCTTGCAACGACAGCTGTCTCAGGTGGACTTTTGATGCAGGGGTGGAAGGCGTCGACGTGGATACCGAGCTCGCCTTCTTGTGCTGCGATGCCGACACTGACACAACCGCAGATTGTCTTCTCGAGGTGTCACCGCCAGAACCGTGACCACTCGAGGTTGGCGTATAAGGCGGATTGTTGATGCTCATATTGGCGTTTTCTTCATTGTTTGTCTCATGGTGTGACGGGGTGGGGGGCAGTGAAGATGTGACAAGATGGGGGGGCAAAGGCGCTGAATTAACAGCCATGATAAATATGACGGAGGAGGAGTTTTTTATCTAGTTGATTCTGGAGGGTTAAGGAACCTAGAGTAATGTATTATTGGAAGGTTTGTGGTTATAACTTGAAAAAGATATTCGGATCAGTATAAGACCTTTATGAGTGAAAGGCCTGTGTGTAACAATGAGCGGAAAGCAATGGAGTAACGTGTCAGTCCGTCCAAGCAGAATAATAGACCGGAGGAGGAGGAGGAGGAGGAGAGGCGAGGGAAACGAGCTCACGTAAGCAAATTATTTTAAAACACAACAAGGACAAATATAGAGCCATAGAGCAACTCTGAGGACTTTTAATGCAGGGACATCATAGTGTTTCATTCATAAGTAACAAAATAAAATGGGTATACTGAGAGAGTGAGTTAAGAGAGTGAGTGAAGGAGAGACGATGCATGGATGTAATATCACAACACAACTGGAGAGTGAGAAAAAAAGAAGGGAAAAAAAAGGCATAAAATCATAATCAAATCATAACTTCGGACTCTCATCCACAGCCATCCTCCCCTCCTCCTCGACCTTGACAGGCAACGGCGGCGGACTAACAGAATCCAACTGCATCCTATCATCCTCCTTCGGGCTGTCCTCCTTCGTCGCAGGTGAAGGCGACTGCACATGTCCTGACCTCGCAGAAACCGAAACGGGCGAATGTCCCCTCCCCGATCCAGACCCCGCAGAACCCCTCGCAGAAACAGGCGGAGGCGGCGAATGTCTCGATCCAGGCCCGCCACGCGCGGACACGGGCGAATGTGCCGACCCGGACCCCCGTGCAGACGCAGGAGAGTGCCGCGGCGAATGCGTAACGTGTACATGGGGGGAGGGCCCCCTGAGTCCGTGGTTAGGCGGCGAATGGTCCTGAGGCGAGTGAGAATGGCGCATGGAATGACTGCTTGCTGAGGAGGCTTTGCGTTCCGGTGCAGGGGGCTGCGAATGCGAGTGTGGCGGACGTTCGCGTTGGAGGGATGAGGCCCGTTCGTGCGGTGGCAGCGGCGGTGGCGGTGGCCCATGCGGTGGCATTGGCGCGCGGTCTGGGTGGATTGGAGGTGCGCGTGGGGAGGCGCGGTCATGTTGCATGGGCAGACGTTCCATTTCATGCTGTTGCCTTGAAGGGGTGCGTTCATGAGCTGGTGGTAACGGCGCGCGCTCCCTCTCTCTCTCCATCCCACGCTCCCTATCAAGCGGCGGTAACGACTGCATCGAAGTGGACCGTTCCCTCTCCCGTTCCATAGGTGGTAACCTCTCCCGCTCCCTCTCAAACAAAGCGCGGTCATGTTCGTGCGAGGACGTACGCCGCTCCGGTCGCTCCCTTTCACGCTCACCCCTCTCATGAGGCAAAGGCTTCCGATCATGCAACAATGGTGTCCTCTCATGCGTTGACCGTTCACGTTCACGTTCATACAACGGAGGAGACCTCTCATATGGCGGCCTTGCTTGCGGTTGCGCCTGCGACGACGGGGTATACCGTTCATGTCTCGATGGTGCCCTCTCCCTCTCGCGCTCGTGGATCATTCCAGAGGACGGCGGCGGCGGTGGCGCTCCATACGTCCTCTCATGAGGAAAATCCCGCTCACGGTGGATATCCCTATCCCTATCCCGCTCATGCATCGACGGCGCCCTCTCATGCCTCTCCCTCCCCCGTTCCCTCCCAGACTCGTGCATCCCCGCAGACCCCACAGAAGAAGCTGCAGACCCTGACCCAGAAGCACGCTCCCTATCGAGTTGCATAGCGGATGCCGACACCATAGCTGGCGCACGGTCGACTGGCGCAGGCGGCATTCCTATTCCGAGCGTAGACGACGGCATCCCCAGCCCCTCCAACCTCGCCCGCTTGCCTTCGTTCGCGCCGCCTGTTTCCACACCTGGGCCCTCGCCATGCTCAAAAGGCCGTTTGAGCCCACGAGTTTCTTCGCGGGAGGAGGGACGAGAGTGCGCTTGTGCTTGTGTCTGGGTTTGCTGTTGTGCTTGTTGCGAAGTCGAAGGCGGAAGTGCTGATAAACCTTGCAGTCCAGCAGACGAAACCGCCACAGGTATTGAAACTGGGGTAGGCATAGGTGGAGCAGCCGCAGGAGCCCTATATCCCGCCAAGCCCATCAACGCATCCACGCCCTCATCGTAATCTTCATTTATCTGTCTCACAGGGCCTGTCGCCGACCCGATCATCTGCTCCGCCGCCGCTGCCGCTGCCACCGCCACACCATTTCCATTCTTTCCTCCACCCGCCGCACTAGCACCAGCTGTCTTCCGTTTACGGCTCTTCCGCCCCCCCTCGACGCCACTACTCGCGCCGTCTTCTTCTTTCACTTTGCTGCCGCCTCCTCTGGACTTTCGCTTGTTCGCTCCTCCGTTGCCTCCGCCATTCCCGCTGCCATTGCCACTACCACTGTAAGAAGGCGTCCCAGGCCCAGGCCCAGGTCCAACAGTAGGAGGCGAGTCCGAAAGTCGAGGCACGACAGACGCGATGCTAGGCTGGGGAGGAGGGGGAAGGGAGGCGAGTCCGAGCGCAGCACGAGGGTGTTGTTGCTGTGGTTGCTGTGGTTGTGGTTGTTGCGATGGATGGGGGCCTTGTGGTGGTGGTGGTTCAGACGAGTTCGAAAGGGTCCGATCCATGTCCCAATCTGCAAGGCTAGGGTCTCGTTCTCTCGGATCTCGCTCTCTCTCGCGGTCGCGGTGGATGTCACGAGGCTCACGCTCACGCTCACGGAGCTCGCGTTCACGAAGTTCTCTCTCCCTGTCGTCCTCCCAGCGCCGCTCCCTCTCTCTTATCTCTCGCTCCCTCTCCCGTTCTTCAGTAATAGAAGGTTCATCGAACCGTGGGTCATACCGCCTATTATCTCTATCCCGTTCACGTTCACGATCGCGGTCACGGTCCCAGGCGGCGGTGGGCCATTGTGACTGTGGGCGTGGGGATTGATGCGGGTGAGCCTGAGAATTTGGGTGGGGGTGTGCGTGATGTGACGTCGGGGGCGGATGAGAAGGAGTTTGACGGCCTGCTGTTGCGTGTGGGCCAGGTGGAGGTGGTGGGGGTTGTTGGCGGTCGTGAGGAGGGACTGTAGCAGAGGGTGCTTGAGATGAAGAAGGCGGGCCACGTTCCCTCTCCCTCTCACGTTCTCTGTCCCTCAGTTCTCTGTCCCTCTCCCGCTGCTCTCTCTCTCCGTGACTGTGGTTCGTCGCGTTCGAGTGACTCCGTTCGCGATAACCATACCCCGCAACTGCACCGGTACCTGCAACGCCCGGTCCTTGCGTCTGCTGTGGCGGTTGTTGTTGCTGCGAGGCAGAAGGCGGCGGCGACCTCATCCCCCTCCATGCACCCCTCTCCCCTGCACCACCACCACCGACAGAACTTGTCGGACTTGCCACCGCCCTTTCCCGCTCATACCGTCCCGGCTGCGGATGTTGCAATACCACCCCTCCACCTCCATTCGTCCTGCCTGCACCAGATCCAAGCTGCACACCAGTAGAAGAAGAGCCAGGCCCAGATCCCCTCTCCACAACCTCCATCGGGGCCAACGGCGTATGCAACCTCCCTCCTCCAGGTCCCTCGTCTGCCAAAACAACCGGCGGCGGCGGGCCTCCTCTGAAAGGCAACGGTGGTGAGCCCGGCCCAGTACGTATTCCGGGGAGTGTCGGACTGCCTTCTGCAACGCCTACATTGCTGATTGCGGCAATACCGGCGGTAGAGGAAAAAATAGGCCGTTGGCCTGAGAAGACGAGAGGAGCAGGTGTATGTGCCGGAGGCGGTGGCCCTGCGTGGGATCCCGCGTACGCAGTGGGATGCACGTCCTGTGGCCCAGGAGCAGCGGGAACAGTCCCCCCGGTAACCTGCGCGTTTTTCAAAAGCTGGAGCCGGTGCGAAATAACCTTATTGCCCGGATCGAGCTCGCTGGCCCGCGCATACGCATCAATGGCATCGCTGATTTGGTTATTACAGCTCTCATAGAGACTTCCCAGGTCGAACCACACCTCACTGATGTAAGGGTTGATTCGGATCGCACGGGAGTACGCATCGAGAGCGTCGCGGTATTGGTTTATTTGGAAGTAGAGTACACCGATTGAGCACCAGAATGTAGGGTTGCGGCCGTCGCGGTAGACGGCTTGCTGGTAGGCTTCGTAGGCTTTATTGTATTTCTGGCCTTGCATGTAGGCGCGGCCGAGGAGATACCAGGACTGGGCGTCACCGGGATCTTAAAAGGAGACGCATTGTCAGTGGACAACACAATAACGAAGAGGAACAATGAACGACCACAACTCACCAGCCTCCAAACTTTTAGTTAAATATTGAATCGCAAGTTCCTGATTCTGGAACGGTGCATCGGGTTGGTGATAGAGCCATCCGAGCTGTTGAAGTGCCTTGGCGTGGTGAACTTTTTCGGCGACGACGCGCTCATAGGCCTCCTTAGCGCGGGGGTACTATTAGAAGATAATGTGGAGTCAGCACATAGTTTAAAATTGTGTATCCAGAGGAGATGATGAGAGAAAGTGCGGTGAAATGAATACAGAAATGAGACGAAAACGAAGGCCTCCCACGGGTTCACCCCTTGTACTTTGCGGGCGTGCGACGTGGGCGTAAAAAGGCCTGGAGACGGCGGTGGATGTAGCGAGGGACGGGAATGATATGGAGCGATTAAGGGCGGAACAGGAAAAAGTGAGAAGGTAATAAAAGAAAGAAAAGAAAATGGCACGAGTAATAAAAATCGAGATAAAAGGCAAGCGGGGAGCAAAAAAAGGCGCAAGACACTCACGTCCTTCTGCTGCTCATAGACATGTCCCATTTGGAACCATATATCAACATGTGCGAGTGGGTTCGGTGGACTACGAAGGATCCGTTCGAAACACTAGAGGGAGAATGAGCAACAACAAATGGAGAAACAAGTACACTGAGATACACACGTCGAGACTAGATGGATATTTCCCCTGCTGCTTGTAAATAATGCCCAACCGGAACAAAATTTCATTCGCTTTATCAAAATCTGCAACCGCCCAAAGGAGACTCAGCAAGGCCATTGAAAAAAAGCGGCACGGCCACGCACCTCTGTCCATCCTCAAAACACTCGAGAACGCCTCCTCCGCATGATCCAAGCTCCCATATCGATCGTACAAAATGCCGATCCCATACCACAGCTTTGGGTCCTCCTTCGGATTGGGGAGCCAATATAGGGCCTGCTGATACGCAGCGTAGGCTTTCTGGAGATCGTCTTGCATAAGGTAGCAGTGGCCGATTGCGGACCACGCCTCGCCGTGATCTGCTTCCATCGCTATGACGCGCTGGAAGTACTCGACGGCCTGGAGATAGCGTAAGTTGGACGAGACGATGTGTGGAAAGCATCACGAGCCCACCTTTGCATACGCTTCTTTGACACGTGCGATACCGGCTAGGTGCATGAGTGCGGGGATGGAATGTGGGTTGTGCCGGATAGCGTTCTCGTACGCTGTTTGCGCGCGGTCCAAGTCCTGCATCTGCTCTGCCACCGAGCCTGCGACCCCGAACACGATGCGGGTTGAAACGTGCTCCAGAAAAAAAAATAGTCTGACTACTCACCAATCAAACACCACGTTGACTCATTCGCGAACGCTAACTTTTGGACAGACGTCATTGGGGAACCGTTGACAGCAGGTGGTTTTGGAGTAGGATGGCCAACCCTTGGAGAGGTGTGGTGAGGAACAGGGGTGCCATTGGCGGGGGCGGGCTGTGGTGAGAGATGAAGGAGATGGTCACGGCGAGAATGGCGGGTGGACATGTAATGTTAAAGAAGAGAGGGGGGGAAAGGAAAAGAGAAGGAAGGGGAAGTTTCGTAAGGGGGGTGATATATATCCAAGGGAAAAAGGGAAGAGAAGCGAACGAGGAATGGCTAAGCCGAGGGAAGTAGAAGTGAGATATGAGCGTCTATTTGAAGTGTGCATGAATCCCCGATCAAGGATTGAGATGAGATTTTTTTGAAAGTCAGATTTAGATTCAGATTTCGATCTTAGATCTGCCGATGACATCGGTGCGGTGCCGAGTGACTGGGTCGCGACATGCATAACCAAATCGGGCAGAGTCGGTAACCACTGGTTTCTGGGTCGCCGCAGTTCCTAAAGAACGCATCATTCCGGTGGCGTCTTCGCCGAATAATAATAAACACAGCTGCTCATTTTACCTGCGCTGGATTAGCCAACACGATATACCCCTTACCCTTACCCTTACCCTTGCGGCAGGCCAACACGGGCATCTCCTCCGATGTTGTGTCGTGACTTTGACTAGTGACACACTTGGCAATGTATCGTGTCATGTCATAATAGAAAAGATCTCCTTAAAACCACATCCCTTTGAGATCTTCCCAATAAGGATATAGATTTAATCCCCGGTGATGAATGACACCACGCCACGAGCGCTCATCTTATCTACCATGCCCTGATTGGCACCGGACCATGAGGCATCAGGCGCATCCCATCATCCAAATTCGTCATTCACACGGTCCTCGGCTCGAGCCAATAATAATATCGCCAACGTCAACGTCAACGTGTCAGCAACATCAACCCACCGCCAACACCCGACAACCGACAGCCGACAAGCCATTCTAAAACTGTTCCACCCTTTAATTACAATCCGTTCAATCAGGTAGTCACTTCCCCACGGCGCCAGTGAGTCATCACCTCCCCTGATCAAGTACTCCTTCCTTCCTTCCCGTTTGTTCGTCCATCGCTTTCGCTGACATCATTCCTCTTTACGACAGCAAGAGTGTATTCTTCCTTTTTGGGAAGATTCACACGCAGAGCCTCCTTTCTCGGCACGACGGTTGTGCACGTGATAGGGGGAGAAACAAAACCACGCGACCACGGAAGAAGAAAGGAGGGAAAAAAAAAAAACAAGGGCTCTCGGCTTGTTTATGGTTCATATTAATAACGACCATATGATCGATCGTCGTGCGGCCCCAAGCGGTTATCAAATTCCATGGCCCACCACGCTTCTGGCCGCCCGCTCATGTCCCCCACGTAATACATATTACACCGAAAAAGGGCGGTAATGATAACCATAATTAACCCAGAGTCGCGAATCGAAGCCGAAGCATTAGCCGACCTTTTGCCTTTTTTTTCATCTTCTTGACGCAGCCACGGGAAATCTCTCAGGAACTGATGCTGCAGTTGTTGTGCATATGCTCACGTATGCTCATAAGTAATGTGAACTCATTGCGCACAAGCTTGTGTGGACAACACATCACCACCGTCACTTCTTCGATTCCGTTCCTCTTCCTTCTCTTCCCTACCAGCACCACCCCCATTCCTTAACGGCATGACTACCCCACTCGCCAACGACGCAGCGCAACACGCAACTAACACGCCATACAAATAAAAGCTTATACCCTTCCGATCCCGCACAGCCGCCTCATCCTTATCAGGTAATTCACATGCCCCCCACACAACAAGGTCCTGAAACGGCATCGAAAAATCACGCTTCTCATTTCAGTTCACCTTCTCTTTATTCATTTCCCTTCTCACTTCTCGCCAGCCTTCTCAATTATCAGCTCCCAAGCCTCGGCATATATATCGCTTCCCCACTCAAGTCCGGATCCTTCTCGGCTGTAAGTCTTTTCATTCATGTGCCCCTTCTCCTCCGATGTATAAATAAGCTTCTAAGTTCTTCCCTTTTCCGGCGCTCCCGCCTCACCCCTTCTTATCTCACTCAATAATAATAAAAGGTGTCTCTCTCGCTTCGCACCGCTTATGAATCTCAGACTAATCACGATGATGCCGCCCATCCGAGATCCCAGCCGATTTGATTGAATCAGATAAGATAACATTATTCCTCCCCATTTTCGTGCCTCTCGATCGCCAGCCTGATGGATCCTCCTGATCACGCCAAATTAGTCCAACATCTGGCGATATCCCCCTTTGGGCATGAATGAATCAATCCACATTCAATATCGGGTGCCCCCTTATTAAACTTGGGTTGGCGGCGAAGCCAAGCACAGCGCTGCATAGCTCACATCAAATGGAATCTAACAAACACAAAACGGAAATGGGAAATGGAAATGAAAACTGGCTCCTGCACCGGTTGGTCCTTACTCCACACGCCTTCATATCCCAATAACCAACAGGTTCTGTTGAGAACCTTGCCATTGCACTCAGGGTGGCTGTGACAGTGTAGGGGTATCAGTATAGATACGCCGGTGCCGGCGATTGAATATATAGAGTATTGCGTGCTTAACAAAACTCAATTCAGCCATTCGCCTTTACGCTTCTGCGCCTTCCTCTTTTTTTCCTTTTGTTGATAATTTAACAGAGCTAAGGATTGATATCATCGCAAGGCACCCCGCGCGGAACGGGACAACCCGCAGGACCCGCCCTCCAATCAGCCGATCCCAGCTTACGGACTAACTCTTCCTCCGCCGGGACCCTCCAGCGAGGGCTGCTGTAAACGATCAGCCAGGCGAGAAGGACGTCATCGCCTCCACCCCCCGCAGATAGGAATCATAATCAGAACCCCAGCGCGCGCACATGTGGTGTGCGCTGCGTCGTACAGCCACAGCCACCACCACGTTCAATTACAATGGAAGCCTGCGCATTCCATGGACCCCAGCAGCCAGCGTTCGTGGAATGCAGGGTCCCCCCCTTCGTGGGTGTGCTTCGAATCCATGATTTCCACGGTGCCTGGTCTCGTCCGCAGGATTGAAGCACGGGGTAACTAACCGTCACCGCACCCCGGATGCGAATCGAACTCTTGTTGAAAAGAAGGCGAGCCTATGTAAATGAGGGATCCGGTGCGGTGTATGTATAGGTATAGGTATATGTACGTCACGTCACGCGGTGTGTCGTTAGTTTGTATTCCTGCACATCGATGGATTAAGCTATATATATACATACATGCCACCAGAATAAATGCATCCTGGTTAGATACGTGCCTACGACATGTATATTGTGGACTGAGATGGCAGCCATGCCTGCCTATTTATATCCTTGCGATAGTTGCTATGTTTAAATCCTGCGACCTCCAAGTCCGAGGAGGGGATGCGGCACGGCTGTCCGTGAATCATCGGTCAGTAGTGTTGTATCACCGTCAGGGTGCATCACGTGGTTAGGAAATGTGCATGTGATAATGGATGCTGCTTAAATCTGATGATTTACCAAGTCCTGGGAGCGGATAGGTAGCAACGTCGAGAAGCCATCCCATCTGTTGCATGCCTGAACAGGCAGCTGCTCACTTAGATCTTGGCGATAAGAGCGGGGAAGCCGCCTAGAAGGCTGAAAATCGCTTTTGACGGTTGATCTGGCCTTGTATTTAGTATTTAGTTTTAATTCAAAGCGTGTATAAGCTTTGATCCAGATTGGTCGACACTCAATCGCAACTATGTACATCATCATACTTGTCCAAGGACGACTATTGGGCTCACCGGCTATCGGTTTGTTTGTTTGTAAGGTGCCGGCACTGGTTTGCAATTGGCTGCACTGGTGTGTACATGAATGTGAAATGGCACTTTGACGCGTCGATCGTCCATTCCATTACATTCCTTATTTAAACTCAAATAAACTTTTTGTTATTGATCAGTATTCAGTTGAGCCACGACCTCGACACATCGGGAATAATGGCGCCATACACCGATACACATATGGCGCCATTCATGCATGGCAAGTCTAGGAGCCAACTATCTCAATTACGCTGCATATCCCCTGTACTAATATTACCCTTCTGAGCCTACCCTGACAGCCACTGACAGCACCTAATTAATTTAGCCTCAGGACCGCATGCCCAACGTTAACTTTAAAAAAAAAAAAAAAAAATTCAATAATGACCCAAACGTACACGCCTGGGCTCACAACGATCACAAAAAAAAAATAGGAATCACGTAACTCCAACGTGACACCGCCAGACTGACATCGGACCTATCAGTGATCACCCAAAAGGCTGTAACACGACGCGTAAGAACCTCAACGGTCACAGGTCACAAGCACATCGGCTTCGCATCGACTTGGCAGCTTCGGCATCACGCATCCTACGTGCGACAGTCGGTACCTTAGCACCACAGCCGGCAACACACCACACGCTTCGAGGAGCCTCGACGACGTCGGAAATACAGTCCTAAATAGCTTAAATACAGTGCGGATTCCGACAGTCCGAGGATCCAAAGCCGCCACGTACGCGAGCTGTCGCAAGCCATCAGCAGCAGCACATCGCGTCCATATATGGCCATCGGAAAAAATAAATGCGCCCCAGCCCAACCCAACCCAGCCCCCGCGTGCTTGTTTGCTCCCTCGAAACACCGACGCTGCCTGCGAGTGCCTTTCCCCCGCTTGATGCAGGACCAGCAGGGAAATCCTAGGCAGAAATCCGGATCAGGGAATGACATCAGGAGCCTAATATTAGCGTGCTGGCCTGCGACCGTGGCCAGCAGCCGCAGCCCTGAGTCCGCATGCGGGAGCGGCCGGCCGAAATGGAGGGGGAAGCGTTGCTCGATATAGGAAATGGGAAATAGGAAATAGAAGGACGTCCATGACACAGCCCCGGGACCCTTATATTTAGATTTTGATATCAATTTATAGGCGCTCGTGCCCACTTAAGGCCTTCCTCATTTGGGGGTGAATGCTCGCGAGATTATCATGAGGATCTAGAAACAAACGGGGAGGCTAGATCCCTGCGTTCGGGTTACTCGGCTTGATAAAGTCGAATTGAGGTATGCATTTTCAACTACATCCACCTGTTGGTTTTTAGTTAAATTTATCGTTGTTGCCAGTTACCTTCGCACCTCACATCATCCCCTAACTCGGCGCTCGTATCATCCGAGTGGGGTAAGGGGAATCCGAATAAAGGGGCTTCAAGTTGAGCGGTGAGCTGATGTTCCTGGAGTAAAATTATTACAAAGTCAAATTCGTTTCCAAATCCTATGAATCACAAATGGACTAGAACATGAACATGGAACGGCGCTAAATATCCCGCGGAATGATGTCGCAAGAAGTCAACTTGGGGGGGCAGCAACGACACTTAATTATCCATGGATGAGATAAGGGAATAGAGTGTCTTCATCTCATGCATGACATGATTCGCAGATGCAGATAACTTCAAACCTTGCAAGCCCAAAAGGCTGGTAGTCATACATACGTATCTATCCCTCACAAACGCGCACGCCACGTCAGATCTACGCTGAGAAAAAGAAGCCGAGGTGAATGCATGAGGAGGCGCGCGCAGTCCAGGTACCGCAACAAAAGAAGACCGGCGAAGCCAGAAAGACGAAGTACCAACCCTGAGACCTGAGGAAGAGATGGGTAAATTAACACACATTGAACCGCGACCGCAGACCGTCACGCTGGAAACGAGTGATCGATGAGTGCACATCAAAATGTTAGACGACATTCTTTAATTAATTAATCCCCGAAGACGGATGCACGGGGACAGCCGCTCAATCTTTCTTTGGGCATATATATGGCGGAATTCGAAGGTAGGCGTCGTGCGTGCTTCGTATTTTGACCCTGTGGGCAGGTGCATGAGAGGATCGATATCATTCGCTTGAACCAAAGTGCTTCTCTGCATGAGAAACTAACTGTATTCAAGCGAGAGAGAGGACATTGACGAGACCAAGACAATAACAAACTAGCATCAGCTCATCTCGATACCGAATCGTAACATCAAGCTTTGAAATTGTGAGCGCCACCAGAAATGCGCAGCTATTGGTTCGCGGCGCCATTCCATATGATATAGATGATATCCCCTCGATCCCTGGATATATAAAGGAAAGAGATCTAAAAGACAGGCATGTTCGACATCAAATATCGCGAGTGCCGTGATCCAGGCTCGAATAGCGACGCCGACTCGCCCAAATATGAATAAGCTTGTCCAACAGCGGGGATTTTGTCCTCCTACATGCTATTTACGCAGCGCTCTTCTCGCCCAGGGCCGACATCTCAAATGGGGACTGACTGCCCAAACAATGCGCGTTGACCAGGACGGGAGGATCGATATCGGGGAAACAGTGTCCCAGACGAGACACGGAAATATGGCGATGAGTCAAGTCAATGTGTAATGGCAGCCGCTGATCACTCGCTGTCACTCGCATATGGAACAAACAGCTACATCGCATATAGACATCCATTTATGAAATTGATTGCCCATGACATATGTCGTGATAGCCGCCAAGCACGACCATTTGCAGGCCTTCCCGAATGCCCAAACTCAAGATGACAGTGCTTCCGGACGTTGTACCTATAAAGAAATCGACTTGTCCAATCAGGAAAAAGCAGCCAAGGGCGGCCGTATCAACAGTCACTAGTCAAAGGGGCGTGCAAGGATTAAGCGCCGATACCTGAGGAAAAATAAAAGGTTGCCTAGGAGGGCTCAAGGGGGGACAGTACCTTGTGCACAAACGCATTCAGCTGGTTCCCAGGTGTTTGGGGCCCAATCCATGTCCAACGTTTTGGACATGAGGTCGCAGTATTAATGGGCGTTCCTTATAGGCGTCGGCGTGCAAGACGTACAAGGACATTGTACAAATAGGTAAAGGCAACGATCAAGCGATCGGGAAAATCAGTTCTCGTTGATTAGGATGATGGTACGTCATAATAACAGATGAGCTTGAAGCGGAGCTGGAACGGACGATCAACCGCAACTGAGGCGCATACACAAACTAAAGTTTAATACTTGTCGCTGTCACGACGAGTTGATAGAATTATGGCACAATAACCACGAACATTAATACCTGCGTCGTATAAACATGGTCACCAATAACAGAAAATCATAAATGCTACTCGCTTGTATATATGTACAGGGACTTGGAAACGCTGACAATCGAATCATCTTCGATCGGCGGCCACCAGCTTCTGTCGTCTATCATGGTTTCTGGCCGTATACAAAAGCCAGACAAGGCGATGATGTGCTCTGTTGTTTTCAATCGTGATGGGCTCCAGAGTGCCTGTACGTGGCTTCGTTCCTCTGTCTGCCTATTGAGTCGACATACCCGGCGCATTTTTCAGCTCTTGCAGGGTTTTCCGCCATTAAGCCCTGCAATCTGTGGCGTCAATACTCGCCTAGGCACGTTTACAAACACATGCCAGCACCGAGCATCCGAATGACTTGGCCACGCTATGGTAGCTTAGCCTCCAGGGAGCATGTCCATAGATATATGCTCGCCGCACCGATCATGGGTGACAGGCTCCACCCCCCACTTAGCCCACGAGGATCTCGGCAATCAAGAATTCACGTAGAGCGAAGATTGGGGGGAGACCTACACCGTGAGTCTTCCCAGCAGTCCAATAGTAGCTGTGCCGTTCACGTAGTGAAGCGAGCACAATTCATTGCTTCGATCGGGCGGTAAGAATGAATTGCAGTTCTGCGCTCTGGTTCTTCCCCCGCCTGAGCGTGAGAAGCAATAAAGATCCCTTGAACATCGGATGGGATCGCTAGCGAGCCATAATGAACACCTCGGACACAGTATTAAGGTCCCATTTCCAGTATGGCAATGGCAATGGGGTGTTATTACCATACCTGAGACCTAGAGAAGAAACGTCGACTTCATTAATAATTAATTCTACCATGTTGTTCTGACCCAGAATTAATTCAGGCCTCGGCACGATCAATGCGTAGGACGGACCACCGCCTGCTTATCGAATAATGATCCTCCCCAAGTGAGAAAATCTTAATTGTTTGACACGGCGTTCCAGCGTTCTGCCGATTCGTGCGATTCGCAATCTGGTGAGATAGTCTCGCGGTGTTCTATCCACAGCACATCACACACACACACATGTCCCGTCGTTACAGGTTCACACACGACGCAGAAATGAGGTGCCGAGTTCCCATTTGGGACTTGTTGCAAGTATGTAGAACTTTCCGGACCGTGGGACTTCCTCTTGGACGGACAAAGCCCTAACATAATTGGCAATGAGAGATGATATCGCAATCACGTCTTAGCCTTACTTTGTAGTGCGGCATCGTTGACGTCTCATTGTCGCCCGCACAGCTTGTTACAATTAATGGCTGCTTGTGCTTGTGACTACCACCAAGAGGTCCGAGAAACTCGTCAGACCACACATCTGATTTAGTGACGTACATTAGCCAGACGTGGCAGGGACGAGCACCTTCCGAGCACTGCCACCACTCGAGAAGCTCCGAAAGAAGGGCAGCTGATTATTGGGCCTGCGCTGATTTGTCGTTCTGCAACCAGCAAAGCCCTTGCGCGTGTCCCGCCCACGAGCACTCGCGACTAGATTCGGGCCGATTTGACGACCATGCCCTTCTCCAGGGTCGTGTGCAAATCGGAAAGTCTATCATGTCAACGTCATCTCCAAGGCTTCATGGCAGGGCTGTGGCTCGTGAGAAGGCTGCCCTTGTGGTGGTTGAAATGCGCGTTTACGGAAAGGAGCGTGCCTTGTATAAGCAGGCCACCACCATAATACGCTGTCGATCTTGGCGTCTCCGTTAATAACGAGATAGCGATCGACTGCTTTGGTCATTATCTATTGTCTAAAACTGCCGCTAAAAAGCATATTGCACATGTTGAGACGGAAACGTTCCCGATGTCACGGGATGCTGTGCTAGAGAGCAGGTGCCAGTGCAGGCGGTGTCCGAACCGCTGTTCTCAGGCTCATCTTCAAGATGAAGACACACATGACGACACGGGAATAGACTCTGGAATTCATCGTTATCTTTCCATATCCATGTTTTGCGGGGGGGCTTCTAGATAAGTTTCCATGCTGCACTTGAGAGTTTAACTCGAAGCTTCGGGACAAGCCGCCAACTCATACATAAGATTGCAGGTAGTGATTGACTTTCCCGATCCGCCTTCACCCGTTACAGTGCATGTGAGTGATTACAGAAGGAAATGATTTGGATAGATGCAAGGATACTGCCAGAAAAGGTATGATTACGCCAGTGACAGGACACATGACGAGAGACATCGGGCTGGGATGTGTACGTATCTAATGTAGACCTGAAACAACGTAGTTTATTAAATGGCACATGGGGGTATACCGCCTCTTCCTTATTTGAAGAGGAAATGGCAAATGGCAGCATGATACCCTGCGGTAAACCCCGCCCTCAGTGTCGTCGACTAGTACTGGCTTCCTGATGCGAACAAGAACCAAGGGTCTCGACCCGGGTGTGGTCATCGTACGGTTTTAGATCTATGATGGTGTCCATCACTCGGAGACACTTTCTAGTCGACAGCTCTGGCAAATGGTCGTGAACCCACGAGAGACGGACCAAGGCCGGCAAAGATGTGTCAATTTGATTGGATCACGTCCTCCGTCGACCGAACGGGGCAAAAGTCACCACGTTTTAGGGTCTCCTAATTAGTTCCCGAGTAGCTATGTATAACAAGGAAAAGTTGATATTGTGACGCTGCGAGTCCGATTGGAGAGATAGCCGGGTCGGATTTCCCACTAGTGTCAGCAATGAATGTATCAATCAATACGCACAGCTGTAATCTGTGAATTTTATTGCTCCAAATTTGCTGCCGCTGAAGTAGTCCAATTTCTATTGCCAACATATCGTGGCGGTTGTGGGAGATCCAGCTGTGTTGTAACAGATTCAGGTGACTCAGCATTTGTGGTGGGTGTAATTTGGTCTGTTGGTTCATCAAGGGGTAGTTCATGTATGTATCTCCCCTTTACTTGATGGATTAGGCAAAGTTTTATGGCCCAAGACTTAAACAACTACTAATCCAGTGAGATAAAAAAGATAAAATAGGTGAACAAGAAACAAGGCAGGATTGACCATACTAAGAACAAAGGTTGAGGTGGAATAGGGACAAATATAGGGCATAATAAACCAGATGTCAAAAAGGCTCAGGAACAGGTTGGGGCAAAGACTTTTGAGTGTCTAAGAGGTCCAAAATATTGTTACAATCCATTCCTGGATATTTCAACCTTCCAATATAATCTCCTGATCCCAGATATTTCAATATTCCTGTTAAGATCTAAGCAAAGGGGTTGGGAGGGGGCTCTATATTGGGGGGCTGATGATAGAGATTGTACTAGTCAGGAGGTCCAAAATGGATGGAACTTGATTCAACTTACAGTGACCCAAAAAAGCATCTGGATGTTTGGTGAAATTGGAAAGAGGGGTTCACAGCTCCAGAAATAAAATAGATAAAAATCAGAAAAAATCAGAAGTAAGAGGTATACATCTGACCTATATGATGACATAAGCATGACATCATAGCTTTCCTTATCAGGAGAGTAAAAAATGAACAATGGACATGGTGCATCAAGACACTTTTTTTGCTCTTGTAATTAACTACCAGTTTTTACCAGTTTCAGTATTTAGTGTATCCCTCCTTAGCCTTTAGCACTGCAGCAACCCTTCTAGGCATACTCTTGATCAATTAAAGGCATTTCTTCCTTGGAATACCCTCCCATTCCACCTCCACCCTCTCCCAGAGCTCCAACATGCTCTTGGGTGCCTCAGGGTATGTTCCAATGTTCCAAGCCTTCTCTTCAACTCCCACTATACAGTAAGTGTTCTATTGGATTCAGGTCTGGAAACTGTGCAGGCCAGTGTTTATAAGTATTTGACTTTCTATATCGCACAAACTAACCACCAGACTCTGCCCAGATAACCTGGACTCCATTTTGTACATGTCAAACACTCTGGATTGTAGTTCATGTACATGGGGTACTGAACTGGGAGAGTGTCCAAAGGAACTTAAAGATGAGTGGCCAATGGAGCCTCCACTCCCTGGCCAAGCTAAAGAGAAGGAGATTGATCATCAGATATCTGAACTATATGATAACCCAATACCCAACAATTGAATCACTAAGAGTTGAGAGGTAGAGGGTTGTAGCTTGCTGAAGACTACTCTTTAAGAATGTAGCAATGAGAGGGAAAGGTGAAAAACTAAGAGGGGTTAATCTAAGTCAATATTCAAACTGAAGAACTGTAGTGCACATGGAAAGAGCTTTATACTATATTGAGACAGGTGAGAAGAAGGCTGATCAGAGAAGCGAAGTGTAGGATGGATCAAAGGGAAGTGATGACAAGATGGGGAGTGATAGAAACTAATGTATGGTACTAAGGAACAATATTAGGTGGCAAGTAAGAGTATACATGGAGATGGAAACAGAGGAGTGGATGGAGCAGAGATGGAACAGGGCTGGAGTGTACTATCAACAAGTATTGGGGACACCACAAGGGGTAATAACATGGGAAGAGGCTCTGATAATGAGATGATGAGGGTTTTCTAGTAAAAAATAAGTCATGGGGATCCAAAATAACAGGATCCTAATAGTTTGGCCATGGAGGTACCAGTGTTGTTGCTAGAGGTTGCAGCATCATTAGAAGTTGAGTCTGTCCTGTTTTTCTTTTTGGACTTCTTCAAAGAGTGATCATCAATGTGTTGGTGGTATTGCCAATACATAGATGTGGGTGCTAGTTCATTGTCTTGGATGCTTTTGCCAGGCAGTCCAAGGATGTTTCACAAGTGATTTCAGTGTGCCACTCCCAATAGTGAGTATCACATCGCTGAGCTTCAATGTTCATATTAATGAAAGTAGTTGGCTTGCCATCATCTTGACAGATATCATCCTTAAGACAGGATGGGAGGCTGGAATAGAACCTATGGCATACATATGGCAGAGTTACCCCAATTGACAAGAGTGGCTAGTGAGTTGAACTGGACAATGTATTCTCCACTGGCTGTCCTTCATTTTAATGTTGGCTAGAGTAGCTTTGGCATCACTGACAGCATTGTGAGGGCCAGAATTAAGTCTGAGCTCTGTAATGAAAGACAAGTAGTTGTTTAGCCAGCCAGGTTGGTAATCTTCAAGGTTGTTGAGTGCAGGTTCAAACCAATTCCTGGTGGTGTCCTGAAGAAATGATAAGGTGAATATAACCTTGCTTCTATCAGTAGCAAATTCATCAGGGCAGTCATTGAAGTTCAAATTGCATTGCATAAGGAATGGTCACAATTTTTCAGTGTCAGTTCCATGAAAAATGTCAGGTTCCTTAACCTTGGCATGCTGGGTGGCTGTTAGGGTATGTACATGGCAGGTTTCTGGAGAAACCCGGGGAATATCCAGCAGGACTTGGCTTCAGCTTATAGGCTGCACCCTCGTGAGATTGTGTTGTCCAATTTCAGACAGGCAGACGGGAATCCCGGGGAGTCCAGGTGGGGTTCATGGGTCAAGGGGTCGTGGGTCGGAGGTCATGGGTCGAGAGGTCGGGAGTCGAGATAAATAAGAGAGATAGATGCGTCGGAGCCTGTGGGCTCCAACTAGCATGAGCAGTGTAATTCAAGTAGGAGTTTAGAGCGGAAAATGTATTATATTACTGGGGGAATCTAAGCCAATTTTCTGACTGGATTGTATGTACAACATCTGCCAGACTATATAGACCGTGGAATGAATGATATACCAAATCCAGTAATAATGAAATGAAACTAGCAAAACATAAAACAAGAATAGTAAACACCAAATTTGGTGTTAGGAACAGGATGGAACAGAGTGGAGTCTGAATCATGACAAATCATAAACCATAATGGGAAATGGAGCAGGAGCAGAGTCCAAATCGTGACAGGTCATTTAACTAAAATGGGAACGGGGCTCTGTTAGAGGGATGACAGGTTTTCCGAGCAGGGTCCGGTGACTGATGTGTGGGACAGAGTCAGACATAGACAGGGACGGAGTCTGGTGGGTATTTCTGTGACTGATACACAATGTAACGAAGTCGAACGTAGACAAGTCTGATGTATGGAGTCCGGCGGGAATTCCAGTAAACTGACAATTGGTGCGTATAGGGTATGGGTGCATATAAGTTAGTGCCCGGAGTCTGGCAGGAATTGCAGTTGTAACAGTGGCCTTCCTGTGGTTGTTTTTGAGGAAGGCGGTGAGCTGTTAAGAACAGAAAACTGACTGATGTCGGTAGTGGGGACTGAACAGAAGGACTTGGCTTCAGCTTATGTATATGCTGTGCCCTTGCAAGTTACCATCGGGTGTCCTTAAATTTCAGGTGGGCGGGAAACTGGTCCTGTTGAATAATCCTCTCAGTCAGTCACTGATTGGAAGCTGAAGGATAAGTTGAGGGTTGGGTTGAAGGGTCAGAGACTGAGAGTTGGAAACCAAGGGTGAGCAAGTGCAAGCAGAGGCAGAGAGTGGGATATTTAGAGCGAGACTATGAGAGTTATTTAGGAGTGTTCTGAGTCAATATTCTGATTGTCCTAATACTACAATACATGAGCAGCATATATATGGAAATCCAGTGCTTATCTGAATGAAAGCAGAACAAAGGAAAGTACTAATGGAGAAGATGGAACTACATATAGAGTGATGCGAAAACAGAGACCAATAGACAGAACATTATAAATCTGGACATAGACTACTACAGGCAGAAAAGGCGTAAACTGGTTGTATAGGATAAGGGGCAGACAGAAATACCAATTGGGAACAATGAAGGTGCTTAATGGGGTTAGTCGGGATACTGATGGTTTGTGAGTGATTGGAGTTTTGTGTGAGGTCTGATCAGGTCTGATGGTGTGCTGAGTGCATGGGTTGTAACATGAGCCCTTCAAGTGCTGTTCTAAGACTCAGTTCAGGAATTGATACAGAACCATGAGATGCACCTGCTGAGCTGTTGCCAGAGTGGTGAGAACTGTGATGTAAGCTAGGGTGGGATGAACTCGGAGGTCTGCCACCATGACTACTGTGGTGAGAGCTATAATGTGAATTGTGGTGGGAACTCAGTGGTCCACCACCAAAACCTTGGAAAGAACTGTGATGGGAACCTAGGGTCCACTATCAAAACTATAATGAGAGCTGTGATGTGAACTCAGGGGTCTGCCATCAAAGCTGTGATGAGAGCTGGGTGGGCCAACTACTGTGATGTGGGCTGTTGTGGATTGATGGAGGTAGGAGGTGGAGTGTGTCAAAAAACACTGCCACCAATACTCAGAGGTACTGGAAGAGGTCTAGGTGAGCTTGTGGGGGTCTGTACATTCAATGCATATTCCAGAAGTGTCATTAATGGTGATCCTACAAATTGCCAATCAGTAGTATAAAGGGTAACCCTTCTGATTTGTCTTGCTTCCAGAGGGTTTTGATTATCCATGGCTAGAGGGTAACAGTTTATGAGTTTGAGCTCTAATATACTGTTAATATCTAAGCAAAGGGTTATGAGGGGGCTCTATGTCAAGGGGTCGATGATAGAGATTGTACTAGTCAGAAGGTCTGGCTCTATAAAATGGGTAGAGCTTGGCTTCAACTTATGTGTTGCATCCTTGTACAAACTCTTAAGGTGCTCTGGTAATTTAAACAGAGCAGATAGTATGATAAGAACTGGAGACAATGCTTAGCTCATTCAACCAGAAGGCCAATATACTAAGAGTTGTAAGGTAGAGGGTCATGGCTTGCTGATGGCCACCTTAAAGGTATTAGGGAGGGAGTAAGTAGACTGAAGACTAAATGAGGGTAATCTAAGTTGATATCAGAACTGAAGAGTAGTAGCATACATGGTAGGAACTTTATACAAAGGTGTAATGGATGAGTAGAGGGCCAATCAAGGAAGTAGGAAGTAGTGACAGGTCAAAGGAAGCATGGGAAGGGGTAGGGATCAGACTAGAACTAAATATGATGTAGTAAAAGTATTCTAGAGGGTATGAGGTGGCAAATAACACTTACAAGTAGAATGGGTGATGGGAGAGTGTTGGGATGGAGATGGGACAGGATAACAAAAAGGGAAAACCATAGTGAACCAAGTGTTGGGGTGTCCTGGGCAGTGACACCATGGTTGGGGGTACTGTTAAGGCTGGAAAACCTGCCAGACTCCGGGCACTAACTTATATGCACCCACACCCTACATGCACCAGTTATCAGTTTACTGGAATACCCACCGGACTCTGGACATCAGACCTTCATTACTTCATGTATCAGTCACCGGAATACCCACCAGGACCTGCACCTGTCTATCTCCAACCCTGTCCCACATACCAGTCACCAGACTCCTCTCAGAAAACCCGACAGCTCTCTAACTGAGCCCCATTCCTGTTATGGTCAAATGACCTGTCACATTTTGGACTCCACTCCTGCCCCGTTCCCATTATGGTCTAATGACCTGTCACAATTCGGACTCCGCTCCACTCCATTCCATTCCTAACACCAAACTTGGTGTTTACTTATCTCATTTCATGATTACTAGTTTGGATTTCATTATTACTGGATTTGGTATGACATACATTCCACAGTCTATATACATAGTCTGGTAAATGTTGTACATACAATCCAGTCAGAAAATCAGCTTAGATTCTCCCCAGTAATCTCAGTACATTTTCCACTCTAATCTCCTCTTTGAAACACACCACTATTTACCTTGTCGGGGCCCATGGGCTCCAACCTATGTATCTATCACTCGACCTCTGACTCAACTCCACCCGACCCTTCAACTTCTGTGGGATTCCCACAGTTGACCCTCCAATCTCACAACCCACCAACTACTCCTAGACTCCCCAGGATTCTGTGATGTATCCAGTTGATTTTTACAACTTTTCCCTTAATTTTCCCAAATTTATTTTATTTTATTTATTATTCCAAGAATATGGCTATTTCCTTTTAACTTCGCATACTCAAGGCTTCAAATGACATCACATTATGTAATCGAAGCCTAGAGTGGCCCAAAGTTAAGATTAATAAGCCAATTTATCTATTTTTAGTGATTTGGCCCCTTTTCTCATAATCACGGCATATATGCACACTTTTTTGGTGCTATCACATGATATTACATAATAATCGACTTGATGATGCATCTACAAGTCAACACGTGGCGTTTCCATAGCCGAGTGGCCAGTTTCATCCAAATTCGGCCCTGGAAGCTGTTCTGCTTCCACCCTTGGCCATCCCAGGCCTATTTTCTGACTTGACTGGCTGTTAGGATACACACACAGGCCAGGTTTCCAGAGAAACCTGCAGGATATCCGGTAGGACTTGGCTTCAGCTTATAGGCTGCGCCCTCACTAGATCATGTTGTCCAATTTCAAACGGACTACGGGGATCCCAGGGAGTCCGGGCGGGGTTCATGGGTCGTAGGTCGTACATTGGGGGTCGTGGGTCGTAAGTCGGAGGTCGTGGGTCGTGAGTCAAGTTGGTTGAGAGAGATAGATGCGCCGGAGCCCGTGGGCTCCGACTAGTGTGAGCAATGTGAATCGAGTAAGGTTTTAGAGCGGAAAATATTATTAGATTACTGGGGGGAATCTAAGCTAATTTTCTGACTGGATTGTATGTACAACATCTGCCAGTTTATATAGACCGTGGAATGCATGACATACCAAATCCAGTAATAACGAAATGAAACTAACAAAACATAAAACGGGAATAGTAAACACCAAATTGGTGTTAGGAATGGAACGGAACGGAGCGGAGTCCGAATCGTGACAAAGCATAACCCATAATGGGAAACGGAGTGGGAGCGGAGTCTTAAATCGTGACAGGTCATTTGACTAAAATGGGAACGGGGCTCGATTAGAGCGGTGACGGGATTCTAAGCGGGGACCGGTGACTGACGCGTGGGATGAAGACAGACTTAGACAGAGACGGAGTCCAGGGGAAGTCCGGTGACTGATATGTGTCTTAATAAGGTCGAATGTAACGAGTCTTGATGTAACAGAGTCTGGGCGGGAAATCCTATAAACAGACGATTGGTGCTTGTAGCACATGGGGGCGTACGGGTTAGTGCCCGGAGTCTGGCGGGATTGTCCAGTCGTAACACCGGCTCAGATCTTCGAGTCAGGTAATAGCTATGATATCATAGCAGAATTATGGAAACCTGTAGGAGCTTCTAATAATTTCCTATTTAGTTATTTAGATATTATTAAGCAGAACTCTCTACATGTATAAAAAGAGGCCTAAATCACTGAATAAATAAATCTATTTTACTACTATTAACAGCACCAGCTCAGAAGCTTATCTAATCATCCTAAGGACAATAATAACCTTAGTCTGATATCTAACTGCAAGCACCTACAACTTGAACTCTTTGTCAGCACTCTTGAACTTAGTTAATTCATCTAAGTTCCCTCAGCTTCCCAGAAACCTTTAGGCTTACTAATCACTTAAGTAAATCTAAATTCTTATTACTGAAATCCCTGCCCATTTAGGTTATTCAAGAGCCCACATTAACAGCACAGTTAATCAATCTTTAAACAAACGCTTGGATATTCAACTCTCAGACAATCTCTCTATTTATAAATTATTTAACAGCTTGTTAAATCTTTATAAATAGTAAACTAAAAGGCTACAATAAAGTGAAGGCTTACAACAAGTTTCTGCTGACTTATTGTGCATACATTCAGCTCCCAAACCTTTATTCTCAAGAAGAAATTAACTCTTGTAGAGCACATCACTACAAGTTCATCTGAATTTGTCAAGAGACCAATGAATATTGACTTTAGTTGTTTACACTTAATAGTGCAGCTAATTAATCTATCAGTATTTAAATTACTGGACCTTTATTTGTTTATTTCTTGAATCCCTTGCCATGTCAATGTTTGTTAACTATTTGAGAGAGTAAATAGCCAAATCCATTACAGATTCCCATCTGTCCATCTGAAATTGGATGACATGATCTCGTGAGGGCACAGCCTATAAGCTGAAGCCAAGTCTTACTAGCTTTCCCACAGGTTTCTCTGGAAACCCTCTGATAACCTCCATGTACACCCCTTAACAGGTACCAATGGTGGGGTGGGAAGAGTAAAATGAGGTTGCAGGGGGCCAAATGACTGGGATCCTAACAATTCTGATATAATCCCCACCTCCAGAATACCATCAATTCCCAGACATTCTGAACTTCGTCCTTCTTCTGTATTTGATAACCTGTCTGTTGACACATATTCATCTGTTTGCCTATTATGTTCCCAATTTGGAACTCCTATCCTAATCCATCTTATTGTGATCTCAATTTGTAGTACAATTACCAGAAAGTCTATATTAGTTTCCATGCATTGTACTTACACCTTAGATTTGATATCAATTTAGTTAGCCTATTCCTCTTCTCTTTCTGTATACTCAAAAATTGGAACTCTTCAGAACTCTGATTATCCATAAGCTCCTTGGCACTTATCAGCTCTGAAATTAAGGACACATGAGCATTTGCATCACAGTGCATACTGTAAGCTGAAGCCAAGTCCTGACCCTGCCTGGAAGTATCTGAGCTCCCAGTTGTTTTGCAATAGTTCCCAGAATAGGTTTCCAACATGGCACTTAACAGTATATCAGACCTTACACTTATGTATGACTCACTCATCATGGGTTCCAAATGCAAAGCTACTGAAGGACCATCTCAACTTTAATCCTCTTTGCAACTCTATACCACCCAGCCTGACACTCCAGCTCAGCCCATCACATCAGGTTCTGAAAGTCATTTCATTGAGCTTTCTAATGTTCCCAAGGATCCCAAGGATGATGGGGGAAACCAGATTCTCCCATCAAACCCCTAGAACAACCCACTGAAGATCTGACTATGCTACTCTTCAAGTCCCTTGGAAACGGTAGTGAGTCAGGAATCACATGTCGGTCCTGCTAATGCATGAGACTGAGACTGGTCTTGCTTCATTCTTGTGAATTGAAAAGGATGCTGTATGAGTGATGTAAAGAAGTCAACAACTGGTGAAGAACATGCTTTTGAGCCATATGACAACTTGGGAGGATTACAACAACAAGGATGATTGCCTTGTATGATAGAATCTGGGGGCCTGGATTATCTCTCACATATATGAGCTATGCTGTGTAATGATCTAGTTCTTATTCCTTCAGTGATGGGTGATGATCTGCAACTGGCCAATCAAACAGATATGGCCAGATATGGACACTGCCATGCACTCGGTCAGTGTGGTTGGGTAGAACAAAGCACGTACAAGCGAATAATTATTATATCCCAGCCAAATCACGTCGCTCACGCAATATAATCTTATACATATTGTCGTGGTAAACGGGAAAGCTGATCTGAATGCATTGAACAAACTTATCTGTGAAGGTCCATGGATTTATTGATTGAATATTTCATAGAGTAGAGAAGTTATCCCATTGGTTGATTCGACATTCTCTTTCGAGGATGTGCATAATGCATACGAATGCATTTTGACTAGCTATGCCAAGGTAGAGTTGTTGTGAAGGGAGTGTGAGGATATGTTCTAATTGCTTTAATTAGACTTGAATGTATTTACTTGGGGTCTATCATCTATACAATATAATGGGATTCTAATCTGGTTGTAACAACACCCATGACCGCCTTGTAAGGATAAATAAATAAATAATCAGTGCGAGCAATCTTCAGTAGGTTCATCTCTATACAAATCCAGGTATTATTTATGTTCCCACTCTACAGCCGTGTGTAACTCAGCCCTCCGCCGACTGTCAGTCTATTCTCATACCCAGCTGTTTGACACTCTTTTTTAATTTCTCGCCATTGTCTTGATGTGCTTTTGTTGACGGAGGAGTATCTAGTTTATAGCCGTCTTTAAGTCGGTAAGCATACATGTAAATAATGGCTCAGTGTCGTGATTGTCGACACGTAGTTGTGAGTTCAGATATTCTGGAATACTTTCCCAGTGAAAGAAGGATAGGGACACCACAAAGTTTACCGCATCGTAGAAGAAGGCCCAAGTGTATGTGATGCTTTCAATTCCTCCCGCTACGAGAGAATTGGTGGGGTCCATGAGGGCACTGTAAGCAATTATAAATGGTAGACGGAAGAAGATGAAAATGGGACTTGAGGCACACCGTAGAGAATTATCGAGTCCTTCGCTATCGGACTTTTCAGTGGGTTTGTGCGAACCTGAGTGAAAGAGACTCCTGGAATATTTACAAAGATAAAAGACGGTATTGCAACCCACATTTGGAGATGTTCTGCAAGGGCGATCCCGCCGATCCATCAGAAATTGAGAAAGATGCAGACTCAAACATGCACTCATCTCTGGAGAGTTCTCCGTATTCTTCGAGTCTCATTGCATCCCACAGTATCCAAGGCGAGTTATACTTGACGAATGGATTTTGATTCCGAGTATCAAACCACACAAACCTTTTTTTGTATGGATCTAATGGATTGGCTCTGAAAATGATGAGAACAGAGTCAAAAATACCAAGATAATAGAAAATTTTTCGTTTATCATGTTCACCCAATCACTCGATAATATTTTTTCTTTATTTCTTCTGACCATCTTCGCATTCATTTGTGAGTCTTTCATCGTCAGAGGATTGCACCATAGGATGAGCAATGTGGTGCTAAGGAAAAGATAAAATGTAATGCATTGAGTCTAACATTCAATTCAAACATCACATGGTAGATTCTAAATTATGAAAGTCTTTCTTATTTTTTTATTCTAATGGCTTCCTTTTTAAAGGGTACAGAAAGACCTTCAAAAATGACCATGGGCAAGAGACATCGGGTTTTGTGCCAACCTTTTAAGGAACTCACGGCAACGCTGGCTCAGAAACGCATCAAGCTCCAAAATCAGTTTCGAAACAGCCTGTGCAATAACAATGCAAATTAACGATCAACAGAGCACAGATTCGGATTATATATTGTGTACAGTAGGAAGGCATTAAGAAGTCTATCTGTGAAATTCAGACTTAAATGGACTTTGGCTCATGTCATACTTTGCAATATTTGATCTGAACTTTTTGAGCGGCTGCTAATTTTCTACAGTCCTATACTTTACGTAGCTGCCGCAAATTTTCCCCCTGTGATATAAATGCCCAAGAGCTCTGACCTATAATTTATACTGGATACAAACTGGGTGCTTGGAACACATTTTAACATACCGGAGAAGAAATATTGTGGGGAAATCAATTAATCGCAACGCAAAACCCTGTCTTGTCCGGTTTGCTGATGTGATTGTAGCTCGTTGCAATGTGGAAATTGCGAGGTAATCTCACGATATGCCATTTGACAATTGTACCAATTTTATAGATTAAAATATAACGAAAAAATATTTGCAATTTCTGTTTTCCTGCTGCCGTTTCATTGAACATTGTGATAATTTCCGCGCATCTTCCAGTAATCTAGGCGGCAGAAACTAATTTTTTCACTGTTGCCAGTCAACCATACTTGGATCCACATCAATAGTAAATTGTAAATCCTCATCGTATCACTGTTACATTTTTCGGGTTACAGTTTTCAGCGTTTGTCGATGTTTTCCTGAACTCATTACGCGTCTCTTAATCCACAACAGCCACTGCAGTGTCAAATGCGAAATATTTACATCTTTAATATACCATATCGCTGATCAGATCGTATTACAAGTATAAAACCTTGAAACGTGGAACTCATCATTCATTACTGCGACAATTCAAATATTTGTGTAGTAATGTTGGAGATCGAGGGGTAAATTACCCATCCATAGTTATGACCTCCATGTATAAACAATAGAAACCAGTTCCTACAAGTGATGCCTGATTGCGTACACTAACTCCCGCAGAAGTAATATTACTATCAATATAGGGACAAAGATCCCTGTTAAGGCTGAAAAAACAAGACAAACCACTGAGAACCAACGAGAGACTTCTACAAACGTATTCCAAGGCGGCGGTACATCTGCAAGCTGCTGCACGGCAAGTACAACCTGCATTGCTGCCAGAATTATTGATAAAAGGGCAAAAATAAACAGGAATGGTGCGACGGTTGACGCAAGGAGTGGCCCATACTGTCCATATACTTTATGATAGAAGAAACCCATGCCACGCAGCCATACTATGAAATTTAGGCGGCTCAGGCGAAGCTCCCCATATCGAAATCGAGGTGGAACCTCCTCATCTGCAATACTCCGAAAGTGTTCGAGGAAATTCAGGAGTTTATGAAACTCCCATCCGCGGGGGATGAGTTTCTTCTCCACGGCAATATTGAAGTCGGACTCATGGCAAATGAGGTAGCAATATGATCGCAGATACCCTTTAGCAGCCTTACGAAGGGCTTGAGTACCTGGGTCATCGCCTGACAAGAAATGCTTCCAGAAAGCATAGTTGGTGAGATACAGTGGAAGAGGCTTGATGAAAACTCGGTCGTAGTACCACACTAGGTGAAGGTCGGGCGCTTCCGATATTACGAGTTCCCTTCCACGAACTTTCTGGTAGTGAAGCGCGGATATATGTGAATGTTCAGGCGTAGCCAGCAGCCAGAACAGTGAAGAAAGCTTGTCGAGCCTGTCAACGAGAAGCTCTTTTTGAAGGAACGCGGTCTGGTCGACTGCTACAAAGCGGAGAGGATGTCCTGGGAGGGATTGAACTCCAAGTAAATTCTGTAGCTGTCAAATCAACGGACGATATAGGGAGAAAGAGAACAATTTATTACCTCATCTCCGGACAGGTCAGTATTCAACTGCGCATTCTCGGCGAACGGTGGCTCAGCCAGCATTTTTAGTGAACGGAAAGTTTTGGGGATCTCTTGCCATCGAAGGGTGATATATATAGTTTCTCAAACTCCCACAAATGTGTTTGTCAATGTTTTGGCAAACCTTGGCAAAGGTAAATTTAAAATCATTGAAGTACGGAGCTGGAAGTCACAGTCACAGTATCCCGAAGCCTGCCATGGAGCCGACAAATTTCATTGTCTGTGCCATCGGCGTGGCAGATATACTTAAGAAGCGATAAAAAATTTGAATTCGAATTCCGATTCGCGACTTAATTACAAGGTCCAAAAGCGCCAGTTGTTCGTACCCTTTTAGGGTTGTATTGCACCGTCGCGGTGATTAAATAACCTTAAGAGGTTACGCAATGTGATTTTCAACGTTGTATCTAATAGAAAGTATTTGCAACAACTAATATATATTAGCAAACTGAATGGTGTTCCTAATATGAATATCAGGAACCAATTCAGTTTGCTAATGTTGCAAATACTCTCTACAAATGTGAATTGTAGGCTGTTGTGGCATTGCATGACACATTCACAAACAACAGCGCCCGTTTCAAATCATCCAGTCTTGCCGACTACTCCACAACGCTTACTGGATGGTGGTGGAACTTCTGTGGGGGTGCGATTCTAGACTGTGGTATTCTAACGAAACCACAACACAAAGCACCCCTCTTCCAACTTCGCCCATAGCTATGGCAGTTCTAGCAGTTCTCACCACTCTCGTACTTTTGTACGTGGCATGGGCCCTAGTTTCATCTGGTGCCTTTTTCCATAAAGTCTGGAGTTTCTCACTGCTATTTCTTTTGTTCCTTACTTGCATTCTCTATGCTCTGCCTACAATTTCTTTTTTTACCCTTCCTTTTGCAAACTTTGCACTATGCCTTGCTTTATCCCCTGCGCAAGTGTTTCTCTACCCTCCCAAACGCACAGATTCAAAGAAAGAAGCCATGAAGATTTATCCCCCGACGAGTAATAGTGTTGGCAATGACGGACGTCCTCAAAACGCTTTCTTTACTGAGTTTGTGCTCGCTTGACTTCACCTCGTCGTTTCTATAATAGACTCGTCCCTGATAGTATTGTTGCCGTTCATGGCCTCGCATCAAACCCCGAAACAACTTGGGAAACGCGCAAACCATCCCAGGTCGCAGCGGTTTTGATGGTATTGTCGCCGTTCCTGGCCTCGCATCGAAGCCTGAAACTACTTCCTTCAGAGTCGCCCCAATCATCGTGGCTCTGCGACTTGCTGCCAAACGATATTCCAGATGCTCGTATCATGATTTTCAGCCACAATACAGCCTGGAAGGAGAATGCGCTCAGCAAATCGTTGTACGACCATGGAAGTGATTTACTACGCACGCTCGATGAGAGGTGTCGGACACCGGAGGTAGGCAATGATAGTCCAGGGATGTTACTCCTCAACAGTAGGAGGGAGGTCGCCCTATTATTTTTATTGGCCACAGCTTTGGAGGTATAATCATCAAAGCAGGTGAGAGTTACATCTTGCAATGGTGATTGTAAGCAATTGACAAAACAAGGCCTTAGTAAATGCGGGCGGAGTTCCGATTACGACAATATCCGCGATCAGTCGCGAGGGTTCATTTTTATAAGCACCCCGCACAAAGGTGCGGAGCTTGCCTTCGCCGAAAACTTAATCTCTCTTCTCGGTTTTTGGAAGGGTCAAGCACAACTCTCCTTGAGACTATCAAGCCCGAATCGGACTACAATCTGTCACTGCACGCCAACTTTATGTCATTCCTCAGGAGTGACAACAGGCTTGAAGAACTGTGTGCATTTTCGAGACCGTCAAAGAATCGTTATGCAACATCCCGATTATGCATGTGAGTCGCTACCGAATTAAATTAGATAGGGAGTACCTTAACGCAGTCTGGCTTTAACAGGCACTCGGCAGAAATAGATGGGTCAGAGTGTATCGGATCTGAGGGAAAGCATCGCGATATACAGAGATTGTCTCGAGAGGATGATGACTACAAGGGTATTGTTCACTGGATAACAAAACGGGTAGGGAATTTCAAAAAAAATCAGTCTTGGTAAGTCCCCGACAAAGTTCTTCTTATCTAGCAGTCCGGCTTGGATATCTGTCGGTTCGAGGCTAATGAATTTATTTCTAATAGGACGACAGGATGAAATAGCGGCAGAGAAGAGGCAGGAACAGAATGGTCAGACCTTATAGTGTTGGAATGTCTTCTCGTCTTAGTGCTAATATTTTTACAAGACTGTCTACAGTCTCTATACTTTCCTGAGTTACATGCACGAAGAGAGCGCATCGACATGGAGGGGCCTCAAATGACACGTGGATATTAAAACATAAGACCTACCGACAGTGGCTTAACTGTCAGCGGGGCTTGCTATGGGTCACAGGAAACCCAGGAGCAGGGAAATCTACGGTACTGAATGATGCTTTTCGGGCCGCCGAGAAAACACGCCCCAACAAAGTTGTAGCTTCGTTCTTCTTCCGCCGGGGTCATGATACCCAGAACAATCTCCTCAGTCTGTTGCGATCTCTTCTGTACCAAATCTTGCCCAAGGATCCCCACGCGCTCGCAAAACTCACCGAGAAGCACAAGGGAAAACGTGAGACTGAGTATGGGCCAGGGAAGGTAGTCCAGTGACGTGATAAAGAACTAATGGATTTCCTGCGAACCATCATTCTAGCCCATTCAGCAGCACGCCCGATACGAATCTACGTGGACGCACTTGACGAAGCGGCCGAAACCGTTGCTTCTGGTGTGGTGGAATACTTTCAGCCCCCGACTGTCGATGCTAATTTGAGCATATGCTTCTCCCGTCGACATTACTCTGTTGTAACTCGGGATAAGGATAATGGGCTAAAAATCTGCGTCGAAGAGGAAAATCATGCAGGTATAGAAACCTATGTCTGGAAGGAGCTGGAAGAAGTATTTAGTGAACAAAAAAGGAAGCCCGGGAACTGACCGAGCTGATTGCCGCAAGAGATACAGGCATCTTCCTATGGATAACTCTCGTTGTCCTCAAAATCATTGTGTTTCATCCCCTCGGCCAAACCAAACAGGAGATTGCGGAAATGGTTCAAAAATTACCACGCACGTTGGGTGCCCTTTATCAGGAAATTCTGGAGAAACAGAGAGGAAGCAATCACTGCATTTAATGCAATGGGTATGCTTTGCGCTAAGGCCGTTATCATTAGGAGAATTGCATGCTGTCATGAAGGCCGATGCCGACTCTCCACTCCTTTCAGAGTCAGATGGCCAGATGAAGAAAAGGGTGACGAGCCTTTCGGGGGGGCTTATCGAAGTCGGGCAAGGAAACAACGTGCGATTTATTCATCAGTCGGTCCCCGATTATATACTTGGACGCGGAGTCGACGGGGAGGAAGAGGAAAAAAGGCTGACTCGGGGACTGAACGCCTTAAGAACGGATTTGAAAGCTTTGACAGTGATAAAACGGCAGTCGTGCTCACTTGCGGCTATCGAAATCTTGCCTTAATTATCTCCACGAGGAGGTGGGTAGTTTAAAGCGTTAGTTTCCGAAATGCAACCAGCCTAGTTATGACGAGAGTTCACTTGAGAAGGCAATATCTGCGTAGATACAAGTCACCGTTTATCGCCTAATTATCCCCGGAACGGGGGAAATGTAAATAGATTGTAAGTCTTGGCTAGAACGTATACCACCAGCTTGTAGATATTGTTGTCACGGATGGTGACATCGGTGTGCATGCCTTCCCTTCATGCCTCTTAGATGCCACATCAATGTTTACTCCCTGAGATGCAATGTACATGTGCCTCAGGTAAGCATTGTTCCCAAATGCAATTCATCCAGTGCCATGAATATTCAATCAAGTGTAGAAATTGTTGGAAACCATTAAGCCAATGTTGGCTTAGTGGTTTCCAACATAAAGTAAACTCTGACCCAAAGGTCAGTAGTGACTCTCCTATGACCTGTTAAAGGCTGGTAGCCAACATTGTGTGTGGGCCAACTAGATATTAAGTAATTCTTATCCCTCTTAATGCCAAATACAAGTTATTTTGCCACTTATTTTTGGGCTTCAAACTATTGGTATGGGTGGGGATTGAACTCACGACCAAGTGGGGTCTTCGGAGTATCAGAGTTTACTTTATGTTGGAAACCACTAAGCCAACGTTGGCTTAGTGGTTTCCAACAGAAATTATATTCAGAACTATAATGAGCAGACTCGGTAATGTGGTTAATCACTATATTCAGATGTCCTGTACCTATTAAGATGTTTTGTACCTATAATGAACAGACTACAGGACATATGTAACATACACATTGAGTATAATTATTTAACATACATATCTCAGTGATGTGGTCAATCACTCCACCTCACCAATGATTAGGAGTGGAGTTGGCTAGAATAGTTGGCACCACTGTTTGCCCTAAAATAATGCATGAACAAATGTTGGCTTGGGGCATTACCAGGCTCACTTCAGAATCTTGCATTTATTACAGGTGTACCACCACTGGTGTAATCATAGTGGCAGTACATGATGACAATTTTCTTTAAATTGCCAATAAACATATTCCAAGTTTGGTGAGACTACCATAATGTACCTGGCACTGGCATTGACATGAATTGGATTTTCTCAACACTTGTTGAAGTAGAATTGAAGATTTTCAACTATGTCAAATATGAAATGCCTCTTTCAACAAAGTATAAATTCATCCTGCAGATGAAGTATGAGACTAAATAGGACATAAGAGGCTCATGAATGTACAGTGACTCAAAAAACCCTTTGCATGTTTTGTACTTCAGACTTATATCTCTGATAACTCAAAGAATAAAAATGCAAAAATATCAAGAATATTTGAATATTCTTTATCATATCTAGATTATGGAAGTATGGTGCCATTACATAAGCTCCAAATATGGAAATATTACAAATATTTATATACAAGATGTTACAACCGTGTCGCAACCCAATGGTCCCCAAGGTTATTGCCGCCTATCAACATTTCAAGTTATCGATCAAGTCATCCCATCAGAAACTGTCGGTCACCCAACGCTGATATATGCTTTCATGGTGATCAAACCCCATTTACGTCCCCATCAAATTATACTTGTACTATCTGGTTATACTCTGATACAGTGGCTCAAAAAACTGTCCCAATGTTTTCTCATTTTTGAAAGGTTGGGTTGGCATGGATTACTGACATAAGCAGAAAATCTAAGTAAATTATCAAAGGTACTATAGGATCATGGATTGAAGGTAAGCCTTGGTTCATGTGATTTGAATCAAAACCCATTGAATAATAAATAAAACAAAACAGCTACTCATTGGGACAGTTTTTTGACCTATGATTATTTTACTTTCTAGTACTTTGTATGCCCCCCTTTTTCCTTTATAACTGCCCTGAACCTTCTAGACATACTTTCTATTAGATATTGGCAGACTTCTGGTTGGATTGCATTCCACTCCTCCACCACTCTCTCCCACAATTCATGTATTCCCTTGGATGATGTGTTATATTTTTGGAGTTGGCATTTGAGGTGTTTCCAAAGATGTTCTATAGGGTTAAGATCAGGGGATTGGGGAGGCCAGGGTAGTACTTTAATTTCCTTGTCCTCAAACCATTTTGTTGCCTGCTGAGATGTATGTTTAGGATCATTGTCCTGCTGAAAGTAATGGTTGGCCTCCTCCATTTCCAACTTTTCAAAACTTTCCACTACTCCCAGCTCCAACATTTGACAGTATTGTTCAGCATCCATGCTCTATTCCAACCCATACAACCCCATACCATGAGGTTATTTCCTCCTCCATGTTTGACTGTTGGTGTTGTAGTCCTGTCAGACACTGGTTCTCCTCTTTGTTTCCATACATATGACTTTCCATCTGATCCAATCCTGTTAATCTTTGTCTCATCTGACCATAGCACCCTCTTCCGGTTCTCCACAGTCCAATTTTCATGATATTGGGCAAATTTGAGCCACTTCTGACAATGAATGGCTTTGAGCAATGGTCACTTTTGCTTTGTTGCAGAGTAAAAACCATTCTCCTTCAGTATATTTCTGACTGTTTGGGGAGTGACAGGGTTGGAGATGATAGAATCAATGAATTGGGTAGCCTGAACTGCATTATCAAGCTGTCCAGAGCTAATTTGATGGATTATTGACTGTTTATCACAACCAGAAAGCTTGGAAGGATGACCCCCAGGATTGTTCTCCTTGTTCCCATCCACTTCCCTACTAATCCTATTCACAGTACTCTTTCCTAGACCAGTTCTTTCCTGGATTTGGTGATAGGAATAGCCTTCATTGAGGAGAGAGACAATAGAAGAGCATTGAGCAGCAGAAATAGATTTCATGACGGTGGTAAGAAGTCAGGATGTAGTTGAACCACTTTAAACCTGTCAAACAAATACAAATAAAGTCATGTGACATGTTTTATTGTCTCCACAGCCTGCCTCTGCCTTGTACTGGTGTATAACAGTAGGAACACAGGTCAAAAAATAAAGGGTCAAAAAACTGTCCCAATGAGTAGCTGTATTGTTTTATTTATTATTTAATGGGTTTTGATTCAAATCACATGAACCAAGGCTTACCTTTAAGCCATGATCCTATAGTACCTTTGATAATTTACTTAGATTTTCTGCTTATATCTGTGGTCCATACTAAACTAAACTTTCAAAAATGAGAAAACATTGGGACAGTTTTTTGAGCCACAGTACATCCCTTTTTATTATGATGATCCATTCTATACTATGTTTCACATATGCCCGTATATACTTGTAACCTGTGGACTATTTCCTTTTCTTGTAATTCCACTCTCAGTTAAATCACGGCCTCCGAACTTATCGTAACCTTCTGGTTCCTAGTCAAGTTTATTTGTCAGTAATGTTTCTGCTCTTACCTTAGTTAGTATTTTCTAGATGCCTATGATTTGTATATGAATCTGCTGTAGTTGTAGATACTAGGCAATCAGAATATCGACTCAGAACACCCACATACATCTCTAGAAGTCTTACTCTAAGTGTGAGAGGTATGGCGAAATATACTCAGGAAATATAGTCTGGATGAGCTCATACTATATTTCCATTATTATTTCTACTTTCTCTCTATTTTATTATACACTTATATTTAGTTCGACGACCTATGTATGCAGTACATCAACTCTTGTGGGTGCATACACGCCAGGCTTATGTATTCTAGTGCCCGTAGTTAGAACTCAGACACTTTTTACCCCACAACCACGACTTACCCAGACACCCATTAGTGTCCTGTAAGTTGTGATTGGGGTATCGTCTCGACCATCACAGATGGGCTTTAACTATCTACACAATCAGAGTTTCGAACTGTACCAGTCGAAACTCCATCTATATCTCAACCTGCATGGACTACATCCACACTACTCTATTATTCGACTGTCTCATTACTCTCTTCTACACTCGAGCAGTCATTCAGAATCGTACTTAACAGTCAATTCCCATTATTTGTTTTAGCTCTCTACTCTACTTTAAATAGCTATCTCACTCAACTGTATTGAACTAAGTAGTCAATACCGTTAGGTCTGTATTAGACTTAGATAGTCAATACATCTTCGTGTCGTACCTAAACGGGTGATATTCTTCATATATAGAACAATTAGAACTTCCACCACTCTTCACACAAATGGGAAAAAATGTACTTTTGACACGGGCTCCATGGAATACCTGGGCTTCAAATGGGACCCAACGGACTCCGCATGGACAAAACTAAAGTGCAAGTCATCAAAGATTGGCCTGAACCCCGAAAAGTTAAAGATATACAATCCTTCCTCGGCTTTGCCAATTTTTACCAATGGTTTATCTGCGGATATTCCGACATCACAGTTCCCCTTACCTGTCTTATGCGTAAGGATACTCCATGGAATTTTAACGATAAGTGTCAAAAAGCTTTCAATCTTTTAAAAAATTCTTTTTCTTCAGCTCCTATTCTGTTGCATTGGAAACCAGACTTCCCACTCATTGTTGAAATGGACACCTCGGACTATGCACTTGGAGCCATTCTGTCTATCCAGGACTCCAATGGAGAAGTCCACCCTGTGGCTTTTCTGTCCTGGACTTTCACCAGAGCAGATCTCAATTATGACGTTCATGATAAGGAACTCCTGGCAATATTTTCAGCTTTCAAAATGTGGCGACACTATTTGGAAGGCTCGGGAACTCCAATTGATGTTGTAACAGATCACAAAAACCTGGAATACTTTTCTACCACAAAGATTTTGACCCGTCAGCAGGCCCACTGGTCTGAATATCTATCTGCCTTCAATATGACTATCCATTTTCGACCTGGCCATCTCGGCAACAAACCCGACACTTTAACTAGACGATGGGACGTCTATCCTAAAGAGGGGAGCAACAACTATGCCATGGTAAACCCGCACAACCTGAAACCTATTTTCATGAATCAGCAACTTACCGCATCAGTCCGTGCAACTTTCCTCATCAATCCCATTGTCCGTGGAATTATCATTATGGATATTGAGAAGCTACATCAAGATATTCTATCGGCAATTCCACTAGACCCAATAACTAAAGCTCACCTTGACAATCCCGTGGACCCCGACCAACCCCAGTGGTCTCTTGATCAGCATGGTTTCATTAGACTTGACGATCAAATCTATGTACTGGACTCCGACGGCCTCTGCCTCAGGATCCTTCAGTACAAACATGATCATTCACTCTCAGGACATTTCGGGTACAACAAAACTCTATCATTAATAAGAAGAGAATATACTTGGCCCAGACTCCATGGATTCGTTAAGCACTATTGTAAATCTTGCACTACTTGTCCCCACTTGAAATCTCAGTGACACAAGCCATACGGCTTTTGAAACAACTCCAGTACTGGAACACCTGTGGAATTCCATTTCTATGGATTTCATTGAACACCTACCAGACTCTGAAGGCTTTTCTGCCATTCTAGTCGTTGTTGACAAGTTCTCAAAACAAGGTATATTCATCCCTACACATGATACAATTACATCTGTGCAGTTAGCAGAACTTTTTATCATCCACGTATTTTCCAAGCATGGAGTTCCGTCCATGTAACTTCCAATTGAGGATCAGAGTTCATGTCTCACTTCTTTAGATCCCTCGGGAAATCCTTGGACATGAAATTACATTTCATGTCTGGACATCACCTGGAAGGCGATGGATAAACCGAACATGTCAATCAGACATTGGAACAATATCTCTGCGTATATTGCAATTATCAACAGGACAATTGGAAATCCCTATTACCACTTGCAGAATTTGCTTACAACAATGCACCCTCGGCCACTACTGGCATTTCCCCGTTCTTTGCAAATAAAGGATATAATCCAAATATTACAGTACATCCAGAACGAAATCTCACCTCTGCTCACGCTCAAGAGTTCACCACAGACCTCCACGAGCTCCACGAGGAACTCCAGACTGCAATAAAGTCTGCCCAAGAGCAATATCAACATTCAGTGGACAAACACCGGATTCCACCACCAAACTTCAAGATTGGCAATCATGTTTTTGTCAAAGCTCAATTCTTCTGGACTACCCGTCCATCAAAAAAGCTTGCTGAAAAATATTTAGGTCCATTTGAAATTTTCGCACAAGTAGGTTCAGTTTCTTGGACCCTATGGCTTCGGGATAGCATGTGCGCGGTACACTCGGTATTTCATGTTTCTATGTTAGAACCTTGTACTGCTAACACTATCCCGGATCGCGTGCAATCTCCACCCCCTCCAGTCATTATTGATGGAGAACCCAAGTTTGAAATCTCACAAATTTTAGATTTGAAAATTAACAAGTGTCGACACACTTGTAAACTGCTTTACTTGGTCAAGTGGGCAGGTTACAAGGGCACCAATGAAAAGACTTTGTGGATTTTGGCCATGGAACTCAATAATGCCACGGAAATTGTTACTGACTTTCATACAGCTTACCCACTCAAACCCAGACCACTATCTTCTCTGACCACACTCCGCGGACCCTGTGTTACATTTGGACTCATTTTCATTATTCCCTGTTGCCCTATGTATGTCTCTCTTTGCTTTTACAGGTTTGGACATTTGTTTCAAGTCCTTAAGCGGATTTCCCGCTGACTTTGATTCTTATGCTTTTCATGCTTTACTTTTACATTCAAAATTATTATCAAGTTTTATTTTTATTTTCAGTCTACATTTATGGGGCTATCCTTTTTCCCCGCCTCCTTTTTTCCCCACCTCAGCCATCTCCTCGGGTAGCTCTGCTATCTCAGCGGGCACCCTGTCCTCATCCAACCTGGCATCCTTGGAACTCCCAGCCTCCAGCTCCTCATAAACAAAGCTGGCATACTCCACTAGGAACTTGAAATGTTCCAAGTGGAGTGCGCAGAGATTGTTCGCCATTACTACATGCACCTTGTTGCTCTTCCAGAGCAACTCGTTCTGGGCCTCAATGCCCTCAGCGATCTGTCCTAAAACTTCCTCCAGACCAGAATACCCGTCCAACCCACTGTTGTCCTGTGCCCCGGACCCCGTGGGCTTCTCATGGACAAGCGAGCACCTCGCCTTGAGGTGCACGCACTGATAACAGCCCAGTCCCCACCCAGACTTCTGATTGCATTCAGTGTTCTGGTCATTACAACCGGAACACCATGGGTCATTCCGTGTAGGTAGGTGGACTGGTGCTGCCTTCCTTGCCTTCTGTTGATTTGGTTAGTTACCATGGAGATCCCACAGACCAAGACTCACCTTGTGGGGGCTCTCCGGCTCCCCCTCGGACTCGGACTCCACCTCTGTCGCCTTGCACTGAAAATGACAAGTCAGTTGAAAGAAAAATGACAAGTTAAACATTTTTCTCCACGGCAATCTGCACAGCCCCCTCCTCATCCTTCTTCCTCTTCTCCTCTGCCACTTTCTCTGTGGCCACGGCCACCTGGTATTCCCTATCCAGGGCCTCCTCGACCTCCCTGGCTTCTTTTTCCACCTCCTCTCGCTGTCGGCATTGTTCCTCCCACTGTGCCAAATTTTGGGCAGTGGTGAGAGGCACTCGGTATTGATTGCCTGTGGAGGGCCTGGCAGTCAGCAATGGCCTTTGCGGCATTGGTTTTGGTCCCATGATGTCGAAGATGGGGGTAATAAAGAAGAAGAAATTTTCATTTTTTCAAAATTTTATATAGGCTCGTTGCATCTGAACCTTACCTTCCAGATCACATGACTCTTTGACACATATGTGTAACTGACATGACTTTTGACACATGTGTGTAGCCGACAAGAACCTTATCGAGGTCCAGAGCCTCTTTGGGACTTCGGCATAAAGGGAGGGTACTGTTACAACCGGAATGCCCGCTGGACTCTGGGCATTAACTTATACACACCTGCACCCTATACACACCAATTGTCAGTTTACCAGAATTCCCGCTGGACTCTGTATGTCAGACTTGTCTACATTCAACTCCGTTATGTTGTGTATCAGTCTGTTAAGAACTGAAAACTGACTAGTGTCGGTAGGCCGATGGGGACCAATTGGAAGGACTTGGCTTCAGCTTATGTGCTATGCCCTCGCAAATATCTGTCAGGTGTCCTTAAATTTTAGATGGGCGAAAACTAGTCCTAACGAGTACCTCTCGGTGAACTACTGATCAGAACTGAAGGATAAGTCAAGTGTCAGGCCAAGGGGTCAGAAACTGAGAGTGGGCGAGCGCACGTGGAGGCGGATAGTGGGATACTTAATATAAGGCTTCTAGAGGTGTAAGAGGGTATTCTGAGTCGATATTCTGATTGCCTTGTAACTACAACTACAGCAGGTTCATATACAAATATTTGGCATCTAGAAAATACTAACTAGGAGAAGAGTGGAAAATGGTATTGACAGATAAGCTTGACTAGGAATGGGAAGGTTACGATTAGTTCAGAGGCCGTGATATAACTGAGAGCGGGATTATGAGAAAAGGAAAATAGTCTAAGGGTTACAAGTATATATAGACATATGTGAAACATAGAATAGAATGGATCATCATAATAAAAAGGGACATATCAGAGTTTAACCAGATAGTACAAGTATATTTTGATGGGGGCGTAAACGGAGTTTGATCACCACGAAAGCATACGTCAGCATCGGGGGTCCAACGGTTTCTGATGCGGTGACTTGAACGCTAACTTGAAAACGTTGATAGGTGGCGATAACCTCGGGAACCATTGGGTTGTGACACAGTTGTAACACAGTCACTGGAATACCCACCAGACTCTGTCCCTGTCTATGTCCGACCTCGTCCCACACATCAGTCACCAGACCCCACTCAGAAAACCTATCATCCCTCTAACAGAGCCCCGTTCCCATTTTAGTCAAATGACCTGTCACAATTTGGACTCTGCTCCCACTCCGTTTCTCGTTATGGTTTATAATTTGTCATGATTCGGACTCCGCCCTGTTCCATCCCATTCCTAACACCAAATTTGGTGTTTACTATTCTCATTTCATGTTTTGCTAGTTTCGTTTCATCATTACTGGATTGGTATGTCATTCATTCCACAGTCTATATAGTCTGGCAGATGTTGTACATACAATCCAGTCAGAAAATCAGCTTAGATTCCCCCCAGTAATCTAATACATTTTCCGCTCTAAACTCCTACTTGAATTACACTGTTCATGCTAGTCAGAGCCCACGGGCTCCAGTGCATCTATCTCTCTTATTTATCTCGACTCCCGACCTCTCAACGCACGACCTCTGACCTATGACCTCTCAACCCACAAACCCCGCCCAGACTCCCCGGGATTCCTGTCTGCCTGTCTGAAATTGGACAATAAGATCTCATGAGGGTGCAGCCTATAAGCTGAAGCAAGTCCTACCGGATATTCCACGGGTTTCTCTGGAAACCCACCATGTACGTACCCTAACAACTACTGGCACTAGAATACATAAGTCTGGCATGTATGTGCCCACAAGAGTCAATGTACCGAATGCATAGGCTGTCAAACTAAATATATGCATATGATAAAATAGAGAGAAAATAGATATAATAATGGAAATATAGCATGGGCTCTTCTGGACTATATTTTGGAGTATATTTCACAGTATCTCTCACACCTTTCAACCAGTGATCCACCACTTGTCTCCATCCAGGTGGCACATCCAGACGGTCCTTTCTCGGCTTTATGATTTTAGGGATGTGCAAAAACACATCTGGCTCATCTGGGCTCTGCAAAGAACTGCCACCATTCACTTCCCACTGTGATCTTGACACTGCCGGTTGAATGCCAGTGGAAGATGGCATCATTGAACTACACGTATGGTGTGCTGCCCCATCACAAGTTGCACTCAGGCATCTATGATTATGACATGTTGTTGCCTGGAAAGTTTGGGCAAATTCATCAAGTCCTGCCTTGAGAATCTGTGTCATGGATACAACAGTGGGCACTTGCAGACTGCCACTCTCATTGAGGAGGGATGTGCTCCTCTCAGACTGTATAGGAAGTAATGCATCCCCATGACCATCCTCGTAGTGGTAAAGTTCATCCAGTAAGTATCAAATCAACGTATCTTGCTGTTGTTATACACATATAATATATGTAAAATTTAATAAATAAATAAACCACTGATAAGAAAAGGATACATTGTAAGATACTTACGTGTTCACCCTGAGCCCATCCACCCCACCAGCGGATTGTTGTGAGACTCCAGCATTTTCCAATCAGTGCGTACATGAATCTATACTGTGTGCCACCTTGACGAAAGCAGTGGGTTGTTAATCGGGTGGTACCCAACTCTATATTGGCACCTTCCATAAACTTGTCAAACCACTTTTGGATCATATCATGAGATATGGGCACCTCAGGCTGTACAGTGCCCATTGAGGTTACACTCAGAAATATAAAGTCATTTGGCTCCAGTTCACAACCATATACAAAAGCTTTGAGAAAGTTCATCCAAATATTCATGTGGAAATGCATGTCTACTGAAGGCATCTCTGGTTGCGGATGAATTTCGTATTTATGGCCTGGATAGAACAACTATGTATGTATCAATTTGATTAGATTAATTAAATTATCAAAAAGGACATACTCTCAAGATCACCCTCTCTACTCATTTGATGTTGCCAGCCTTTTTGCTGCTCAAGGTGACATTCATCATATTCCACTGATACTCATCCTCTGTTCGCATGCACTGCTTATAGTGTTTGGCTCAGAGTTTTGCAAGTTCAAAGTTCCTACACACTAGTAAGAATGTATGTGTATATATAACAATTGGTGGTGCCACCTACCTTGTCCAGAGTGTCCAACTGCTAGAAGCAAAAGTGCACATCAATAGGTGTGTTGTCACTTTGAGTCGTACTTCCACAAAATAGTTCAAGGAGGGTATGATTGAAGAAAGCACTTCTTGTGGGCATTCCTGTTCAGACCAAGCCATTATACGGTCCATATATTCCTTTGACATTGCTGCAGAATGCTGCCATTCCCCTAGAGTGGTATCTCTAGCAATTACAGCATTGACAATCTCTCTGACCCTGGGGGCATATGCTGGATTCCCTCTTGCAATTTTCTTTTCTGGGTCCCAATGCCATTGCCCACGATATAATCCATTTGGATCCCTGCAAATTTATTTCAAATGCTGCATGATCAACCAATTTCCCAGAAAGACAACTCCCAAAGCACTCATGAATTATCCCAGAACTTCTTCCAAGCATGAGTTTGTTCTGCAATCCTCTTCTTTGATTCCTTCCCATTGAAACTCTTTGTGAAACATCTTGTAGCGATGAACAGCATCAAGGCTGCAGGTGAAGCTCCATTTGGTGTCTTTTCAAATATGCTCCGCAATTCTTCCAGTGTCCAACTTTCAGAGGGTTCAACTATATCTAGGCAGCCAGGTGGACACTTGAAAGATGCCTCAGCTTCGAGTTGCCCTTGTAGCCACTTTTGGGCTTGACAGAGAGCTCTTTCATAGGAGCTGATAGTACTCTGAGCAAACCCATGTTTGTCCTTTGAGGCCTCTGCAGTAGATATGAGGGTCTTTAATGAGAGTTTTTCTGTTGCTGTTTTTCTGTCACTTGATTTCTTGGAAGTTACAGAGCATTTGTTTCTATGAGCTGCAGGCATGGTGAAATTTGCCAGTTGACAGATCCTTTTTAAAGACTAACTATATTCAGAGATTGTCTTGGTGATTTTGGTCATTCAGGCATTTTCTATTATTTGCTTTATGTATAATACCATATTTGATAGGTACCTGCTCTTATATGGTACTATTTGATCCTGAAAACTCGTGAGGACAACATCCTTGAAGAATTCACCTGCCTGAACTCCCTGAGACAACCACAGCAATCTCCTAATCTCTCTCAAATGTGCCCCTTGAAGCCCCAAGTGCTCTGCTCCCACATAGTTGTCCACCAATTCGATTCCCACTCCCAATCCAATTGTGAATCCTATCCCAGATATTACAGGCAATAATGTGATGTGCACCTCTGCACCCACACCTATGGACCCACGCACATGCACCTACACACCCGCATACACACCTACACTGGCACCTACACACCCATGCACCAGCACCTATGCACCAGCACCTCTGCACCTGCACCCACACCTACACACCTGCACCAATGCACCCACACCAATACACCTATGCACCCACACTACACACCTGCACCTATGCACCTGCACCTTTGCACCCACACCTATGCACCTGCACCTATACACCTGCATTTGCACCCACACCTATGCACCTATGCACCCACACCAACACACCCACACACCCACACCAACACACCCATGTGCACGCACCTACATATGCACCTGCACCAACACACCCATGTGTCCACACCTACATATGCACCCACACCAACGCACCTATGCACCCACACCAGCACACCTACATATGCACCCGCACCGATGCACCCACACTGACACACCCACACCTGCACCCACACCCACCCACCCACACACACACACCTGCACACACACACACACACACACACACACACACACACACACACACACACACACACACACACACACACACACAGAGTGATGCACCCGCACCTGGAATGGTGAATGTCAATGCTGGCTTGAGTGTTATTCAGGCAACCATATGAAAGTACCTCTAACCTATTGCGAAGACTTCAGAGATGCTGGCTTCACCAATCTTGCGAAAGGTAAGCAGTTCCAGGGTATGGTTCTCATGAATGTCATCAGAAGGGAATGTCTTTACAAACACATTAAATGAGTATGGCAATGTCTGTCCACATTCATGTAATAAAGAGATGAGGTGTGTGTGTGCTAGGTTGAGAAGCCACTGCAACTGCATTGCATTGCATGTGTGACTGTGCATAACCAGGTGCATGTGGTGCACTGCCCCACGACTGCGTTGCATTGCATGTGCGAATGTATTGTGTTGCATGTGGTGCACTGCCCCACAACTGTGTTGCATTGCATGTGTGACTGCATTGTGTTGCATGTGCAACTGGTGCACGTGGTGTGCTACTCTGCGACAATGCTATGTGAGATAAGCAATGAAATTTTAACCATGACCCTATGAGAGCATACTATAATAAGACATCCAGGATGAGTCTGACTGTTATGACTGGAATTCCCGCCAGACTCCAAGCACTAACTTATATGCATCTGCATCCTATATGCACCAATTATCAGTTTAACAGAATTCCTGCCAGACTCCGGGCACTAACTTATATGCACCCACACCCTATACACACCAATTATCAGTTTACTGGAATTCCTGCTGGACTCCGTACGTCAGACCTGTCCACATTCAACATTCGTTACTTCATGTATCAATCACTGGAATACCCGCCGGACTCCATCCCTGTCTATCTCCAACCCCGTCCCATGCATCAGTCACCAGACCTCACTCAGAAAACCCATCATCCCTCTAACTGAGCCCCGTTCCCGTTATAGTCAAATGACCTGTCACAATTTGGACTCCACTCCTGCCCCATTCCCATTATGGTTTTATGACCTGTCACAATTCGGACTCCACTCTGTTCCATCCTATTCCTAACACCAAGTTTGGTGTTTATTTATCTTGTTTTATGTTTGTTAGTTTAGTTTTCATTATTACTGGATTTGGTATATTATTCATTCCACAGTCTATATAGTCAGGCAGATGTTGTACATACAATCCAGTCAGAAAATCAGCTTAGATTCTCCCCAGTTGTTAGATACACACACAGGGTGGGTCTCCGGAGAAACCTGCGGGATATCCGGTAGGACTTGGCTTCAGCTTATAGGCTGCACCCTTGCTAGATCGTGTTGTCCAATTTCACACAGGTGGACGGGAATCCCGGGGAGTCCGGGCAGGGGGTCGTGGGTCGTGAGTTGTGAGTCGGAGGTCGTGAGTTGTGAGTCGGAGGTCGTGAGTTGTGAGTCGGAGGTCGTGAGTTGTGAGTCGGAGGTCGTGAGTTGTGAGTCGGAGGTCGTGGGTCGTGAGTCGAGACTGGTGAGAGAGATATATACGCCGGAGCCTGTGGGCTCTGACTAGTGTGAGCGGTGTGAATCAAGTAGGATTTTAGAGCGGAAAATGTATTAGATTACTGGGGGGAATCTAAGCTAATTTTCTGACTGGATTGTATGTACAACATCTGCCAGTTTAAATAGACCATGGAGTAAATGTCATACTGAATCCAGTAATAATGAAACAAAGCGAGCAAAACATAAAATGGGAATAGTAAACACCAAATTGGTGTTAGGAATGGGACAGAACGGAGCAGAGTCTGAATCGTGACAAAGCATAACCCATAATGGGAAATGGAGCGGGAGCGGAGTACAAATTGTGACAGGTCATTTGACTAAAACAGGAACAGGGCTTGATTAGAGTGGTGACGGGATTCTTAGCGGGGTCCAGTGACTGATGCGTGGGATGAAGACAGACATAGACAGAGACGGAGTCTGGGGGAAGTCCAGTGACTGATATGTGTCGTAATGAGGTCAAACGTAACAAGTCTTGACGTATGGAGTCCAGGCGGGAAATCCTATAAACAGACAATTGGTGCGTGTAAGGTGTGGTGGCGTACAGGTTAGTGCCCAGAGTCCGGCGGGATTGTCCGGTCATAACACCAGTAATCTTAGATATTTTCTGCTCTAAATTCCTCTTTGAAACACACCACTCTTACTCATTGGAGCCCACGGGCTCCGACACATCTATCACTCGACCTCCAACTTATCTATCTCAACTCACCAACCTCTCGACCCATGAACACCACCCAGACTCCCTGGGATTCCTGTCCACCTGTTTGAAATTGGACAAGATGATCTCATGAGGGTGCAGCCCATAAGCTGAAGCCAAGTCCTACTGGATTTCCCACAGGTTTCTCCAGAAACTGTTATGACCGGAAATCCCACCCGGACTCTGGGCACTAACTTATATGCACCCACACCCTATACGCACCCATCGTCAGTTCACCAGAATTCCCGCCGGACTCCGTACGTCAGACTTGTCTACATTTGACTTCATTATGTTGTGTTTCAGTCACTGGAAAACCCACCAGACTCCATCTCTGTCTATGTCCGACCTTGTCCCGTGCGTCAGTCACCAGACCCCATTCAGAAAACCTGTCATCCCTCTAACAGAGCCCCATTCCCGTTTTAGTCAAATGACCTGTCATGATTTGGACTCCCCTCCTGCTCCATTTCTGATTATGGTTTATGATTTGTCACTATTCGGACTCCGCTCCATTCCGTCCCATTCCTAACACCAATTTGGTGTTTACTATTCCTGTTTCATGTTTTGCTCGTTTCGTTTCATCATTACTAGATTTGGTATGACATTCACTCCACGGTCTATTTAAACTGGCAGATGTTGTACATACAATCCAGTCAGAAAATCGGCTTAGATTCCCCCCAGTAATCTAATACATTTTCCGCTCTAAACTCCTACTTGAATCACACCGCTCACACTAGTTGGAGCCCACAGGCTCCAGCACATCTATCTCTCTCACCTATCTCAACTCACAACCCACGACCTCCAACCTATGACCCCTCGACCCACGACCCCTGCCCAGACTCCCTGGGATTCCCATCTGCCTGACTGAAATTGACAACACAATCTAGCGAGGGTGCAGCCTATAAGCTGAAGCCAAGTCCTACCGGATATTCCGCAGGTTTCTCTGGAGACCCACTGTGTACGTACCCTAACAGAAACCCTCCATGTACACACCCTTAACACTGACCTTGTCAAGGTCAAAGTTGCCATTGTGCACATGTTAGCCATGCAGTTTCATCACACAACAACATGTCACAAGTTCTTTCAAGTTTAAGATTACATAATTTACAACCAGCAGTGCAGTGTGTCTGTCTATGCGAAATAAATAGTAGAATACAGTGTAAGATTGTGCACAAATGTGCCGTAAAATCCCTTTAATAAGATTATACCAGTAATCCCAATATTCTCCACTTGCACCATGAGTCAGTCCCCACACCACTGGCTGGTTTTGGCTGGTACAAATATACATGAAATGACATCAATTTAGGAGGATATCTGAAAACTATTAAGTATACCAAATTCTAATATACTCTAAAGGTCATTTAAACATCTGGGATGTGATTCAAACATAATTTGGTTTTTAAACTTTCAAAAAGTTTTAAACTCTCTCATACATTACAAACTAATGAATCTTTCTGGACACAAGTAGACAATAAAAAAAATTAGTAGTTTGAAACACTAATACTTTTAAAAAATAGATACCTTTAAATAGTCCATTCCATGCATATGTATATCATTGGCACCTCTAAATACATATGTATTACTTCGGAATAGATCTGTCAATCTAAACAGATTTCTACTTGATTCAACATACCCAGAATATATAGGGGGTTTTACTTAATAAAGACAGCTGTGGTATGAAAAATTTCCAATAATATTTTACATATTTTACATGGAAATAACTTCATTACAACTTTTAAAAAACAAAGTACTAATAAAAGTATTAGTAGGCATCTGTAAAAGGAAGGAAATTATATACAATGGAATTTGTTAAATAACTATGGGTTGTATAAGATGTAATATGGAGAACTATTTCTGATGGTTGTTTTTTGATGATATAATTGTTTCAGAATAGATATCACTATTTAAAGATGGAGTTTTGTAAAAATAAGACTTTTATTAGTAAATATTTGAGATTATAGTAATTATAAACACCCTCCTTAGTGGCTGCTCATCCCACCTCAGAAATATTCACCATATCAGTTACAATATGCGACCCAATCTATATCTAATTTAAAAGTTATCAAATGGGCTTGAGCATGAGAATTTACGAGAATTTATGCAATAAGTAAAACCACGTGGAGAAAAGGAGATGGCAAAGTAAATGAATAGCTTTTACTCAATGGTGGGATGGCGAAACAGAATTGTCCATAGCCATGCAACTTGAACATCTCACAGACACGTAGGTAAAAATGCGCTCAGAGGTGAGGGTAAGATGTCGGTGCAGAGTGACACACAAAGTATTCGCTAAGCTCTCCAGTGTGCTGCATCAAATGCGTACATTTGGCCTGTGTCTATTTCTTCTATCATCGCGATGAATTTTTCGGGATATCCACTTGTAGACGGCTTTGACTGGAATGATGTGAGCGAGAAATGACTTACACTTATAAATTAATGTTTGTGCTCACAGTTGTTATCAGCATTTCCGGCTTCAACTGCGGCCCATTGAGCATGTTATTTATCTGCATACATGGACCCAAAGGAGTTTCGTCCAACATTGCGCTGCTTTGAGAGACCTAAACACAATGGCTACATTAGTAGATTGATGAAGGGTACAAAGACGTGCACCTACTGGTTTCGCAAAAGAGACACATAATCTTAGCATCCCGTTCTCCATGCCGTTCTCCATGCCGTTATCTGTCCATAAGCCTAGAAGGCAACTGCAAAACAGTGAGCTAAAACAAAGCTCCTAGTCGAAGTTGCTTACCTAATCAAACATACTTCCCATTCATAGGCTCGAGTGTAGTTTACTCAATCACCTTTTTGCACTGAAGGGAATAGATTTTTGGTTATAATGGTATATAATTAATAATAGGACAGTATGGAGTTGGCAAGTGTGCTGGTTTCATAACAAACCACATGATAGCCACGTTCACCCATAATATAATTGCAAGACCGTCATCCAGCAGCCCTGAATGCAATAAAACCCACTGAAAAAGTTCTGTTGTATGTGAAGAGAATGAATAAAAGTCAATATAAGCTACACAGAATTTTCTAGGTTGGATTTTAAACATAAGTCGCAATTAAGTGACCTACAAGGCCTAATTAAGTTAACCGAGCTTAATTTTAAGGGAAATTTTAAGGAATTTTAAGGAATTTTAAGGGCTCGCATCAACAAACCAGGGGATTTTATAGTACAAAGATGGCTGCTAGACCTTTTCTTTACTATTAAAAAGCCAACTACCCATTTTATATAATATTTGAAGTGCAATACAGGCCCAACATACCAAATAAGTTTCATTGAATGGTCTATTGCCTTAAGCACGTGTCGAAGAATATACAGTAAGCTGCCCCACTTCTTACGACTATATGTATGATAAATGCTATATGAAAGATGAATTAAATTCAAAATTATTTCCAGTGAAACTGGTGATGTAGTCAACTATGAGTCTCATCCATTGTAAGATTTGAATAAATTTAAGAACCGTCTAAGAACAGTGGCCTGTGTATGAATTTAATTCTACAAGAGAAATGGCTGCTGAGGATTAAATATTTACATTTCTAGGCTTTGCATTCAACTCGGAATGAGATTGGGAAACTGTCGCAAAGTAGTTTAGGCAGATGATCTATCTGATGACTATTTTTTACTTTCTATGCATTAAAAAATTACAGTGCCGATTTTGTCAAAATGATCTAAAAGAAATTCAAGAGAATGATTGTGCCATCTTAAATAAATCTATTCATTCATTCAATTTTTTTTTGTTCGGTGAAAAACGAGCATGACCCAATGGTGTTTAGGACACGACGAAGGGGTTAGAGTAGGCGTTTGAGTGCGTTCACGGCAGTGTCCGAGGAATGATCCTACACTATCCTGCACTATCCCAATTTTAAGCGGTTAGCGAATTTTAACACCAAAAGGCTTAAAATATCGGAGTTAAGGGACTTATTTACATGCAATAGACGCCATTCTAAAACGAACACTGACGTCAGGGATTGACCGGCGAGCTGCGAACACACCAATCGACTAGCAACTGAGACAGCCGACGTTATCACCCGGTATCCGTCATCACACCCTTAACAGTTCCATTTTCTTCTTATAGCCATCGGCTTCCATGAGCTTGACCTCTATTGCTGTCTGTGGGGTATTGCTGTGTTGTCGATCATATACCCATGATATATAAGCTTCAACGCCCCTTAGACATAGCTCCTTTCTTTCTCACCTAGTTCAACAATCCGATGGCCTCCCCCCAGCACGACCTTGAGCGTCAGGATGCTAAAGTCACCACGTTCGACAATCCTGGCCAGCTCCCCCGCAGCGGTATTGCAATGGACTCACGCACCTTGTCCATTCGCTCCATCCGCGACAATGTGGCTCCCGCCAGTGCTCGGTTGCCCGTGGAGTTCAGGACGCTTAGCATGCAGGTAAACTCACTCAAGGAGAAAGAAGCTCCCAGCTCTGGAACGTCGTTCAAGCCTCTTCCTTCAAAGTTCAAGAAGTCCAAGACGGAAGTCAAAGGCATCTTCTCCTCTTGTAATCGCCTCACGTCCTCTGAATTCACATATAATGTCGTCTAACAGACCTCGCCACTCTTGACTGGCACAAGCTGTCCGTTACTGAACTCCTCCAACGGCTCTCGGCCTCGGCCTCATCTGGTCTGGATGACCCACAGGTTTCCCGCCGTGAAGCAACCTATGGCTTAAACAAGATTTCACCTCCTCCCCGTAATTACGCCAGGAAGGTTCTCGAATGGGTTTTCGGTGGATTTGGAAGCTTGTTACTCTTGGCTAGTATCATATGTTTCATCGCTTGGTAACATATTCACTTTCATCTAACGTCTCAAGTCTAATCGTGAAACAGGAAACCTCTTGGAGAACCCGCGCCTCTGGTCTCAAATCTGGCCCTGGCCGTCGTTCTACTCATCGTTATTGTTCTTCAAGCCATCTTTAATGCCTGGCAAGATTTTTCTACGTCTCGCGTCATGAGTAGTATACAGGAAATGTTGCCCAGTTCGGTTACTGTCCTCCGTAATAATGGCCAGGTGCATCTAAATCTCTCTGCTCTATGAGTTACCTGCTCAACCACTGTTAGATAAATATACCCGCAGAGAAACTTGTACCGGGTGATCTGGTATGTTGTAGCTTGATTCGATTTTGAAAGTGGAAAATATTTAACTTAATGTTGGCAGGTCATCATATCTATGGGTATGAAAATTCCTGCCGACATGAGGATCATCCAATGCACTGGAGATTGTAATTTCGATAGGAGCATTCTGACCGGCGAAGTGAGTGATCTTTTGGGTACACTTAATCACGGTCCATCAACGTACCTATGTAGAGCGAGGCCATCCCTGCTACAGTCGATAAGACCCACGACAATTTCCTCGAAGTACGTTTCACTCGTTCATACACTCTCTCGGTATTCACTAACTCCGTTGCAGACGAAAAACATCGCATTGCAGGGCACGCACTGTACAAGTGGTTCCGGTCAAGGAATCGTCATTCAAACTGGAGACTTTACTGTATTGTGTGTCATATTCATATTTGTCTTTCAGATTGTTAGGCTAAACCGCATTTTCATTAAGCGGTCGCATTGCGACACTGTCCTCGCGTGCGACTACGCATATGACTACATTACAGAAGGAAATTCTGCGCTTTGTGTTGATAATTGCTGGCCTCGCGCTCGCTGTTGCCATTCTGATCGTTATATTATGGGCGGCATGGTTCGTCTCATGTCCGGTATGAAGCCAATATCTTTTAACCTAAAGCCCTTATACAATAGGCTGAAGAGGGTATTTCCGACCTACATCAATGTGCCCACCCTTCTGGTCGATCTTGTCTCCGTCGTAGGTTTGTCATCGAATTTGATAAATCGAATTGTAAAACTTAAGAGAGTATCGTGTCTATAGTGGCATTTATTCCCGAGGGACTGTTAGGTTTTTCTTTCACAGGTGGTGAAAAAAGCACTAACGGCATGCAGGCCCATCGCAGTGACAATTAGTTTAGCGAGGGTCGCAGCGGCACTAAGTAAGCAAAAGGTATGTTGAATATGATAGCACCTATTTTTTTTTGGACTAACAGTTGCGCCTAGGTGCTGTGTAAATCTCTATCGATCGTGGAAACTCTTGGAGCAGTTAACGTTCTGTGTTCCGTACGTCTATTTTATTTATTTAATCCGTATTTACTAATACATATCAACTCACCGCCACTCGCAGGATAAAACGGGTGGGTGACAATATAACTGTTCAACCTCGGATATAATTAACCTTTCAAACAGGCACTCTGACGCAAAACCGCATGCATGTCCAAAATGTTGCCGTCTATGATCTCGAACTCACACCTTCCGATTTGCGTGATGCCGTCATTCTTGGTCGTCAGCTCACAGAGACAGGATCATCAAAGACAACATCTTCAGAGACTAAACCAGTTGTCAAAACTTCTGGTGCGGCACGAGAGAATCTTGCCCAGATCGCTGCTGTTGCGGGTATTTGCAACGCAGCTGCTTTTGCCGCGGATGAAAAGACATCGGACCGCAGAAACATCATCGGCGACGCAACGGGTTAGTCACAATAGCTCATATCCCCTCCTTGCTAATAGTGTATTTGCAGATGCTGCCATTCTGAGTTTTTCCGACTCTGTGACGCCTATTCAGGACACCCTAAAGGCCTGGGAAGAGGTCCATAAAGTTAACTTCAACTCGAAGGTCAATTTTGATGGTGCATTGGTTATGTTTTGGTGGTGGCTGACTTTCCGTGTTTCCTTTCTTAAGGATAAATTTATGTTAAAAGTCTCAAGGATCTCCTCATCGTTCGGTGGTGATGCTCGACCTGCGCCTATTGCCTCATGGGATGATTTCACCTCGAACGATTACCTATTGACTGTGAAGGGTGCCCCCGAGGTATTATTCCCCCGTTGCTCGTTTGTTCCTCCTCCCGGCGGTGGCCCACCCATTCAATTAACTCCTGATGTCCTTGCACGAGTTATCGCCAAACAGGAATCTTGGGCATCTCAAGGGCAGAGAGTGCTTGTGCTGGCCCGAAAGATCGTAAAGGGCGATGACTTGCCCAAGACTATTCTGAAGAATCGCCAGCTGCTTGCTGATGTCGTGAGCGATTTGAACGAAGATCTGACTATCGTTGGGCTTGTCGGTTTAATTGACCCTCTCAAGGAGGACATTGTGGATACCGTTAGGTATGAAGTTGTGACTAGACGGCATATTACTTTATTGAGAATTTTACCGTAGAATTTGTCGCGGAGCGGGCATTAGGTTTTTTGTTGTTACTGGTGAGAAGAAAGATGGTTTTTGAGCATGTTACTAACAAATTTCTAGGTGATCATCCGGCAACAGCCGTTGCTATTGCCGCGCAAGCGGGTATCGTGTCGAATGTCGCCGCAATTCACCATCTGAGCAACTTGGATACCGAATTGCCACTAGAAGATATCCCCCCATACGTACCAGTGGCGGATGAGGATGATAATCCTCGACCTATGAGAGGAATCGTCATTACAGGATCGGACATGACGAAGTTCAGCGGTACACAACTTGATCAACTGTGTACCTACGACGAAATCGTTTTCGCTCGGACCACGCCAGAGCAAAAGCTGTTCATTGTCCGTGCTTTCCAGGACCGCGAATGTATCGTAGCTATGACTGGAGACGGCGTGAACGACAGTGCATCCCTGCGAGTTGCCGACATTGGTATTGCCATGGGTTCTGGTTCAGATATTGCGAGGTAGGTCTACGTGCAGTATATTATATCCCCCTTTCATTTACCCTATGGAATCAGAGAGGCTGCTGATATGGTACTTCTGGATAACTTCGGGTCGATTGTTGTTGCATTGGAATATGGTAGGTTGCACATTAGGATGAGCTGTGAAGCCTGTTCTGACAAAGGTATATTAAGGACGACTCGTCTATGACAACTTGAAGAAGACCTGTCTTTATCTTCTTCCTGCTGGAAGGTAATACAAGTTTAAGATTTACAGAGTATTTTAACAAAACTCTTCCCCCTTCAGTTTCTCTGAGTTAATGCCCGTTCTCTTCAATATTCTCCTTGGCGTGCCTCAGGTTCGTATTTATTATCAATATTGTGGATTTCCTACTAAATCTACAAATCAGATGCTCGGTAATCTTCAAGTGAATTGATTTTTATTGATTGTTGGGATCTCTATCTGACTTCTCATCAGATGATTATTATCTGCGTGGCCACCGACTTGGCACCGGCTCTCAGTTTGTGTATGGAGACTCCAGAGTCCGGCCTATTACGTCGTAGACCAAGGAACGTTAAGACCGAACGCCTTGCCGATTGGAAACTTCTCCTTCATGCTTATGGTTTCTTAGGGGTGTTGGAGAGCTTGGCCGCAATGTCGATGTAAGCGTGAGGAACTGTCTAGTCTATATGATAAACCGACAGGTTATTCAAGGTCTTTCTGGTATTTGCAACGCCGAGGAATTCCTTTTTCAGATTTGGTGTTTAAGTTTGGTAGTTGGCCGACATTGTCTAATGAAGAACTATATCGCGCACAAAGCGTATATTTCTTCACTTTGATAGTTATGCAATGGGGGTGAGTGGTAATTCTTTGATGACTAGTGACCTGGTTCATCCTCTACACAGAAATCTGTTAGCAACCCGTACACGAAAACTTAGCATTTTCCAGCATCCCCCGACGCGCAATAAATATCTCGTCCCTGCGATGATTTGTGCAGTAGTGCTTGGAATATTCTTCAGTTATGTGCCTTGGTTGTGAGTAATTTCAGTGCGGCGAACAACCAGGACAGTGGCTGATTTAATTCCCAGCCAAAAAATCTTTACGACCAGAGGTATTCCAGCCGAACATTACTTCATCCCCCTTACATTCGGTTTTGCCTTGCTATGGTGAGAACAGATTATCTTTTTCATTGTGACACTACCTACATCAGATTGATCTAGCTTGGACGAACTGCGGAAGTATTTAGTTCGCCGTTACCCTCACGGAACGCTGGCGTACTTTGCATGGTAATTGGCTGTGAGTGAACTAAGATAAACATAATTTTTTCAATAGTTCCTAGGCTCGGAGGAACTTAGATGTTATTTGTGGCTACTGATATTTTCCAATGATCACCCATGCTATATTGTGAAACCCATTGTGTATTAGGAAGGGGGGCATACCTATTATATTAACCAATCGGACATCCTCGGATACATAATCACTCAACCAAGTAGAGGTAAAAGTTGAGAGTCTAAGTTTTATACTTACATTCCAAGCGGGTCGAGCCCTAAGTCGGAATAAGATCTTCCGATTCTATGACTTTCGGAATTTCGGCATCTGCAGCATCCTCAGATTCATCTTCTAAATCCATATCATCGGAATCTTCCTGTGCCACTTCAACAACGTTCGTCTCGAGGGTTTTAGCTGCCTTCTCATCCGGTTTCTTGGACACAGTCTTTAATATCGCGAGACATCAATGACACGGTGATCGCAGATGTAACGAAATACTCACATGGTATACACCAGTCCAATATCCGGCCCAATACCATGCACCCATCGCATTTTGGAAGGCATCTTCAGTGCTCACGCCACCTACCGGAATTGGAGGAGGGGGGAAAATTCCATTTGGCATAGCACCCACGGAAGGACCGATACTTGGTTCGCCTCGGGTCAGCGATGGATCATGTCGGGGCACAAAGGTGTCAAAGTTAAGGGGTCGAGAATTCTCTGGGTCCTCTTGTTGGGCTGCCTCCTCATCACCTCCTTCTTGGTCTTCAAAGTAAGAAGCAAATGCAGTAGGAATTGATATCATGGCAGGACCGCTTGATGAGTCGGGCTCTTCTTTTTTTTCCGGTGGGATATTATACCATCTGCTAGGGACGTATTCATTAGCACGAGTGGGGAAGGTGGCAAGAAAGACGTACAGTGGTGATTTTTTGATTGGCTCTGACTTCCATTTTTTATCTGGGCCGTTCAGTACCTATATGTACATATTTTTAGTATAATATAACACAGGAGAGATGTGCATCCCACATACCTCATATTCCTCCACTGCAGCATCCCATGCTTGAATGAGCACTGAATCATCCCAGATCTCCTCATACGTTAGTTGTCGACTCTCTTCCTTAATTCCATAATTGCGTCGTTTGGACTTTGTAGTCGCATGAAATTCATATTCCCCTGCTTCGTACTGTTCTCCTCGGTACGAGTCGCGGTGGTTGCCTCTCTGTCCTTGACGGTTATTGTGTTTACGCTTTTTCTTCGGTGGCGATCCATAAGGCATTTGAGTAGAGCTAGATTTTTCCGACGGAATTTGTGAAGCTATATCATCGTAAGACACCAAAGAACGCATACTTGAGTACAAACGAGTGAGTGGCACGCTCAGCGTGACACGCTCAGCGTGACAACTACCTCACGTCACACCAAAAATTGAGAGTCTTTTCTGATTTAGACTAGCAGCCACTATGAACCATCCATGATATCCAAAAACTCTGTAATAACTATCTAAGCTTGACATCCTCGTCATCAGAAATTTTTCTACGCCGGCTTGGTGTTTCTGAGACATCGTTCACATCCCCAGAAGTGCTCCATCCCCGTCCTAAGTCATTTATGCCCTCATGCCTTGACATGCCACCACCTAACGGTGCAGGTGCTTGTCCCCAGTATGGGGGAAGCGATTGAGCGCCGAAACCTTGGAATGATGGTGTTGCTGTGGGGACTGGCATCGATTGGGGAGCATGGCGACCGCGATAAAACATCAATAGGGTATTAATGAAAGCAATACCCATTGCTAAGGATGTAGTAGTAAATATCTGCAAGTTAATCACTTCAGCGCATGATCGATAGACGAAAAACCAAATTGACCATCGTCCTCCAGGTTATAGGTTCCATAAACCCATCGATAACTTCGCCAATTAGCTGCGCAAGTAATCTTGTCCGCCCAACAATCGTCGCATCACGAGCCATACAGGCCTTCCACTCCTGACATTGTAATGCAATAATCGGGGATGGCTTGTCGGCGCAGTAATTATCGTTATAAAGCTGGGCGCACGCGCTAATTTCCTGTAAAGTGTCTTGAAGGTAGATATTTAACTGACAGTGTCCAACTGGGTTGAAATTACCCCACGCACCAAGAGTATTCTCCACCATTTTTTGTTCTACGTCTTTCTGAACAGCCCGGAAAAAGCAATACATCAAATATAATAGTGTAATAACGAGAGATAGGTTGAAAAAAAATTGCAGATATCTGACAAGAGTAGTTGAGAATCGATGGTGGTCTGAATGATTTGAACGACATACCCAAGTAATATGTATGGGATCTCCGAATGCGATAATTGTGGGGTGGGAACATGAAAAGTATAATGGTGATTGTGGTTTGCTGTCGTCGTCACGGGTTCCGAATGTGATTTTTGAAGTCCTCTTCTTCGATGAGGAGTAGAGGCAGTGAGTTCGCCTTCTTCATCCGTTTCAGTTAGATCCTCTTCATCTGTCTCGTCTGCGTCTTCGTCGTACATCCTCGACCTGCCGCCCCGTCTCGATGTTCTGAACTTCTGTTTCTGTCGCGAGCGAAATACCCTGCTCAGCGCACCAGTAGCTACAGCCCTCTCAGCTGTGATCGGAACAGGCATCTCCAGTTTTGGAGGACTAGCATCGTCCATGGAGACATCATTTATCTCCGGCTGATGTTGTTGCATTGGTGACCTAGGCTGCCATGGGGGATCTGGCATCGAAGGTGGAATTGCTTGCTTGAACAAGAACGGGACATTACTATTCGTACCAAATGACGGGGTGTATGGATTTGGTTGTGGAAAAGGCGGCGCTGACATCGACATGTCATTATGCGAACCTAAACAGGAATAGGCGATACAGTCAAGTACGAAAACTGACGCAGCAACTCACGTTTTACGGGTGGTTGAAAGGGTGAATCAGGTGCAATGACATTTCTATTTCTATCTGTAAACTCGAAATCCATAGGAGCTTCATGAGATCGTCGCTCAAAGCGTGAGGTCATGGTCGTTAAAGAACAACGCGTATTGGACATGGTGGCACGTGACGAACGACAACTATTCTCTGTTGAATTGCGTAGCCTTGTTTTAAAATGCTACCATCGCGTGCAGTCAACCCAGCTCTACGGGCAGTTCGCCAGGGACTACGACAATTTCATCCTTTTGCTCAGTCTTCCCCATGGACAACTACACCTACATCAAGTCTTGTTCCTATTGTTATCGAACAAACGGTCAGAACCCGACACACAACAAGCAATAATTTGTAAATCTGACATGAACTCATATTAGGGACGTGGAGAACGATCATATGATATTTTCTCACGTCTACTGAGGGAGCGGGTGATAATGCTGTATGGACCAGTGAGTGATTGCTGGAACCACAAAGAAATTGGATCTGACAACCTCGAAAGATCAGAGACAATGATTCAGCTCTTACAGTCGCACAACTATTATTCCTTGAAGCCGAAGAATCATCTAAACCCATACATCTCTACATCAATTCCCCAGGCGGGAGTGTTACTGCAGGATTGGCTATATATGATACCGTATGATTTATTGGTTATGTTTATATTACAACGTCTTATCTCCCACATAATAGATGCAGGTGGGCCGTTGACTTGTTGTGCTTCTAGAATATTGGTGACCGCCGTATTAGTACGTTTCCTCTCCGATACATACTTACTGTATAGGCCAGGCTTGCTCAATGGGGTCTCTTCTTCTTGCAGCCGGTTTGTACTGTAGCCCGTCACATCCATTAAGGCTAATAATTACTCACAGGAGAGGCCGGGAAGAGACATTGTTTGCCTCATGCGAGCATTATGATTCACCGTGCGCTCATCAGCCTCTTCACCGACAGCTAAACTCATCACGCCTCTCGAACAGAACCTTCCGGCGGCGCTTCAGGTCAAGCCAGCGATATTGCTATTCATGCTAAGGAGATTTTGCGTGTCCGTGAAAAGTTGACCGAAATATACCAACGGCATTGCTCCAGAGAAGGAGAGAGCAAGACGGACGCCATGGCCCGCTTTAGTACGTTACTAATTATGTTGCCTCGTGACCCAAACGTATCAATGTTACTCCTAGATACTGCACTTGAACGCGACTATTTCCTAACAGGTAATTTCCCAAAGTTTGCCCCTCTATTGTAGTGCTCACTGTCGGCTGGATCCCATAGCGGAAGAAGCAAAAGAATTTGGTCTCATTGATGGAATATTGGAGCGACGACCAGCGTCGGATCCTGGAACGCCAGCTGGCACAACAACGAAAAAATAGAATATGTACTTAGGTATAGTGTCCCCAAAGTTAATTTGTTCCTGCTTTGATATCATAAATGCAGCTATGATTTTGATGCCAAGTTTTGTATAATCCTATAATCCAACTTTCCAATGACCAAGTCAGAGTAATGTGCAATTGCCTCAAAGACGACTGTCATCATCTCTCATTTTTTTGAAAGTTTTCCTTCGGTGCTGGGAGCACTGGCTGCTGGCCAGGTCGTACGGGCTTACCTGCGGTCCTGCTAGCTTCCACTGGGAATACCATACCTGTGATTTGCTTCGCCTCGTCGCTGGCCAAGAAGTCCCATCACGGATGTCTCGGTTTATTGTTTTACAACCTTCAATTTCTAACAGTCAACCGCACCTGTAACGTCCACAACGACTGTTGTGTGATTTTTTCTGCGAGCATCCAAACATTTTTGGATGCTGTTGGGCCTTTGGCGGCTTCCAGCGCGAAACGGTCAAGAAAGGAGTGTTGTATTCTCTGCGTACATTGTAGAATGGATGATTTTGTGATTTTGTTACTAGTTGCTTTTATGACTTAGATGGTTTTCCAGAGCGCGTGCTCTTTCATTAGCACCGTTACCCGACATTATGATACATAACCGTGAAATATTGTCCAGCACCTTCGTTAACGTTCTGGCAAGACGAGCATATAAGGGGTGGATTTTTCTTTATGCTGTGGGTATGCTTGTTGGGAGGGGCATGGGTGATTCCAGTGAGCTGTGTGAATGGCTGGAATATGTAGTGTGGACTGGACCCCTTTGTCCTCTGACTACAAACATTACAGGTTTCATACATACTCTCGTGATCGCATTGAGAATGCCCAAAAGCCTTGAATAATTCAATTGAATTCCCGACGCATTTTTAACAATTTGGACATTCTCGGACATGCCTTATTTTTTCCGCGACCCCCAAATGTGTCATTGTATCAATGATGGACATGTCGGATACGGTCCGAATAACACCCTTTGCGGATTCCCCCTGAATAAATTATACATTGTGGTCCTTGAATGGAAATTCTTTTTTGTCCTCATGACGATCTCCTTCAAAAGAAGCCGTTTCATTAAGCCGAGAGCATACACGTAGAGGATATTCCGAGATCGAGAATTTGAGCCTCAGCCCTGTGTAATGTCTGTATGTTGTTACCTTTTTGAGTGACTTGACCATAGTGTGAGCTATTTATACCCACCTTGTATTTTGCCACCTTTGGTTTCGTGCCCACCGATGGTATTGTGAAACAAGGATTCTTTTTATCACGGTGTATATACATTACTTATAATTGACATGATTATTGACCCATGTTCAGTTATTGGGATTGCGGTGAACCCCCAAACAAGGCCCTGCAGACCTTTATGTGGATGAATTTGTCGGTTATGACATCCCCATAACAAATACCTATGTGGACCACACCTTGAGTAATTATAGAACTTACTGAACAAATCACAACGAATGAAAATTGATAGCTTACAGGCCCCCCCCCTCCGCGAACTGACACCAGAATCTTCTCACCACTACTCGCCTAACCGCCACGGTTAACCCTGAGTTTGATATGCACCATATGTATGCCCGTATATCGGAAGCGTACTGTGAACTTTTGGCCCCCCTTTTAGAACTACCCTTCTAACTTTTCGTCAATTGAGATGTAAGGTTTGAGAAGATGGGCAGTTTTCCGAGTTCAGTCAATAGAGCGATGTCAAGCAAATGGTTATACAACGTTTGTTGTCAAGAGGATGTGACCTCCCGATTCTCGGTTGTCCCCCCACTTATTGGGTCTTCCGCACACCAAGCTTCAGATCTTCTAACTTGGCTTACTATAGAATCTGAGCCTATCATATCAATGGGTACGGTTAAAATTTGTCAGGGAAATTGACAAGCTCTAGGCTGCCTCCCTAAGTATTTTTCCTTCCCTTTTCGTTTGAGTACCAGCCAAGCAGAAGTGATTATAATCGTACCGAATGCTGCTTACCGCTGTCATTCATGGAAAACTATATCATAAAACGTCCGACTACTACAGGTCCAGGCCTTGGCTCCTCCCATCGAAAAATAGTGTAGATAGTGTTCTCCCTTCTATTGATTGGCAATGTAGCCATGTCTATCGCATTAGAGAATGCATGATATTCAATACTATACATACACCATACATCATGTACAATTTTTGAGCCTACTTCCTTTGCACTGCGTGAATCGGAGCGTGCAATACAAACACAGATGGAACTGGTTCCCTAGGTCCAAGTATAGCTCCCGAGTAGTCAAGCAATCGACCCAATGGCAGAAAGTTTATAGATGGTAATCTGAGTCGGGAATCACATGAGGTTCTATGACAAGGGCGCGATGTAGCAATGCAATGGTTGTAGGCACTTCATATCGATATCTCAGAGATTCCCATCATATGACGGCGGCAAAGGGTCTGCAACAACGGCGATTGATGACTCGGAAAGAGAATCGAAGGGAGCAGCTTGTGGCCTACCTTTGTTCTGTGGGATCCATTTACCCCATACGAGACAGATTTCGCAATCTTTACGTTCCTTCCCTGCCTTCGGAGGACGACAATGGACTTTTGTTCGTTGCCTTGAAACTTGCTCCAGCGTGAGAGGGATGACGAGGGGGCGATCTGGACCCTCTGCCCTTCCTAATGAATGGTCATGGTAAGGTGTCGATTTGTGCCATACTTGCGCAAGCTCAAAATGTTGAACCTAAGATTTTAAGTGATAACATAAATAGCATTGATCAATTGTATGGCGAAAACGTACCAATTCTGACCACTCCATAGGGTGACTTATCTTGTTCTCGCACCGTAGGCATTGAAATATTCGTCCGTGAACCACCACGCTGTGGGCAGTAAATCGGCCCATAAATGAAACAAGGGCTTGTGCAATAGTAGTTTTTGTGGGACTAAATCGAAATGCCTTCGTACTCCACCGGGCAGTCCAATTATGAGCATGCTTCAACATCCCAGGGTACTGTACCGATTTATCACATACAGAGCATTCAAACTGAGTGGAAGGCGAAGCTAAGAACGTGTCATCTATATCGGAGGCCTTGAGCGGGTTCATGACAAATCCGTCCACGAGCGAAGGGGGACGTAGTTGAGAATGACTGATGAGCTCTTTCAGCTCAACGCGAATACGCTCTGCGTAATCATCCATTTCTGTGATAATTTGGATTTTGTTGGCTTCCCATTTCTCCACTGTGATACCTTGTTCGTCGTCCTCATCTGTGATTAATGATTCAGCAGTCGGTAATGCAAATGCATCTTGGAGGTTCATATACAGCTGCCGGTTTGTATCTTCGCGTTCTTGAAGCAATTGGGAGATGTATGTGGCAAGTTCTAACCGACGACGGGCCTCCCGCGTTTTCCGAGCAGTTTCGTCTCGTTGTTTCTTGAATTCTTGCAGAATGTCTTCCAATTTAGGGCGTAAGGTTTTCCATGCTGCGAATAATAGTGTCAAAGACCTGGCGAGAAAATATCAGATTACATAGCGACAGACTTCGAGACGTGAGTTCTTTAGGCTGCTCTGTAAGCTTATGCCATGCCCTGGTGTTGGGGAAATCCTCCTCATTGTAACCTAACTCGTTAAGCTTGGTATATATTCTAAATAGGTTCAGGGAAAGTGACTGAAGGATAAAACATAAAAGCTTACTCAGACTTGCGTTTCTTGCTTGTTTCTGTTTCTGCCGCAGATTTTGCTTTGTAATTTAAGTATATCCAGTTAGAAATCTCTCGAGTATGCTATTAGGTAATTGTTAGATCTGAACGATAGTCGCGATATGCCGAGTCCAACCTTAACTATCGTTTTTACCGAGGCCACCTCTTTCGCAATGAACTTTATTTTGGCCACTTTGGCCTCTTCTTCAGGAAGATTTGGAGATACAGCCTCGCGAAGCCTGTCTAACAGTGCATTTACCTGGTCCTTACGGAACGTTCCGTGTTTTCGATTACGTTCGAGATCTTGGAAGAACGCTTCTAAAACTACATAATTACTATTAGCGATAAATATGGGGTGCAAAATTAGAGATACCAAAAGCAGAGGGGACACAATCGAGTAGTTCTTCTGTAAAGCCTGGAACCTTCTCAAGTAGTTCCTCACCGGACACTAGTCTTGATTATTGCCAATGAACATGATAAGATAATCATGTGTCGTGCTGGTAATGCACTCACAGTAATTTGCGACATAGTCGACAAAGGCGTGATCTCAAGACAAAGTCTACTTTCAATGTCCGTGGGGCGAGACATTCCTGCGAGTATATCTATTTTTTAAGCCAAGGAAGTGCTCAAGTTCTAATGGTAGTGACGTACGTGGCAATCTTTTTCGAAGAGTAATCTGGCATATGTAGCCTCACTAATATCGGATGGACAATCTGGGAGGCCGACACAATTGGACCTCGCTGCACGCCAAAGAGGTTTCGATTCGCGGGACATAAGCATGGTATGGAAATGTTTGCTGGTTCTTGCAACATGAAGAAGATCGACAGGTTCGACGTGGGAGCAGACCTTGAAGGGAAAGGGCCCATTTCAGTGAGGCAATGTTAGATAATGGGGTGCCGTACTCACTTCATAGAAAATATCCATGGGCATCTCCAATAATTTTGCTAACTTGCCAGCGTTTCTCCCACGATGAGCAAGTCTCATCGGGGTTGATCCATGGTCTCGTACGGGCGGGATACTGTTGGAATATCGAGCCTTCTTCGGTGGACTGGCGTCAAGTTCTGTATGTGTACGTATGAGGTGAGTTGAACAAACAAGAGGGTAGGGACAAAATTGCCATCACCATCACAGCGAGTCATTGAAGGAACCCGCGGCCATGCACGATTATCGCTGTCGATATCAGGTAATTCTTCGTAGCTGACAGGCAGGAGGACACCGCTGTTGATGTTAGGCGTCAGTTTTAAAGCAGATGCACATCACTCACTTGGCACTGCGAGTCCTCATGGTAGGGAAGTGAGATGACGGGAATCGGATTGTTGACCGGACTCTGCCCTTTTTATATATGTGAAGGTATCGCCAGAAAACAGATAGCCGGGACCGATCTTCGATGGTTCTTCAGTCCTCGTCGTTAGTGCGAAGATTGTATAAGTAGCACTAAGCTCAATATACAATATATTAATAGGCAATGACACCCGGCATGGACAGTGTCTGGACTTTGGATTTAGGCTCCATTATTCGGCGAATTGTTACCGATGCCAATGCATATCTAGATATGCCTCTACGAAGTCGGAGCGCGTCCCTTGACGATTTTACAACGCAGTCTCAATGGTTAGTATCGGCACCAGTTGATGAATCTCACCAGCACGGGTATGAGGGAAGAGAAGCTACATAGAAGTCGAATCACGCAATGCAAACTTGCCAAGGCTTTCAAGTCCCTGCGATTCCTTATGATTCTTGATATGCTCCCAAACCGCCCGGAATGATCCTGGGAGGTAATGTATAGACGGGGTTTGCTGGTCTTAGTAGCAGTGAAGGTGGGCTGCAATATTCAGCCCAATACTTACTCCTCCACTTGTGTGAGATTCTGGAAGAGACAGGAATACCGATCTGTTTGGTTCGCATCAATCTTCTCCTTTTTCCCATGGAAACAAGATGTAAAAACGTTATGTATATAGGATTCTGATCATTTAATTAGGTGAAAAACTCGGATCTTATGAGGATCGCTAAAACTAGACCCTGGCCATACAGACTCAATAGAAAATGCATGTGACAACTCGAAGCGTCACACGATTATTCGTTATTCACATGACAATATGAGTTCTGACATTTCTAAGGTCGAGCAGTTGACAAAAACGGCCTATCTTTCTGGATTCTCTGCAGCAGAAGTATGTTTTACACATCAATTATAGAATCTAACTGATTATCCTTTGCCAGTGGCGTGAAGTCTTCAAAAGTCTAAGCCGAGAAGCCCAACTTCCAGATGATTTGGTCGCATCCTCGATATGCGGTAATTCCTGATTTTATCGCAGTATTCTAGCGAGTTTAACATGCAGTTTCTTGTAAGGTGTAATACTAGAATTATTGAGTTCCTTCCATGGTGACACCACATTGAGAGATTATCTTCGTACTGCCGTCGTCGATCCACAGATTCCACTCCATCTATGGCAGCTCCTCCCTGCATTTTTGAAAAATGTTCGTTCGCCAACGTCGAGTCTCCATGATCCGTCGAGCTTGGACATGGTCTGTCGCCTCATTCTGAATCTCCACTATGAAAGTCATGCGCCGGCTCTGGGCAGCCTAATCCCATTTGCAGAGCATCCTAGTGAATTACTCAACACAATTTCTGACCTGCTCTACTTATTGCGCCTGTCCTACGAATTTTCTGCATCCCCATTTCACCAGCTCACGACTTCCGCATCAGAATTACTTCTCCAACTGTTGGCCTATGTGGGTGACATGTCCGATGTTACTACCTCACAAGCTACTGTCCTTCTGTCGCTTGTTCATGTGGTCCTACAAGTCGTCACACTTGATGAGAATGTTCGAAATGCTCTGGATTCTTTTCTGCTATCTCTGAGCCTAATTCTTGGAGATGGTACAAGACAAGCCGACGAGGCCGAGATGTTCGCATCCTTTCAACTGACCCCAAGCAGACATGAAACTGCAGGTCCAAATCCTAGCTTGGATCTATTAAGTGGAAGTCTGATCATGGCACGCCTGGTTAGTTATATTAGGTCGGTAGTATTGCGAGCAAGCTAATACTGTATATCTCAGGTCTCCAACCGAGGCACGCAAAGTGGTTCTGGCTGTCAACCTATTGCGATAGCCAATCTCATGGCGTGGTACCGTGTCTCGTCACAGGCCTTGGGAGTTTTTTATGCACATGCTATTCTAGCTGCACTGTCATGCCTTTCGCAAATCCCGTCAGAAGCTGACGCTACTCCTAACTTTGTATGGAGAAGTTTCACGCTTGCCCGAGTAAGGGTAGAATAGTGAGATAATCCGTCGAAGTGACTTATGCATTTTCAGTTGCCGCTATTTTTTCAGAAGTTTCAAGAACGGCTTGCCTCGGAGGGTGGTGTTGAGGTTGACCATGTATGTTCATTGTTCATGAAATATATTTCACATTTTCACATGATGGTTGCAAATTAGACAGATACCAGTATTATGCAGAGCGCGATTGCTCAAGTCTTCACCCATCATGAACTTCTTGATCAATGTGAGCATAAAATGCGCAACGCTGGCGCCAATAATGGAGATGCAATAGAAGACGATACCAAGTCAGCCAATAAGACTTTAGCATACGGCGATGAATATATTAACGTTACTTCATTAGGGGATCATCGTTTCGATTCGAGCTTCTTGGAGCTTTGGTATCCACCCGTCTTCTTGACCACACATTCGCACTTGAGTTATTCCCCTCTTTGCCGACGGATTTCCCAACGAAACTGACAATGGAGACGCAAGAGTCAGGATCAGACTTAGACGTGAGAATTTGTTTTTAACATGAACTCTCTTGTTAACATGATCATTCAGACATACTTAGACTCGAAATTTTCTTCAGATTCTTCCCTTGAAGACACACTCGCCCTCTTTGATCGTATAACGCCTGATTATCGAAGTCACACCGCTCTTGCCGATATGATGCACGGGGTCAGTCTTCAATTGATACGTATGAATTTTTCTGAAGAAAACACTTTATAAAGAGATTTGTGCATGCATGTCGAATTGCAGACATAGAAACTCTCGGGCGACTCTGTAAAATTCTATCAGAGCATGAGCATACGTTAGAAATAATTGCATTACACGCACCTCTACATGAAATGATCGCACACGCATTGGCTTGCTTGGAAGATTATGATCTAATCATTGTCGGCGATCCACAGACAGCAGTCACCCATATCGGTGAAGTCGTGCTATTTCTGCAGTCGGTTTTGGCTCGTTTCAGAGTTAGTTTAAGTTCATGCTTATTTAAGTGTGCCACTGTTATACTGACGCCCTCCTGACTAGATAACGTCGTCGGTATTCAGGGTAGACGACCGTGTTCTACGTTCCGATGGATTACGTTCTACTTCTGTTGTGTTCCCCTATGGTACCCTATCGGAGGATGATAGAGTGACCATTAACGCGTGGCGAAAAGCTATCTTTGATCACGATAGTGAAGGCATTGATGATGAGATCTTACGGTACGTGACCTTTTATCCATCATCGAGTAATGGGGTCACACTGGCCTTACAAACAGGTCAACCAAGCCTCGTACATTGCTGCGTCTATCAGCGACGCTTTTCTCTGAAGCGATCTTGGCATGCATTGCCCAACGAATTGATGCAGATGCTCTTCAGAACGGAGTTTCTTATTACATGGGACCGTTACTCAACTGGACACTGGTGGGTGTTGTACAGGCGTTGCTTGAAGAACTTGAACGGGCAAGGTGAGATATTAACAACTAGCGCCTCAACTTAACTCATGAGTGAGGATACAAGTTTCGAAAGTCCTCGACATTTTACAGTTTTGCAAGCGGTTTTGAGCGACAAGAGCTGTCCTAGCGTCGTGTTACGCACATCGAAACAGACAATTCTGAGGCTTTCTTCTGATTCACGAGCATGCGCACGCGCACAAACACAGGCGCCAAGTCCACTTCCAAGTATGGCGACGCTAGTCGACATTGTTATGAAAGGTGACGCCGCTTCTCAGTCCCGTCTTTACTGAATGCTTGAGTATCCTATAGATCATGATCGGAGCTTATTCCAAACCTCCAAAGAGCCTGCCCCATGGATGTCCCAACCAAAACTAATGATACGTCAAGCATTGGTGACAGCCACCTCAGGAAGAGTACCCTACTTTGACATCGAGCGATGTCTTGCGATGACCAACGTCCGTGCTTTCTTCGAGTCTGCTTGGAGGGAGCTTTTGGCAGCTGCATCTATCGGTAAAATGGAGACCTGTCGAAGGCTCGCCACATACATCCTCTCCCCAACCTCTGGGATGGCAACAGAAAGCACAACTTCCGTCCCACCTCTACTACCGATATTCTTACATGCCTACGTACCATTCCTTCTCGTATCGATTGACAACCAAATCACATCAGAGCAAAACATTAGTGTCCAGCTCCTCTCTACCATCGTCGTTTCGGCGCTGACTTTTGCAGCAAACTTTGAACGTGCCCTTATGAAGCCCGCGGAGGTTATCGCTGGACGTGATATCAAAGTTCAAGTTCACAATTCGCCTTGTTCTGCGATGGCTCGTCGTCTGCGCCTCGATCTGCGAAAAGTTAAAGGCCCCAGCGCACTTGCATTATTTCAAAAACTGTCTGCGTCATCAACATTTGTGTCAACATTTCCGACCATTTAGTGATACATAAATCTCATTATCTATACAATGGTACGGTTAGTAGTTAAAACAATGTATTTCGCATTCGCATATGATACATGGTCTAACCATTAAAAGTCAACAAGCTGCGTTATCCTCTACTATATCAGACAGGCGGCACATTACCAATTCGGCACCACCCCAATATTTTGCTGTCTTAAAGCTATACCTTAGCCGCTTTACATAGCACTAGTAAAACACATAGAGCGATTCCTCTTGGTCCTGTAAAGAAATATACATGAAGTCTCGTTTCAACACCCATTTTTGGGTTGTCATGTTTACCGTATCGTGTTGTAGTGGAGCTTCAGCTTCCATTTGCAGTCGAAACTGGCATTATTATGGCTCTAGGTTGGGACGACATGGGACAAGCATGCGTACCTTTGAACCTTACGTAAACGTCACCTGACCTGTGGGGCCAAGCCCACGTACCACCACAACTCTGCTGTGTCAACAAATATAAGTATTTATGTGGTCTGACTGAGGAACTTATTTTAAAATGATTAAATTTTATTAATTATTTACACTTTTATATATAATTTTTGAATTCATTGAACCTACAAGATGTTAGAAAGTAAGACCTAAATATTATATGTATGTACATAGCTCAGTCTCATAATAGTAGTGTATAACAGAGTATGATAAGTATCTAAATATTATAGCCAATACATTATCAGTATAAATATTTAAGTACTGGTATTAAAGAATTGCTCACCTCAGTCTCATATATGTAACAGCAGTGTACATATAACAGACTGAGGTCTAGCATAATAGGAAAGATGGTTTATGTTAAGACCTGAAACAGGAGGTTCAGGGAACTGATGGGGACCAAATAGAAGGACTTGGCACTGCACCCTTGCAAGGGTACTGTTGAATGTCCTTAAATTTCAAATGTACATATAAGGTAATACTCAGCGATCAGAAACTGAGCTGTATGCAAACAGTCAGAAACTGAAGTGATGAATATCAGAGTCAAGATTGAGGTTGTAAATGTAGGTTGAGTTGTGAAAATTGGATGGCATTGGAATGCAGGGGTCTTGAACGGATAGCAGAGTCAGAAACTAGAGGTGTATCTAAGTTGATATTCTGATTGCTTAGTAGCTACATTACAGTGGGTTTACAGTGAGGGACAAAACCCTTCCAATGATTTTTAGTTGTGCAAAGACTCTTGAATAACTCAAGAACCATTGTAGCTACAGACCTGAAATTTGGTGGGCAGTTAGGTTTATATGTTATCTACAGTGAGGGACAAAACCCTTCCAATGATTTTTAGTTGTGCAAATATTCTTGAATAACTCAAAAACCACTGTAGCTAAAGACCTGAAATTTGGTGGGTGGTTAGGTCTATATGTTATCTATATGCCCTTAAAATATTATGACATAAGCATTAGTATTCCCACACTATAAACAAAACACTAATAAAATCACATTGGAAGGGTTTTGTCCCCTGGTATAAAAAGAACACAAAGCAAACAATCTAGTACTTGGTATCGCCTCCCTTGGCCTTTAAAACAGCCTTGTTACGACCGGACAAATCCCGCCGGACTCCGGGCACTAACTCGTACGCCCCCACGCGCTACAAGCACCAATCGTCTGTTTATAGGATTTCCCGCCCGGACTCCGTTACGTCAAGACTCGTTACGTTCGACCTCATTAAGACACATATCAGTCACCGGACTTCCCCCGGACCCCGTCTCTATCTATGTCCGTCTTCGTCCCACGCATCAGTCACCGGTCCCCGCTTAGAATCCCGTCACCGCTCTAATCGAGCCCCGTTCCCGTTTTAGTCAAATGACCTGTCACGATTTAGGACTCCGCTCCCACTCCGTTTCCCGTTATGGGATATGCTTTGTCACGATTCGGACTCCGCTCCGTTCCGTCCTGTTCCTAACACCAATTTGGTGTTTACTATTCCCGTTTCATGTTTTGCTTGTTTCGTCTCATTATTACTGGATTCGGTATGTCATGCATTCCACGGTTTATATAAACTGGCAGATGTTGTACATACAATCCAGTCAGAAAATTAGCTTAGATTCCCCCCAGTAATCTAATACATTTTCCTCTCTAAAACCTACTCTTATCAGACCGCTCGCACTAGTCGGAGCCCACGGGCTCCGGCGCATCTATCTCTCCCTACTATCTCGATTCACGACTCACGACTCACAACCTACGACTCACAACCTACGAACCCCCACCCGGACTCCCTGGGATTCCCGTCCGCCTGTCTGAAATTGGACAATACGATCTAGCAAGGGCGCAGCCTATAAGCTGAAGCCAAGTCCTACCGGATATCCCGCGGGTTTCTCCGGAAACCCGGCCTGAGTGTGTATCCTAACAGTATTTTCTGACTAATACTCGCAGATTGTTTTCATTATGCCACCAAGAAGAAGTACACGCGCACAGTCATCAATACCTGGACCCTCGACTCTTCATTCCCCGTTAACTCTGTATACCAGTCAGACGCTTGCGAACCAGTCGGAACCCATGGAAGAAGCCCGCATCGAAGAAATCCCAGAAGACCTGGACGAATCCGAGCGCGAGGACGATTCCGTGGCCCCCGACAAGGGCAAAGGTGTCGAAATCCCTCCTGAAAATCCTCCGCCTCTTCAACGACCGCACACGAGGGATCCTACTTCTGAGTTTTTAGCAGGTACTATAGATAAATTCATGACGCACCTGCTAGAAGAACGAAAAAGAAAGGAACAAGAACCTCCACGGTCAAAAGTCAATGCTCCGGAACCCTTCACGGGTTCCAACCCAAACAAACTCTCTACTTTCCTCATGCAATGTCGCTTCAATTTCTGCGATCGCGCCACTGCATTCTCCACGGACTCCCGAAAAGTCAACTATGCACTTTCATATTTGTCGGGATCTGCGTTGAAATGGTTCGAACCGGCTTTTAGCGGGATTACCGAGGAAGAGCCGCTCTGGCTTGAAAATTGGGAAGCTTTTGTTGAGGAGCTTGAAACCAACTTCGGCCCGTATGACCCGACAGGAGAAGCCGAGAATAGTCTCACAAATCTTCGTATGAAGGACACGCAGCGCATCACGAACTACATCGTCCAATTCAATAATCTTGCAGCTCGTTGTCAGTGGGGCGATCCCGCTCTCCGCCACCAATTCTACGCCGGTCTGCCATCCCGCCTTAAAGACGAAGTCTCGAAAGGAGAAGATGGCAAGCCAAAAAACCCTGTCCCGTATGCGCCTCAAAGCTCAAAACGCGGATGCACGTTATTGGGAATGTCGCGCGGAAGTTGCCCGCGAGACGTCCGCGGACAAAATAAACAAGTCCAAGGACAAAAACAATAACACCAATTCGTCAACCAGCAACCAGAACTCCACGCAATCCGACAAGAAGAACGATAAAAAGTCTTCGAACAACAACAACAATAAGGACAATAAGGACAACAACAAGGGTCAACAGTCCGGCAAGCAAGCCGGAAAACCCGACCTCTCAGGCAAACTCGGACCTGATGGCAAATTAACTCCACAAGAAAGACAACGTCGTATGGACAACAACCTCTGTCTCTTGTGCGGGAAACCCGGTCATCGAGTCCCGGAATGTC
>WHVD01000227.1:0-109702 GCA_015178975.1 Hysterangium stoloniferum | reverse complement strand
TGGGACAGCATTCCTTGCCTTGACGAACCTCAGTGAGCTTAAATCCTCTAACACCGATAATGGATAACATACCACGAGAGCACACAGTGGCAGCGGATAGCAACTCGGGGCGTTAGCGACAGGAGTCGCAGAGACGAAGGAGAGTAGGGCCACGAGAGTGAAAATTTTGGTAAAAGAGGCCATTAGTTATGACGATGATCTTAATTGAGAAATTGGAAGCTGGAATTTGTAGGAGGGGATGTTGACCTTTATATCAGAAATTTGAGGGTATCCAGTCACGCAGCAGTAATTTCACGACCATATGAATCAGTCCTGTGCATCCCATTGAAACACGGAAAAAACCTAGAAATCAACCTCTTTCAGCAATGCTGAGAAGGGACAAGAAGATTTCAAGAAAAAATTGACCTGCAAGCAATTTACCTCCAGCATCTGTCGTAGGCCTGCGCCAAATCCCGGCTTTCACGAAAAACTTTATGAGAAAGAAAATTTCTCATGTCGGAAAAATCCGAAAATCCTAATCAGGCCTGTCGGCCAGCAGACTGGTCGTGCCTGGTGCAGCCAAGATATCAGGCCGGCCGGGCTCTGCACGGACCTGCCCAGGATCGCGCAGTCTGATCGGGTCTGCACAGATGCCTGGCAGCCTAACGAATCGATGGTAAGTTGTGACACATTACCTAAGACATCAACTTGGCATCGATGTGGTGTGACATAGTGTCTTGTACCCCCACATCGCCATATCCCCTCTTAATAGGAGGATACTATAACAACTTGCAAGTGATCTTCTCTTGCATATGCAGTGAGTCGTCCTCAGTGAGTACACTTGTAATTCAAAGCTACCTTCATATCTCACCAGCAATAGTATTGGTACTGTTGGGTATGCAGGCAGCCTCACAATCCTGACTTCAACATGCAATAGGAACCCATGGCCTCACTCAGCAGCACCAAGTAAATGCACCACACTCACCCCTTTTTTTTCTACCACCGCTCATTCTCATTCGGGCCAGTTAAGCAGTAGTCTGATGTCGTGTTGTGCATTCTTTGGCCTCTCGGCATGAATGGTTGGTTTAAGGTGGTTAATGTGTTCATGTGACAGAGGCATTCCAGGAGTGGTGGGCAGGATGAGGGTAGGAAATGTAAAGTATCTTTGTCCATCTTTGATTCTATTCATTTCACTGCAGTACTCTGAAGGAATCAGTGAATCAAGAAAAAAGGTGGGTCTCAATTCAGTCGACCATTCATTCCTTTCACTTATTCTTCAACACTACTAGGAAACCAACCAACCTTTGGCATTGGAGGGGACGTCTTCCTCGCCATTCAAAACACTAATCAAAATGGTCTTCTTCGCCGTTTCACCGTTGGCAAACGTTATTGTCGTCGCTGTTCAAAATGCCGATCAAACGTCTTCGTCGCCGTTCAAAACACCAATCAAAATGGTCTTCTTCGCCATTTCACCATTGGCAAACACTATTGTCATCGGCGTTCAAAATACCGATCAAACATCTTCATCGCGGACACTAATCAAAATGGTCTTCTTCACTGTTTCACCATTGACAAACGTTATTGTTGTCGACGTTCAAAATGCCGATCAAAATGCCTTCGTCGCCGTTCAAAATACCGATCAAACGTCTTCGTCGCCATTCAAAACACTCTTCATCGCCGTTCATAAACTTGATCGCTGTTCGAAAACTTCTTTGTCGCCGTTCAAAAATCTCTTCATCATCGTTTTTAAACTTGATCACTGTTCAAAAACTTCTTCGTCGCCATTCAAAACCTCTTCGTCGCTGTTCACAAATGTGATTGCTATTCAAAAATCTCTTCATTGCCATTCGAAAATGTCTTCGCCAGTCCCAGTCTTCAAAGCGGGCGTCCCCGGTGGTAATCGCCATTCCAAAACCTCTTCATCGTCACTCATAAACGTCATCCGCTGTTTGAAAACGTCTTTGTCACCATCCTTGAGTGTCTCATCGCTGTTCAAAAACCTCTTTATCGCCGTTATAAAATGTCATCCCCATTCAAAAACCTCTGTGTCACTATTCGAAACGTCCTTATGTGACAGGCGCGTGCTGTGCTTCATGTGCCTCCCTGATGATGGAGGAGGAAATCGTCAGTTAATATGTAGAATATAGTAAAGTGGTAAGGGTGGCAGCCGACGGGTTACAGAGGTATTCGCCAAGGGTTTGATATGAATATCGAGGCGACAGCATAGCAGTCCCCAGGAAGTTGCGAACCGACCGGGGCAGTGTACAGCATAGGAACCATTTCAGCTGGCGCTCCTCCTCGACAAACGTGATGAACATTGATTACTCCTGCCATGTCCAGTATGATTCTGCACTTCTTCGCTTCCTCGCTGTGCCAAGCCGTGGTCTAAAGGCGACATACGTATGTACGAGAAGCCAATTACCCGATATCGGATTTTCGCGGGTAAGATGGTCTTCATTAAAATGATTTCAGCATGCAATTAATGGCCATCATCAGAAGCGAATATGCCTGAAGAGATCCACCCCCTTTTTAACGATTCTGCTCAATTGCCGCACAGTTAGCTGTTTGTTAAGCAGTCTATCGCGAGTTTCCTTATGCGTTTCTTCATCCATGTCACGGAGCCTGTCGGCAACTCTCCCGTACTCCTTCACACGTCGCGTGTAGTAGAAGAACTTTCCAACCAAAATGGAAATCTTAGTGCCGTACAACAGCTTCGTCCCGATCTGCTCTAATTCCAGCCCGCAAAAATAACCGGGGCTGACTTCGACTTCCGTTGGATTATAAATAACGGGTGCCAACCACCTAGTCATGGCATCTCTTTCATAGTCGGCCATGCCTTGCTCAACACTTGATGAATCGAACAAGGCTTGCGGCGGTTCTACGCAAGTTGCAAATTCACGGCACTAAACGGAAGTAAAAGTCCGAAACATGGGAGTTGATCCTCGATTCAAAATATTCACATACCCGTTGCTGAACCCATTAATGAAGTGCGTCCTGGCTGATCGATATATGGTCGTCATGGCCTGGTCTGTGGTAACAAGGTTGTGATCCTCTCTATTACACGCCCATTGTCTCTGGAGTATATCCTGAAAAAGACTTTCGAGGACTGCGATCCGTTGATATTCCAGGGCAGCAGGCGAGATCAATGGGGGCAGCACTTCGACCTGGTCAGGGTGACTCAGTACTACCTCGTGGTCGGACATGGGGAGCGTGAGGTATAGACAAGAGGCGTGTCACGAGAATCGAAAGAGAACCGTCGACAAGGTTCATCTGGCTTTTTCTATGTTTGTGAGACACCGCTTTGAATGTAGTTCAAATTGCCAATTAACACTGGTCTACTAAGTCACTGGAAAAAGCCCCGCCTCCAAAGATGGCCTTTAAACGCCAAGTACCATAAATATTATACGATAGAGTTATGACTGTAAATACGGAAAATAATAGATTAGTTATCATAAATAAACTGAAAAAGAGAAAAGCTGTGGTATGTACCAAACTGGTTTGGTCACTTTATCTGAAGATTTATGTGCATATCGACAAGGAATTTGTACTTCGTGTTCATGAAAACATCAGGGGAGGGAGCCTTTTCTGTCTATCCATCTACCGACGTATCGACTGGTGCGGCCGAGTTGGGCTCCACCATCCTCGGCTTTCACTCTTCATTCCTTTTATTAAAAAATAAATAGATTGGGCTACACTTCCATTAAGAGTAAAGAAGGAAAAGGAGGAGTAAGCAAGCTTATGACGACGCCAGATGAAAAAAGTAATTACGCCAGCTTCTCTTTCCTGCCAATGTGCATTTGGTGGGCAGCTCATCCTGTGTTGTTTATAAAATTTGACCTTTTCAGAACTTGTCCACCCATTTCATTTACAAGGACACCATGATCTGAGGGACTTCAATGATGTCATGTTTTCTTCCATATTAATCACTATCCTTATTTTCCATATTTTCACAGCCTATACATATTATCGTTACTCATATATCTCACATTATCACGATTCATATCCCCTATGACAATTTTTATGGATGACGGCCCGATCCAAGAAAGAATATGTATCCTCCCATCAATCGCCTATCCTCAGTCTCCCCAGCAAAATGGCGATCTGAATATCTATGTTTGCATAAACCTCCTACTCCTACACATAATTCTTGCTCTCTAGTCGTAAACAGATATTCATTTGTCCAATGTGTAAGAACAGGATTAGATGGATACTGAGATAGTTTATTGACCGAATAGGTGATATCAGGACCCGATAGGACAGCTGCGAACATGAGACTTTTAATAAGCTCTCGATAGGGCAGGTTAGTTGTTTCTTCTTTTTCCTCACTATTCTCTGGCCATGTGATGGAACTATAATCGATTCCAGGTGGGATAGGAGATCGTGTTGATTTAGAATTCAGTATGGTGCATTTTCCCGCGATATTTTCGATATAGCGAGATATAAACTGATTTAAATTTCGCGTCACTCCAGATACTCGTTCAGAAAATCCAAATCCAGTGCACTTCACTTTCCCTCGAAAATCCAAATCGTTCATTAAATGCCTTTTCTAGCTCTAGTAGAAGTTGATCTTTATCTTCCACTGATGTGGCATCGTCGACCCAGAGACCTATTACAGCACAAATTCCATCTTCCTACAACTTGAAAAATACTACATTGTCATAATCCGAACACGTTAAATTGAGTTCCTTGACATAAAATCATATACAGCTTTTAGCCATTTATTTCCCATTCCTCGTACAACATCGCATGCACGTTGTGGGGACCTGAATGTGTACCTGCCTCTCCTTGCAGCAAATGCTGAACCTTCTGAGAGCATGGGCTAACCGCTTTTCTTATTTCAATTTGTCACAATTTATTGATGATTTCTTCAATTGTTTCCAATTCATAGTCAATCGCAGCGTCGTCACCCAGATTAAAATCTTCAGATTCTTGAGGATGATCCACAGGGTGAAACCTTGAGATTTATAAACTTGATACATACATATAGCATAATCTCGAGATTCTTAAGAATATAATACAAAGGAAAATCCTGAGATTTGTAAGATTGACCTATACAGCCTATGGGCCATGTACTACATGTGATCTTATGTAGGATTCTGTGCATTAACTGATGGAAATGGGTTAGTATAAAGGGATGTTCCCACAGTGCACATTGCTGAGGTTCTTAGAGAAAGCACACAAGGCATGGTATCCAGATTATAGGAGTTCTCATACAGCAGTAATTAATGAGATTATTAGGATAGATACACAGTACATAGAGTCTAGGCATATTCACAGGGGATGATTCCTGTGATTCATAGGTGAGACACACAGTCTATGATATGCAGATTATAGGGGACTTGTGAAACAGTGGTTCCTGAGATTCTCAGATAAACACTTAAATATAATTATAGGGATGATCACACAGTATTAATTCTTAAGATTCCTAGGGTCCTCACACAGCACTTTATATACATAATACAAAATGGCTCACACAGAGGTGATTCATGAGCTCTTTAGGTAGATACACAGTCCATGATATGCACATTATAGGACTGCTCACACAGCAGTGAGTCCTGAGAATCCTAGGGGAGCCACAGGAAACATGGTATGCATGTTACAGAGTTTCTGACACAGAGGTCATTTCTGAGATTCCTAGGATGGATACACAGTCCCTGATATACAGATTATAGGGGTGCTCACACAGCAATGATTCCTGAGATCTGTAGGTATATACACAATACATAATATGCAGATTGTTGGGGTGTTCACACATTGGTGTCAATGTATCAGTGGACCATATACTATCTCATCTTAAGATTTTGTGCATTAACTGATGGAAATTCCAGTATATAGGTTCAGTAAAACATTTTTAAATATTGAGTTTATGGTATGAGCCACAGGGAGAGACCCTGAGATTCCATGGGATGGCCTACAGAGTTAAATATTGAGATCTTATAAGATGACCAAGAGAGCAAAGTCTCAGGATCCCATAGGATGACCGGTAGAGCAAAATATCAGTATTACATAGGATGAACCACAATGTGAAATCTTAAGATTTGTAAGATAGGCATATACAGTATAATCTGGAGCATTTAAGCTTATAGTGTAACTGGATATCAGTGCAGACAGACACTATCAATAAATTCCATTTGCAAGACAGTATGTTCATGGTAGACAGCAGGTCTGAGAATAGAGATGACAGAACTTAGTGCAGTAGTGGCTATGTGAATGTTGCACTACAGTGATGATGAAATTGGATACTGATGCCCAGAATGATATGAGTCATTTTCATGATGGAAAATAGTCTGTGGCATTTCACAAAGCAAACTTGCCAGTTCCCCTATTTGTTTACTTGCAGAACAGCACATTGTAAGACTAGTATCTGCTGCAGGTGCAGACAGACACTAGAATGAGTGATGGGGAAGAAACCACTACTATATTATAATCCACATGTACAGAATATATACAAGTGGAGAATAATGGAATGAGAACAATAGGAGTCAGAACAAGGGGTGGAACAATGGGAAATGGTAAACAATGGGATCAAATATTACCAAATCGCAGTGTAGGGAGTGTCACTCCCTTACAACAGTTATGCATTTCATACATGAATGATTCAAGGATTGCTTCCAAGTTTTGCTGATAGGCTTATTGTAAATGGTATAATAGCTGGTAGTTTGTACACTATTTTCGGTGAGTGGGGCATCTCAAGTGTTTGGATCTCTTCCACAACTGGACTACCTCATCCACCCAATTCCAAGTGAAGAAGGATGTAGATCACCTATCCATTTTTTATATAGAGAACCTGGGGGGGGGGGAAGCTTTGCAGGGAATCACAGCTCCAATTTGACAATTCTAGCCTCCAGGTGATCTATACCATGGCATAGCACCTCTGGCAACATCGCCTGCATCAGTCGATGTCTGAGCTATTGGGCTCATGATGCCTACATATGTATGAATGAAAAATGTCTGCACGAGGTACTAATTAAATTAACACAAATTAGAAACTATTATCTGGATAAGGCTCTTTTCTCAATTCCTCATAATGCCCCTCTGCAATTTCTGCCAGATTCCTAAAAAGGAGCATCTGACGGTGAGCAAAGGCTGCTGCCCACAAGTGACATTGTTATTCCATTATTCTAATCCTTGTCGTCCTTTCCAAATGTTTTCCAGGTATCTGAATGTTTTTCCAATCTGTTCTCCTTCAGCACCAAGTAAATGTACCTCCTCATCCCATCTGACATGGCTACCCTTTGCATGCAACCACTCAATATGAATAACTAGGTGTCTGTTATAAAAATGCAGTTTATGGTTCAACAATTCTCACCTTCTATTGTCCACCTATCCACAGCCCCCCAATCTCACTTTCATCATTAAATGTGACCTCCAACTTCCAAAACCAAGCCAATTCCCATTTTCCCTTCCTACAACTTGCTGCTTTAGCCTCGGCCATCTTGCCTCTTTTTCCACATGTCTGATGGTCATCCATCCATTCTGACAGCATAATAATGAGGTTCGTGGTGTTAGTCTCTGGAATTTGTGTGTTCCCTTGGAAATGCTCCAATGCTTTGTACGATCATTGATAGACCTCCTTCCACTTCTGGACTTGGCTTGTTGCTCTGTCTACCTGAGTTTATGACCGTGTATAAACCCTATTACCACTGGTCATAGGTTTTACGGTTGCTGTTTTTAGAGAATGACCTAAATGAGAAATATGCAGATGCAATCGAAACCAACCTGGACACATGGAATTGATTCGCCAGCAAATATCGATATTCTCCTGCTGTTTCACACGGGATCCTTGGTTCCGCAGCATTTATGGAACTCTATTGAATATCGCACTTGACGTTTTACAGACCAACATCAATTCATTTGCATGTGCTGACTCTTCTTGCTACACCACTTATAAATGCATTATAAATGGACTCGAGGAATTATTTAAGGATGTCACATTGCTGGCAGAAAACATTGATCGGATTAATATCATATTTTCCATTGGGGTTAAAATGCTGCAGTGAGTCCATAGTTACACCCTCGCGGACCTGGAGTCTCAAAATTATTTGGCAATCAGAATGCTAATTCAGAACCCAAAACCGACCACTTCATTGTTTGATTGCACCTTCATGCTAATAAGGGGGTCATCATCGTTAATTTCACAGTCTCCAGAACCTGAAATTGCGTGCATGGCAGTGACCAACTAACATTGACTTCTTAGAAGGACAAAGAAGCGGATATCGGCAGAGTCTTAGTAGTGCTGGCACATGTAATCGATCTCATGGTGTTTATTGAGGATTCACCAGGTTAAATGGTTCCCCGCAACTTCTTGGTGACTGCTATGCTGTCACCTCGATATTCCTATATCACACCTTGGCGGATACCTCTAAGCACCCTTAGACAATCAACCGGTCCGTTGGGGAATAAACTCTTTAAATTCATAAAGGATTACCCGTTTTAAGAACACTTCCATTTCCATCTTATTATGGTCTTAGTTTGTAGTACAATAACGAGTAGACTTATATTAGTTTCCATGAATTTGTACTTTACCTTAGATCTGATATCAACTTAGTTTCTTATTCCTCCTCCCATCTTTCTGTATGCTCGATATTCAGAACTCTTTGGAACTTTGAATATCCGTATCTTCCATTATAAGTCTCACCTCCGAAATTAAGGACATTGAGCGTTTGCGTAGAGGCGCAGCACATAAGCTGAAGCCGACGTCCTGACCCTATCGATAGGTTTCCGACTTCCCGGTGACTTCCCGATAGTTCTGGAATAAGTTCCCGACATGGCACTTAACAGTAAATGACTATCGAGAGCTTAACAAGAACACTGTGCGGGATAAGTACCCACTCCCTCGAGTGGATGATATACTGTCCGATTGTGGCCAGGGTATGATATTCGGGAAACTAGATATGACAAATTCATTCTTTCAGACCAGAGTGCACCCTGACGACATTCACCTCACCGCAGTCCGCACACCCTGGGGATTATACGAGTGGACCGTCATGCCAATGGGTGGATGTAATGCACCCTCCACACACCAACGACGTATGACTGATGCCCTACGACAGGTGCTGGGGAAATTTTGCCATGTCTATATGGACAATATTATCATTTGGTCAAGGTCAATAGAAGAACATGAATGCAACGTCACCATCGTTCTACAGGCACTCCGAGAGGCCCAACTGTATTGCAACCCAGAGAAATCCATACTCTTCGCGACAGAGATCTCTTTCCTTGGGCATCACATCACACCTGAGGGTATCTGCCCTGATGCTCGGAAGACAGAGCATATTGTCAACTGGCCACAACCTACAACGGTGACCAACGTCCGCAGATTCTTAGGACTCACCCGATATGTCTCCGCATTTCTCCCTGCCCTAGCAGAGCACACCAGTGTCCTCACACCCCTCACTACCAAGGACTGTGACTGCCAGTTTCCCACCTGGTCCTCTGAACACCAGGCTGCCTTTGAAGCCATTAAACAATTGGTCACCAGTGTTGATTGCCTGACAGTGATTGACTATGAGGATATAACCGGGAAGATATTCCTTACTACTGATGCCAGTGACAGGCGCACAGGTGCAGTACTCAGCTTCGGCAAGGACTGGACTACTGCTCGGCCCGTTGCTTACGATTCATGTCAACTAAATTCAGCAGAGCGCAACTACCCTGTCCATGAAAAGGAACTATTAGCCATTATCAAGGCACTAAAAAAGTGGCACACCAGTCTGCTTGGATGCCATTTTGAGGTATACACAGACCATAGGACACTCGAATATTTCCAATCACAGAAGGAAATGTCCCGCCGGCAGATGCGATGGTCCATGTACCTTGCGGATTTCGACTTCAACATAAAATATATACGTGGTGAGGACAACACTGTTGCCGATGCGCTGTCCCGCATGCCCGATTGTGAACCAGATGCCAGATACGCTGCCTGTGCCTTGGCATACACTCGCTCCCCAGGAAAACAACTCATGGGTGGCACCTTGAGTATAGCAACAGATCCCTCCCTGCTGGACAACATCCGGGAGGGATATGCTCAGGACGCATGCTGCATACAACTCCATGCTGACATCACTGCTGGCAGTCTTGAGGGTGCACGAGAAGACTCAGGCCTCCTCTACATTGGCCAGAGGCTCGTCATCCCCAGGGATGCTCTCATCTGAGAATCACTCTACCACCTTGCACATGACACACTGGGTCATTTTGGGTTTGACAAAAGCTACGAATCCCTCCGCAACACGTATTACTGGCCCAACATGCGACGAGACCTGGAAACAGCCTACATACCGTCATGTACGGAATGCCAGAGGAACAAAGACCAAACTAGCCAGCCTGTCGGCCCATTACACCCCCTCCCAGTCCCTGATGATCGATTTGACACTGTCGCTATCGATTTCATCGGCCCACTCCCAGAAGAACAGGGGAAGGATACCATTATGACGATGACAGACACTTTAGGTGCTGACATCCGCCTAGCTCCCATTCACTCTTCATATACTGCTGCGCAAATTGCGGTGGTCCTTTTCGATGAATGGTATTGTGAGAACGGTCTAATGTTACACATCATCTATGACCATGATCCACTTTTCACATCTGACCTCTGGACGGCACTGCATAAACTCTCTGGTGTCAAACTGAAGATGTCCACTGCCTACCACCCGCAAAGTGATGGCGCCAGTGAGCGAACCAATAGAACAATCAACCAGCTGATTCGATACCATGTCGACATAAACCAGAAGGGGTGGGCCGCACAGCTCCCCCGCGTGCGTTTTGCCTTGATGAACACCGTAAATACCTCCACTGGGTTTTCGCCATTTCAGCTGAAAACAGGGCGATCCCCACGGCTCATTCCCCCCCAAACACCACTGACTACAGCTGCCACCCCCGCAGAGGTCTCCGCCCACGAACTCATACACCGCCTGGAGCTCGATGTCCAGGAAGCACAGGATAACCTCACTGCTGCGAAGATCCGACAGGCTTATCACGCGAATGAACACCACACCGATGAAATTCCTTACAAAGTGGGGGACCTCGTCATGCTATCTACCACGCATCACCGCCGCAACTACAAACGCCGGGGGAAGAAGCGCGTAGCCAAGTTCATGCCCCGCTTCGATGGCCCTTACGAGATCACCCATGCCTTCCCCGCCAAATCCGTATATACCTTACAACTGCCCAACAACCCTACGTCATACCCAGGGTTTCACTCCAGCCTCTTGAAGCCGTTCATCCCGAACAACACCTCCCTTTTCCCCAACCGCGAACTTGTCCGACCAGGCACCGTGGTCATGGAGGACGGCACAGAAGAAGTCCTCATCGATAAAATCGTCAATGCCCGCCGGCGTGGCCGTGGCATCCAGTATTTAGTCCGCTGGGTTGGGTTTGGGAAAGACCACGATGAATGGCTCCCGCGCCGAGCTCTCGAGGATACCGCTGCCCTAGATGTCTGGGAGGATGAGAACGGACCTGTTGTCTAAACCATACTAAGCTTTCAGAGGGGGGAGGGGTGTAATCCTGCTGGCTTACCAACACAGACCCATTTCCATCGGACATCCAACTCCATTGTCTACTCGATCAACTCCATTGTCTATCCGATCGCCTTTGTTCTCGGACCACAATCCGGAACTCTTTTGTTCTTTCAGACTCCGAATCGTTGCCCTTTGTTATGTAGATGCCATTGTTCCACATGTCTCATGCCGCCACACCATTGTTCTGTGAGGATATATAATCACTCCCCTAGATGTAGCTAAAAGACAGAAGCTTCTACCACTTGTATTTCACATATCGTACTGCATTAACAAGGATAACTTAGTCCTGTCTGTACTGATAGTGAGGTCACGCAACGACCTTACACTGATCAGGATTTTCGGTTTTGTCCGACACTTCTACCTAGCCATACCTTCAAGTTTCTCCGCATACTCGACCAGGTCTCCATGGAGACCTTTGAAATAATTATATTTTCTCAGCTTGGGAAAAAATTTGATAAACACTCCTACTGCTAATTTCTTAAATTTGATTTTATTGAAAGTAACGGTAATGTATATACAGATTGAACTGAGTAACTAGAACTCTGCCATCAGTGATAAATAGGGCGAGGTGCCATTCCCTGAAGACAATTTAAATATCGCAGCGGTGAAATAGTGCTGAGACTCGTTGGAATAAACAATACAACTATACGAGGCATTACAACAGGCTGCATCGGTTGTAACAGGATACATGGCAGCAGCTCGAACAATGCGTCAAATGTCCACGGGACTTATTGTCTGGTATGTGAGGACAGGGTGCAGAATCCTATTGTGGAGGTTTACTATCATGTTCAGTGGAAGTGGCAAGTGAGAGAGCTTCTGGTTTTCAACATCCATGGGCGGTTGTGGTAACTGTGATGCTTCCTCTAGATATTCAAGGAAAATGGCACACCTGTACCCTCTTGTCTTGTTGCATCTGTTCTATCTTCCTTCTCTTTCTCTCATTCATCTCTCTGGACTTTCCGCGAGTTTCAACGAGACACGCTGGTTAAACGAAAGAACTTCTGGTACATTGTCAAATATGACCAGATGCTGTGACTGCGACGGAACCTTCGGGTATTCGAGTTGAATAAAATGCTTGCACCTTTCTGCTTCCTTTTTCTCCTTCTCTGGGCGGTGGAAACCTTGCATGACACTCTTCCTGTGGACATGTTAGGAAGGTTAGCAAGACCAACGTATCCCATGAAGTTCTGCGTATGGCTGTGTCGGCGGTGTCGAATATGTTGGGCTTTGAGAGATCACTGTAGTGTTATTTAGGTTCACCAAGACGATTTTAGTTCGTTAACGTAAGAAGGATTGAGGAAGACGTCTTCAGAAGAATCACGATACTCTTGTTGGGTGGTCATGGTGGAATGTATGGCAAGGCTTAGGCTTTGGGCATAGCCTCAACACGTCGACATAACTTATCGAAGGTGATGCGACATAAGACCTGCCCAATTACAGAAATAAAGAAAAAATGCTACACAGTTTCAATAGCATGAATTCAACCTGTCACCCAAAACGCAAATCCTACAGGTCGCTGACTGCCCTGTCGGCAGGGAACGGGAGGCTACCAACGACTGCGTAGATATTAGCCAACAGCCATCTGCACAGGCTTGATCATGCTGCGTGACCCTGGTGGCAGGCTGTGGGAACCTTGCTGTGGGATTCTATGCAGGACCGTCAGCCCGATGTCTGGGTGCCCCAGACACGATCAGTCGGCTAGGTCATCACTTGAGAAGCGGGAATCGGGAAATCTGGCACCTGCCGACACGGCCGATCAGAATTTTCGGTTTTTTCCACCACTTCTACCGAACTTTGCTTCCAATATCTCCATATACTAGCACGGTTTCCCATGCAGACCTTATGAGTATGGATATACCCGTAAGTGATAGATCGTTATACAATCCTTTATGAATTTAAAGAGTTTATTCCCTAACGCGGGACGTTCGATTATCTACGGATGTTCGCGGTGTAAGAAGACGAAGTTCCAAGTCATAGGGGTAGCAATATCTTCCTTACATTATCGTCTGAGCCCTTCAAGGATTGAGGAAACCATCCTTCGCATATCATACTTTGCGTTACTCTTCGAAAAATCTTAAAATAGGTCGAACATCATTCGGAAAATGAGTAAATATGTTAGCCACATGGAACAGTCTAGTGACACGCCCGTCCATGCCTCCTCAAGAGGGATAAATAATTTGTGTTGGAACTTGGTGAGACCCCTACAAATGGAGTCGCAAGCAGACATAGGAGTGAATGTACTTCGTCCATCAAAACATTCGACATCGTCGCCAACGTCTCTTCAGGAATATAGACAACCCTCACAGACCCTCTTGCCCCTGCTTTCGCTGCTTTCCGCCGTCGGTTAGATTGTGGTGAAGGCGCACCAGGAGGCAATGGTTCCATCCGAGCAGCTGGACGTCCGCCAAGTGTCTTTGCCGAACGTTGCGGTGGGTAGTTGGACATGCGGGACTGGCTTTCCGACCTGTTCCCACCCTAGTTCAGGCGTAAGCGCTGTCGCACTGAGGCATCCGCCACTTTCCTAGATGATAACAGGTGGGTATAATCGCCAAAATTAATGAAACGAAATCGTACTTGTCTAACCCTGTTGGCGGTTCTCCTTTGTGATTAAAAGCCTTGTCTTGTCTCACCTTTCTCTTTCCCTAGTAATTAGGTTGAGGTGTCAACGACTTATGTTGGGAATGCTTTGTCCTTCTAAGAAGTCAATTTTAGTTGGTATAAGAAATATAGCCGATGGGACTCACCTGCAACCTGAAGACGTTCCCGCCCTGGAGGAGGGACTGTTTGGGACATGCGAACCATCATTATGTCCTTCATACTGGCGCTGGTTCTTAGGGTTGTGCATTGATACGGACGAGCCGTCGGATTCGGCTTCGTCCCGGGGAAGGACGTCTGGCATGGCCATCGGTCAGAGACCTTGTGCTTGGTGTTACTTTAAGGGCTGCATCCGCGGTCGTCAATTTTGTGTTTCTTGTGGTATTAAAATAAGTCACGACTAACGAGGTATTTCTTGATATTTGAATTCAGGGAAGTCAGGAGGTGAAGACTTTGGCCTCGGCACAGGATCCGGGCTACTCATAAGCTCGTCCGGCAAGCGCACCGTGGCCAGTAGGGTCGTGTGAGGGAAGATCCTGAATTTAATAAAAGTTGAGGACGTATGAGAGAGAAAAGCGGTGCAACGCACTGCCTACTAGATGATGAACCTCCCCAGATGCCACTATCAGACGTCTCTGCATAGACTTCTATATTTGCACAAAATATTAATTTCCCCAATGACACATTAGGATAAAGGAGTCACTACCTTATCCATATCCATGATTATTGATCCCTTCATTGTTTATCGCGGTAGTGGTAGCGCTAACGCTAACGTGCGGAGGGTCGAGTTGGCAAGACACAACATGGTGAACGAATAGGACAACCGGGAGCAACGCTGCCACAGGAATATCTGCAATTATCGCGGATTTTTATGAGTTTTTATAGATCCGCACAAAGGAATTAAGTGTACGAACCAAATGCTGGAGACAGGTCTGTCTGCATGCTCGTACCGGCCAACACTTTCTGATCAGTGACTTCATCGTCGCCATCTTCGTTGAAGGAAGATTCTGTAAATAGCAGGATATTTGAGTAATATACGATGAAAAGTCAAAACAACCGACATGAACCCGGTACCCTATACTCTGATCCATCATCGCCGGCAGTTTGTGACTTGAAGTGGATGGTGGTATTCGTCTTGGGACTGATGTGGGGATGGAATGTTTCTTCCTGCTAAAATTAAGTCTAGTAACTATATGATGACATTAATTAAACGTTGTAAAAACCTTGCACAATGCGCTGGGCGAGGTTCAGCGAATGATCCCGTCAATAGCGATCCATGCAGCATGAGGGGGCCATACTCTCTACCATTGAGCCCCTTCCCTTTTCTTGCCACGAGATAAGGGGGGTATAGTCCAGATTGTCATCGGCGCTTTTCATGTTACCGTCATCCACATCCACAATATTATGACCGGCAGTTTATGACTTGGGGCGGAAGGTAGTATTTGCGTTGGGAACGGGGATGCAAAGTCCCAGCATTGGGTCCTGTTCAAATTAAGTCAAGTCAGTAGATGATGGCATTAATTAACCGACGTCGGACAAACCTTGCCCAATGCACTGGGCGAATGATCCCGTGAACAGCAATACATCCAGCATGAGGGGGCCATACTCTCTGAGGTCGACTCCGTTTCCCTTATCTTCCACGAGACACATGGGGTAGAGTTGGGATCTGCGTCGGTGACCTCGAAGCTACCATCATCCACAGCGAGTGGGAGATCAGCCGCATTGGTGCCCTTGATGTTACCGTCATCCCCAGTGGGTGCGTGATCAGCCGCGTCGGTGCCCACGGCGTTGCCGCCATCCACAGCGGGTGCATGATCAGCGGCGTCAATGCCCTCGACGTTACCGCCATCCACAGCGGGTGCATGATCAGCGGATTCGATGCCCTCGATGCCACTGTCATTGATAGCGGGTGCGTGATCAGCCGCGTCGGCACCCTCGACGTTCCCGTCAGGTTCATGATCAGCCGCGTCGGCGCCGTGGACGTTCCTGTCATCCACATCCTGTTCCTGATCAGCCGCGTAGGCATCCTCGACGTGCGCGTTTTGAAGACGAGAGTGTGCGAAGTACACGATGGCGCCGAGCAGCGTGAATACCAGAGCGATGTGTATCAAGGCAATACACGCACCACCGATCACCGCAGCATGTCTAGAAATCATTGTCAAGTATATAACTATTCTTCGGTGCACATAACACTCACCGTTGCTTGAGCCCACGACAGATCGTCTCCTCAATGTGTACATGAAGCGCGTGTGGGAAAGTGCGCGACGCAGCTGTGTCTGCCTCCGAATTGCTTGCTCATCAACACCGTCGGAAGGGTGTCTTTTAAGAATGGATGCAGTCTAGGGGGAGTGCAACCGGTAAGTGACAATATAGCAGGCAACAAATAAGAGCCACCGCCACTCACACAGTACTGTAAGAAACCGAATACAAGGAGCGTTTTATATCACTCACGGGAAGCCAACCAAATATCCCGCAGCCTGCTCCAGGTTCAACTTGAGGTGTGTGAATAGCTTGAATCCTGTGACGGCAGCCAAGAAGGGACTAAAACCCCTGTTGAAACCCAGGAGCTGGTAGCCAAGTGATATAGACATATTGGTCAGTATATCCAACACCTTGAACTGGGTATTCCGAGACATAGTGGTGAAGGACGACTGAAAAGAATCTTTGCGAGTCTGTGTGGACATCGGTGCTGTGGGAGTAATGTGAGTATGGCGGAGGAGGTGGAAATGAGGTAGTCAACGAATTTACTCGGCCTCCCAGATATAAACACCAATACATGTTTCTCGTCATTATACTTGAGCCATGTATTTCGGCTGTTTCAGCCCTTCTGGCGATCCTCCACCATTTGATGGGTGCTCCAAGCCTCGTGTGATTGTGACCAGTGTGACCACTGGTTGTGGAAAAAGAAGGCAAGCTAAAAGTAGAGACAATGTTTCCATATTAAAACCACAATTCAAAAGCAGGGGTAAATACAGAATTTGATCCCCGAGACGTCCGAAAATCGGCTCAAATACCATACGCGAGTCACGGACCACAGCCCACGGCCTCCCATGACCGACACTGAGCATTAGCGACTTGCCTATCATGGGTCTCCAGGACACCCATGTCAGATTAAGCGCCGTTAAGAAGCATCATTCCAACGCTTAAAACAGGCGATACCGATGATTCGTTTCTCAACCATCTGGTCTTTCTGTGTCTTTGCCAAATAGAGGTTGTGTAGGGTATCGGCCGATAGGGTTTCATTACATCTAAAACAATGAAGATAAATACTGTTATTTTTGTCCATAAATAATTCAGAATTATCTTCATTCCGCTGAAAACAAAATGAAAAAAAGAATTTACCGATTTGTCCTTTAACCATGCTCAGTGGGCTGACGCCTGATTTAACCCATGTACACCCAACCTATCGTGTCAGAAGGTGATTCGCTGACTGACACATTGATTAGTAGAAGTACTTCATTACAAGCTTATTGAGCCATTGTAGTTTGTGCATTGACATTAAGCCAACTCATACTAGTTTTTAATAGAAAGGAAATAGAATTTTATAGCTTGATCTATCTTCAGAAACGCGTCAGGCTGTGCAGGACACTCGACAATCAGTATTCATCGCCTGAATAAATATTTATACAAACTCGCCAGCATTTCTTGATTTTCCAAGTTCGGATGCATGGTTCCTAATGAAATCGATGATATTTTTGTCGCTATAATATCATAACCTCGTTCCTTCCCACTCCAGGTTTATTCTGCACTACCACCGAGTCCAAGCACTTGAATAAAATCATCACTTCTACAACGACGATGAAGCCCCTCGGTTTCACCAGACCCATTGTGGTCCTAAGCGGGATCACTCTGACGGCCTTAATACTCCCATTGGTGTTCCTGTGTCTGTTGATGCCACAGTTGAACTTCATGCTATCCACGGTTCCCGCCAGTATTTCTATTTTCACAGGCAACATCTCAAACGCTCAGTACATGTACCTGCCCTTGTTTCTCGCATTGCTACCTCCTCCCCCATACTCGCATTACTGCCACAGCACCGATGTCAACACCACCTTGCAAAGATTCCTATCAGTCATCTTTCACCACTACGTCTCGGAATACCCAGTTCAAGGTGTTGGATATACTGACCGATATGTCTATATATCACTCGGCTACCAGCACCTGGATTTCAACAGGGGTGTTAGTCCCTTCTTCGCTGCCGTGACAGGATTAAAGGTATTTACACACCTCGAGTTGAACCTGGAGCGGGCTGCGGGATTATTTGGTTGGCTTGCCATGAGTGACATGAAACACTCCTTGAATTCAGTGTGTTACAGTGATGTGTGAGTGGCGGTGGCTCTTATTTGTTGCCTGCTATGTTGTCACTTCCCGGTTGCACTCCTGTTAGACTGCATCCATTCTCAAAAGACACCCTTACGACAGTGTTGATGAGCAAGCCAGTCGGAAACAGACCCAGCTGCGTCGCGCACTTCCCACATGCGCTGCATGTACAGATCAAGGAGACTATTTGTCGTGAGCTCAAGTAACGGTGAGTGTTATGTGCAGCGACGAATAGTTATATACTTGACAATGATTTTCTAGACATGCTGTGGTGATCAGCAGTGCGTGTATTGCCTTGATACACATCGCTCTGGTATTCACGCTGCTCGGCGCGATCGTTTATTTGGCACACTCTCGTCTTCAAAACGCGCATGTCAAGGACGCCGATGCGGCTGACCACGCACTCGCTGTGGATGACGGTAACATCGAGGGCATCGACGCCGCTGATCATGCACCCGCTGTGGATGGTGGTCACGTCGTGGGCACCGACGCGGCTGATCGCCCAACCGCTGTGGATGACGGTAGCCTTGGGGGCACCGACACAGATCCCGACTCTCCCCCACGTATCTCGTGGGAAGACAAAGGATAGGGAGTCGACCTTAGAGAGTATGTCCCCCTCATGCCGGATGGATCACTGTTCACGGGATCATTCTCCCAGCGCATTGGGCAAGGCCGTCGTTTAATGAATGCCATCTGACCTCATTTGAGCTGCACCCAATGCTGGGACGTTCCATCCCCACATCGTTCCCAAGGTGAATACCACCTTCCGCCCCAAATCACAAACTGCCGGTCATCATATTGTGCATGTGGATGATGGGAACATCAAAAGCGCCGATGAACATCCGGACTATACCCCACGCATCTCGTGGGAAGACAAGGTGAAGGGTGAAGGGGGTCGATCTTAGAGAGTATGGCCCCCTCATGCTGGGTGGATCGCTATTGACGGGATCATTCGCCCAGCGCATTGTGCAAGGTTTTTCCGAAATCGTTAATTAATGTCATCAGATAGTTACTGGACTTGATTTGAGCAGGACCCAACGATGAGACGTTCCATCCCCACATCAGTCCCAAAACAAATACCACCATCTACCCCAAGTCACAAACTGTTAGTGATGATGGATCTGACTATACGGTACCGGGTTCGTGTCGGTTATTTTTATTTTTCATCATCTATCACTCAACTCTCCTACTATTTACAGAATTTTCCTTCATGGACGACGACGATAAAGCCACTGATCAGAAAGTGTTGGCCGGTACGAGCACGCAGACAGACCTGTCTCCAGTATTTGGTTCGTACACTTCATTCCTTGGCGCGGATCTATAAAAACTAATAAAGATCAGCGATACTTGCAGATATTCCTGTGACAGCGTTGCTCCCGGTTGTCCCATTCGTTCACCATGTTGTGTCTTGCCAACTCAACTCCCGACACGCTAACGCTAGCGCTACCACCACCGCAATGGACAGTGAAGGGATCTATAATCATGGATCCGGACAAGGTAGTGACTCCTTTATCCTAATGTGGTATTGGGGGAATGAATATTTTGTGCAAATATAGAAGTCTATGCAGAGACGTCGTATAGGGGCATCTGGGGGGGGGGGGGGGCGGTTTATCATCTAGTACTCAGTACGTTACACCACTTTTTTCTCTCATACATCCTTAATGTCTATTAAATTCAGGATCTGCCCTCACACGACCCTACTGGCCACGGTGCGCTTGCCGGACGAGCTTATGAGCAGTCCGGATCCTGTGCCGAGCCCAAAGTCTTCACCTCCTGACTTCCCTGAATTCAAATATCAAGAAATACCTCGTTAGTTGTGACTTATTTCAATACCACAAGAAAAACAAAACTGACGACCGCGGATGCAGCCCGTAAAGTAACACCAAGCACATGGTCTCCAACCGATGGCCATCCCAGACGTCCTTCCCGGGACGAAGCCGAATCCGACGGCTCGTCCGCATCAATGCACAACCCTAAGAACCAGCCCCAGTATGAAGGACATGATGATGGTTCGCATGTCTCAAACTGTCCGTCCTCCGGGACGGGAACGTCTTCAGGTTTCAGGTGAGTCCAGTCGGCTATATTTCTTACACCAATTAACATTGACTTCTTAGAAGGACAAAGCGTTTCAAACATGATTCGTTACCACCTCAACCCCACTACGAGGGAAAGAGAAAGGCGAGACAAGACAAGCTTTTAATAACAGAGGAGAACCCCCAACACGGTTAGACAAGTCCGATTTCGTTTCATTAATTTTGGCGATTATACTCACCTGTTATCATCTAGGAAAGTGGCGGATGCCTCAGTATGACAGCACTTATGCCTGACCTTGGTGGCAACAGGTCGGAAAGCCAGTCCCGCATGTCCAACAACCCACCGCAACGTTCGGCAAAGACACTTGGCAGACCTCTAGCTGCTCGGATAGAACCATTGCCTCCGGGTCCGCCACCACCAAAATGTAACCGACGGCGGAAAAAGAAGTAAGCGGATTAAGCAGCGGACGAGAAGTATTGGCAGAGGCCAGTCAGACTTCTTTCTTTTCCAGTTCTCCTTCTTCTTCTTCTTTCTTTGGATATTTCTACTTCTTTCTTTTCACCTATTTCTCTGGTTCATGAACTAGGGGGGTTACTCGGTTGGTTCTGGCTCGTATCTTTGAGAACGGGGTGCATTGTTTTATCATCTTTCTTGATATTTTACCCCATTCATTATCGTTCAGCTGTGTCTGTTTTGTGACTATTGTGTCTTCGGAGTTTCCTTGGCCGAATACATGTTGTGCAAGCACTTGAGACATCATTGAGGTGCTGCGTGGTGGATAATTAAATGTACGTCCATCTCTGAAACCGTGGTAGTCTGTTCTAACGTTATCTTCCCTCTTTCTTCGTCTTTCAGCAGCTTGGTGCAACGGGGCATCCACGCCAGGCCTTTCTTGCAATTCCTGACTGCTGAAGTACGTGGCATTTTCATTTGCTTTGGTCTCGTCTAACGCATTTTTTTCAGTACCGTAACCGGGGCACGACTCCCCCCGGCAATTCGACATACTACTGAGCCAACTCAAGATTGGATGGTGGACCTCCTTCCGGTTCAAAATTAACACCCAGTGAGTTGTCTATTATCCTATATATTGCGTAAGTTAGAGACTAACACCACTATACACCTATATATTTGTTTGCAGCACGTCAACATCGGGTTACTAAGTCCGATTTCATTGGACTTTCCTGGCTTCGACCCCGGCCTCCCGTGACGACTCTTTTGGCGGCCTACCTCGGACTGTATCAGCTGGTATGGGTAAAATCTGTCGAATGGCGGCCCTGCAACGATGTAACTTTAAGTTGCTCTCTCGCTCCCGTACAGTTATTTTTTCGTACTGAGCTCATCCGATCTTCAGCGGTCCCAACTCACGGTTTAGTTGTCCATCGCCAGCACTCCCCCTCTGTGTCAGTCTCACAGTGTAGCAGGGTTATCAGTCCTACCGAAACTCTGGTAAGCTTCCGTTCATGATAAACCTTTTGAGACTGCATTATGACATTTCGTTTAGATGACACACGTAATATTTACATCCAGAGATGTTCCCGAAGTTAACGAGTTGAACCAAGCCGCGTTTCACCCTGGTCCAAACGAAATATTTTCATTCATCTTGTTGACTTTCTCTGGTTGCATCATTTTTGGTCTGTTTCTTTGGGTCTTGGTTCCGATTACTTGCCACCTACTCTGCTGCCGACTGCTCTCAGACTATCAAGCTTATCGTGCTTGAAACATAAAATGTACTATATGTAACTTGTGAATAATTCAATGCTACAACTTGAAAACGGTCTGATAAGGAAAGACCTGAATAAATAGAAAATTGTGACGCATAATTGTTCGTACGTAAGTTAATTGGCAAGTAGTTACAAATGCCTGGACTTTTCCTAACGCTTTGGTCACCAGAGCTCTCTCAAACCTTTTTTTTTCACTAAAATTCACACACTTAATCGTTCTGATGTACCCAGTGGTGATTATCTTATGAAGGTAGCGATATTCCGTCTGTAGATCTCAAGGGGGGCGGCTATCGACATACAGGGAACGCTGTGGCACCTCAATCGCACTGGTTTTTTAACGTTAAAAGGTTTATTCTGATGCTTGCAATGAACAGCTCCCGTTTCAGATGGTGCCATCACCCTTCTTTACTAGGAGATTGGTCGAGGGCCCACTTCCGATCTGGTCATAAAATATGAGAGGTATTCCGTGGGTTGAGACGAGGGCGGTGAGCACGAGGGAGTATTCGTGGTTGTCATCTGAAATACCGTGAAGAGTTACCAAGGGACGTTGTTTGGATCCCAGATCGCCAACGATCTTGTGACGACTGCAGTGTTGACAAAGGTGATGAAAAACGGTTCTTGGGTTGAGTTGACGCCTCAATCGTTTGGCTGGAGGATGCCCTTGGCTTGACATCCCGGATGTGAACAAAAGTTACGAGCTCTTCTACGATCCACTCCAGGAGTGTGTTATTCTTATATCTGTCACCTTCGGCTTTGATATTCATTGTTCAGTTTCTCATTCCACCCACGTGCCATGAATTGATGTAGTAGATCAGTCCCCACATTGCCTCTTGGTCTTTTGGCTCCCTCTGCTCATCGTGAACCTATAGTTTTTTCTCGAACACGTCACTTCCCTATCATTCAGTTTATGCCAGGTCTGTTCACCAAAGGATTTCTGAGAACGTTCTACTATAGCCCTACTCCATCACTCATACTTATGGTCAAATACGGTTTTCCTCGTCACACTGTGTCGTGGCACTAAAGTGTTTATCCCTCGTACTGAGGTCGTGGTGGTGGCTTAAAGTGGGTGAGGGGGAAAGCAGAAACTCAAACCGACGCCTGGGGCCGTTGGGCTGACTGGGGAGATGAAGGCAGGGAACTGATGGCGTCGTGACAATCTAAAGTCAACGTCAATGAATTGGTGACAATATGATATTAATAGATAGAATTCAGCTCGTAAAATAATGGATGCGGCTTTCACTCTAACAACTTACCAATAAATACTGCTTTAAATAGTGATGATAGGACCAAGCGGCGGGTGATTGTCAATAATATATTCATTATTATATACCATATTTGTTGATGGTCATGTTGGCTAAATGACGCATGTGTCGATGTTCCATTCTTGTAAAACGCCTATTGTCTATATCTCACCTTCCCCATGTCTGAACACGAGGTAGTACCCAGTCACCCTGACGATGCCGAAGAGCTACCTCGATTGATCTCGCCTGCTACCCTGGAACCTCAACGGATCGCAGTCCTCGAAACTCACTTTCAGGTTACACTCCAGAGACTATGGGCGTGCAATCAAGAAGGTCACGGCCTCTGTTATCACAGACCAGGTCGTGACGAGCATGTACCGATCAACAACCAAGCGCTTGATTCATGGGTTCAGCAACTGGTATATTAACCTTTTGTTTAGAGCATCGACTCCAATGTGTCAGGCTTTTTTCGTTTGGTGCCGTGATTTTCCACTTGCCTAGAGGCCAGAGCCGCCGCAAGGCTTGCTGGATTCACCAGGAAGGAGGAAAGCATGTCCTCCATTGAGAGAGACGGTATTTCTGCGTGGAAGAAACCCGTTATTCGCAATCCACCGGAAGTCGAAGTCGGCCCCGGTTACTTTTGTGGTCTGGCAATGGAGCAGATCGGGACGAAGCTACTGTACGGCACAAAGATCTCCATGTTGGTTGGGAAGTGCTTCTTCAACACACGACTTGTGGAGGAGCACCAAGGGGGGTTGTAAGGCTCATAGACACGGGTGAAGGGGAAAAGACAAGGAATAGGCTGCTTAAAAAACAGCTACCAGTGGGACAATTGAGCATAATTGTTAAAGAGGGACTGGATCTCTGGAGGCATGTACATTCTGGTAAACGCCATCCATTGCATGCTAAAATCATTTTAAAGGAGGCCATCTTACCCGCGTAAAATCCGATATCAGGGGAAATGGCTTCTCATAAATACGTATACCGCCTTTATATCAAGGCTTGGCACTAGCGAAGAAGGGAACATCGGCAGAGTCATAGTAGTGATGGCGCATGTAAAATCGATCTCATAGTGTTTCTCGAGGATTCGCCAGCTAAAATGGTTCCCCGCAACTTCCTGGTGACTGCTACGCTGTCGCCTTGATATTCCTATCACACCTTGGTGGATACCTCTAAGCACCCTTAGACAATCGACCATTCCGTTGGGGAATAAAATCTTCAAATTCATAAAGGATTATAAGGCTCTATCACTTGAGGGTAAATCCATACTCATAATGTTTGCATGGGGAGCCGTGCTAGTATGGGGAGAAATTGGAGGCACGGTTTGGTAAAGTATCAGAAGAAACCGAATATCATTATCAGCTGTGTCGGCCTGAATAGGTGCCAGCTTTCCCTATCCCCGCTGCCTAAGTCCTGAGCCAGTCGACTGATCGTGTCTGAGGCATCCAGGGATCAGGCTGACTGACGGCTTTGCATAGAATCCCACAGCAAGGGTCACACAGCCTGCCACCAGGGTCACGCAGCATGGGCAGATATTGTTCCGGGTCGCCTTTCGATAAGGTATGTTGATGAGTTCAAGGCCATTGCCAAAGTCTAAGCCTTGCCAAACACTGCACCATGACGGCCTAACAAGAAAATTCCCAAAAGTCGCGTCGGAGAACCTCATTTACCCACTGTGTCTTGTCGAGACCCACGCAAGGTCGAGGGAACGTGACTAAGAAAGAGATGCAACAGATGCAACAAGATAAGAGGGTACGTGCATGCCATTTACTTTGAATATTTAGAGGAAGCATCACAGTTGCCGCAACTGTCCATGGATGTCGACAACCCGAAGCTCTCTCGCTTGTCACTTCCACTGACGGGGATCATAAGCCTCGTCAACAGGATCCAACACCCTGTCCTCAAACGCCAAAGCAATCAGTCCCAGCCAGATTCGAGGCGTTGTTGAGGCCCCACCAAGTACGCCGTTTCCACTGATGCAGTCCGTTGTAATGCCTCGATGTAGAAGTTAGCTCGCAAGGAAAACCGGGTCAGTGATTTATCGACGAGGTTCGTGGAAATAGACATTGTCGCGGACTTGGAGGGGACAGGTGGGGGTTTGGGTTTGGGGAGGTTGGGAGGTTGGGAGAGTAGGAGGACGTTGTCCAAGATGGAGCCTATCTACAATGCGAAGAGCGTGAGAAGAGAGAGGGCATTTAATGTGGATGGAAAGGAAATTAAATAAAAGTGGAAGAGGCCAAGCTTGATTTGGGAGCTCCCAAGTTGGTGCGTCAGGTCGATAGATGCTTCATGGTTTGGATTTCATTGGGTTGGCTAATGCTTCAGTTCTTCTCCTCGTTTAATTTACCGGACCATGAAAGACGGCACAACTGACAAAATTGGACTGAGCTAGAATAGAAGAGGGGCAGCGGATGCCCAAGACTTAGCCGCTGCGCAGCGGGGCTGTAGGGAAACGACTAAGGTTGCACTTCATACCATCGCATACATATATGCGCGTGCGGGTAAAAAATGCGCTCGTACGATGAAAGGGAAAACATAAGCGGGTGGTCTAGTCCGATATACGATCTGGCAGTGTTCCCGCGTTTTGGGGTATGAGCATTGCCGGTTTTTGTCACAACAACATTGTTCCTGTCGTCTCAAAATAATTCGGTTAACAGAATACTAGTTCAGACCCCAAAATCAGCCCATTTATTGTTTTATGGCCCCTCCAGGCTAATACGGGGGTCTGAATTATTCATGCACAAAACTAAGAGTATTTATCTTTATTGTTTTAGATGTAATGAAACCATATCGGCCGATACCGTACACAACCTCTATTTGGCCAAAGACACAAAAAGACCAGACGATTGAGAAACGAAGCATCCATTTAGGTCACGTGTGATCGGTATCGCCTGTTTTAAGTGTTGGAAGGATGCTTCTTAATGGCGCTGAATCTGACATGGGTGCCCTTGGAACCCATGATAGGGAAGTCGCTAATGCTAAGTGTCGGTCATGGGAGGCCGTGGGCTGTGGTACGTGACTCGTGTATGGTATTTGAGCCGATTTTCGGACGTCTCGGTGATCAAATTCTTTATTTGCCCCTGCTTTTTGAATTGTGGTTTTAATGTGGAGACATCGACTCTATTTTTAGCTTGGCTTCTTTCTCCACAACCAGTGATCACACGGGTCACAATCACACGAGGCTTGGAGAGGGCTGAAACAGCCAAAATACATGGCTCAAGTATGATGACGAGAAACATGCATTGGTGTTTATATCTGGGAGGCCGAGTAACTTCGTTGACTACCTAACTTCCCATTCTTGACTGGCCTAGTCGTTCTATGGCATCGGTAGTGCATTGACCTGGTATAGGTTAAGCCTGTGACACGACATCAGGTGGGGCTAAATATTGGCGGACGTTAGATGCGATCAAAGAGCATGGTGGGGGGCGATCCCGGCGGAAGCCCTTCGATATATTAACTGATACATTAAAAATTTATATTCCTAGTCAAACATGCGCTGGATTATTATTGGGTAGCTTCAATCCATCCGCGGATTTGTTGGGTATACGCGCTTTGCATATTAATTGGGTGGATTATTCATCACAAGGTGGTGAAAGACACAGCCTTGGGAGCTTTTACCAGCGTGATCCATTGGGACGAGTAATCCATGTGAGCTATAAAACTTAATTTATCATGCCTTGTATGATCTAAGTAGAGCGTGGTTCATTTTCCAGCAGCTTAAATGGGGAACATGACTCGCAGTTCCACCTAGTCTCCTGACGATACGCGTTCCTGCCACTAAGAGCCGTCATATAGGTATACACGGTGAATGTTTTCGGTTCCCAGCAGAGATGATAGGACGGAGGGCAATGGCAAAGGGGTGGCAGTAGGCCGCCGAAAAGTTACAGTGGTAAGTACAGCGGGAATTGGAAATGGTGGATAACGGGTTGTTTTTACGTTCTTGTACAGACTTTTCGTATTGTCTGTTTTTTTGCGTTTATCGTGACCTCGACTCTAAACAAGAGACTGTTCATTGGCTCTTTGATTGTCCCATTAAGGAAACGAAGCAAAGGGACGGATTAATGAACCCAATGAAAGCCCACAATGAAAGAAAACCCATCGATCGATTCTTTCCACCTCCTTACAGGCAATTTCAACGTCTTTCACATAGAATTCATCTTCTTGACAGTTATCGCACCACTATTTTTTGCGGGCACTGCGTCCCCGCCTTTTATGCACACCAGCTCATGTGGGTCTTAGCCGACAAGGTACAAATACTGTGTGTCATGGGGCAAACAATGTTGTTGTGACAAAAACCGGTAATGCTCATACCCCAAACGCGGGAACACCCAGTTCGTATATCGGGCTAGACTCTCCGCTTATATTTTCCCTTTCATCGTACGAGTGCCTTTTTCACCCACACGCGTATATATGTATGCGATGCTATGGAGTGCAACCTCAGTCGTTTCCCTACAGCCCCAGTACGCAGCGACTGAGTCTTGGGAATCCGCTGCCCCTCTTTTATTCTAGCTCAGTCCAATTTTTTCAGTTGTGCTGTCTTTCATTGTCTGTAAATAAAACGAGGAGGAGAAGTGAAGCATTAGCCAACCCAATCAAAGCCAAACCATGAAGACAAAACATCCATCGACCTGACGCACCAACTTGGGAGCTCCCAAATCAAGCTCGGCCTCCTTCCACTTGGGACTGATTGCTTTGGCGTTTGAGGACAGGGTGAAGGATCCTGTTGACGAGGCTTGTGATCCCCTTCAGTGGACGTGACGAGCGAGAGAGCTTCTGGTTGTCGACATCCATGGACAATTGCGGCAACTGTGATGCTTCCTCTAAATGTTCAAAGTAAATGGCATGCCCGTACCCTCTTGTCTTGTTTCATCTGTTGCATCTCTTTCTTAGTCTCCTTCTCTAGACCTTGCGTGGGTTTTGACAAGACACAGTGGGCAAACGAAAGAGCTTCTGGGACTTTGTCAAATATGAGCAAGGGCTGTAACTGTGACGGGACTGTTCTTGTTCAGCAGTCATGGTGCAGTGTTTGGCAAGGCTTAGAGTTTGGGCATGGCCTCGAACTCGTCAACATACCTTATCAAAGGTGACGCGCAAGAATACTTGCCCATGCTGCGTGACCCTGGTGGCAGGCTGTGTGACCCTTGCTGTGGAATTCTATGCAAAGCCGTCAGCCTGATGCCTGGATGCCTCAGACACGATCAGTCGACTGGCTCAGGACTTAGGCAGCGGGGATCGGGCAAGCTGGCACCTATTCAGGCCGACACAGCTGATAATGATATTCGGTTTCTTCTGATACTTTTACCAAACCGTGCCTCCAATTTCTCCCCATACTAGCACGGCTCCCCATGCAACATTATGAGTATGGATTTACCCTCAAGTGATAGAGCCTTATAATCCTTTATGAATTTGAAGATTTTATTCCCCAACGGAATGGTCGATTGTCTAAGGGTGCTTAGAGGTATCCACCAAGGTGTGATAGGAATATCGAGGCGACAGCGTAGCAGTCACCAGGAAGTTGCGGGGAACCATTTTAGCTGGCGAATCCTCGAGAAACACTATGAGATCGATTTACATGCGCCATCACTACTATGACTCTGCCGATGTTCGCTTCTTCGCTAGTGCCAAGCCTGGATATAAAGGCGGTATACGTATTTATGAGAAGCCATTTCCCCTGATATCGGATTTTACGCGGTAAGACGGCCTTCTTCAACATGATTTGAGCATGCAATGGATGGCGTTTACCAGAATGAACATGCCTAAAGGGATCCACCCCCTCTTTAACAATTATGCTCAATTGTCCCACTGTTAACTGTTTTTCAAGCAGTCTATTCCTTGTCTTTTCCCCCTCGCCTGTGTCTGTGAGCCTAACAACCCTCCTTTGGTGCTCCTCCACATGTCGTGCATTTGGGAAGCACTTCCCGACCAAAATGGATAACTTGGTGCCGTACAGTAGCTTTGTCCCGATCCGCTCCATTCCCAGACCACAAAAGTAACCAGGGCCGACTTCGACGTCCGTTGGATTACGAATGACAGGTGCGAACCACCTAGTCATGGCTTCTCTCTCGATCTCGGACACGTCTTGCCCAATTCCTGAAGAATCCAGCAAGCCTTGTGGCGGCTCCAGGCAAGTTGGAAAACCACGGCACTCAACAAAAAAACAGTCCGACACATTTGGGTCGATTCTTGAAACAAAGGCTTAACATACCAGTTGCTGAACCCATGAATCAAATGCGTCCTTGGTGATTGATACATGCTCGTGACCTGGTCTGTGGTAACAGAGACCGTGACCCTTTCTATTACACGTCCATAGTCTCTGAAGTATATCCTGAAAATGACTTTCGTCCAAAGATGTCCTTTAAATGCCGAGTGCCATAAATATTATATGATAGCATTATGACTGTGAATACGGAAAATAATAGATTAGTTATCATAAATAAACTGAAAACGAGAAAAGCTGTGACGTATGTATAAAACTGGCTTGGTCAATTTATCTGAAGATTTACATGCATATTGAAAAAGGACTTTGTACTTCGTGTTCAGGAAAACATCAGTGAGAGAACCTTTTCTTTCTATCCTTCTGCCGACGTATCAACTGGTGCGGCTGATTTGGGCTCCACCATCCTCGGCTTTCACTCTTCATTCTTTTGATTAAAAAAGAAAGAGATTGGGCTACACTTCCATTAAGAGTGGAAAAGGAGAAGTAAACACGTTTATGATGAAGCCAGATGAAAAAAGTAATTCCGCCAGCTTCTCGTTCCTGCCAATGTGCATTTGCCTGGCAGCTCATCGTGTGTTGTCTATAAAATTTGACCTTGTCAGAACTTGTTCACCCATTTAATTTGCATGGACACCATTATCTGAGCGACTTCAATGATGTCATGTTTTCCCTGTTCTTCCATATTAATCACTCTCCTTATTTTCCATATTTCCACACCCCACACATATTATCACTACCCATATCGCTCACATTATCACTATTCCTATCCCCTATGACAATCGGCCCACATATGTGCAGAAGGAAATTTGAAGAATACTGTCATAATCCGAACACGTTCAATTGAGTTCCTTGACATAAAATCATATAGAGCTTTTCCCCATTTATTTCCCATTCCTCGTACAGCATCGCGTGCACATTGTGGGGACTTGAATGCATACCTGCCTCTCCTTGCAGCAAATGCTGAACCTTCTGAGAATGTGGGGCTACCCTCTTTTCTTATTTCAATTTGTGCCAATTCATTTACGATTTCTTCGATTGTGTCCAATTCATAGTCAATCGTTATGTCAAACTCCTCCAGCAGCACACTCATAAACAGGGTGAGATAGTCCGTGTCTTTTATAACATGATTCACTTCTAATAGTTTCAATCTGATTGAATCCATTTGGACTTTCTATTCGATAATACCTGTTCAGTCATAGCGCATTCAAACAAATGCTGACAATAACATTGTTCAACCATTGGTTAAATGCATTCTGTACATTGTTTTTCAGTTGTCCCATGCGTCCCTTGGATCGTCATTCGCCATATTTACTACCCTTGGTTCATCTTCAATGTGCAACATAATTCAGCTATAGGCGCTTTTCTTTAGAAGGTGCTGGACCTCTTCAAGGAGTAGCTTCTCCAGTTTAGGGGCTCCCAAATCTGTGCATAGCGGGGAGGTAAGTTCCCCGATATCGATTTTCCATTCATTTAATGATTCGAGTATGGTCTTCATACGCGCACTCAATGTGAAATAATTATATTTTCACAGCTTGGGGAAGACTTGATAAGCACTGAAAGTGCGAATTTCGTAATATTTGATTTTATAGAGAGTAATTAGAATGAATATACAGATTGAACTGGGTAAGTAAAACTCGAGGTCAGTGATCAATAGGGCTGGGGCCCATACCCTGAAGAGAATTTAAATATCCCAGCGGTGAAATAGTGCTGAGACTCGTTGGACTAAAAAATACAAGTATACGAGGCATTACAACAGGCTGCGTCGGTTGTCATGGCAGCAGCTTGAACAATGCGTCGAATGTCCACGGGACGTATTGCTTTGGTATGTGAGGACAGGGTGCAAAATCATATTGTGGAGGCTTACGGTCATGTTCAGTGGAAGTGGCAAGTGAGAGAGCTTCTGGTTTTCGACATCGATGGGCGGTTGTGGTAACTGTGATGCTTCCTCTAGATATTCAAGGTAAATGGCACACCTGTACCTTCTTGTCTTGTTACATCTGTTACATATTCCTTCTCTTCCTCATTCTTCTCTTTGGAATTTCCGCGGTAGTACTCAACGAGACAGGCTGGTTAAACGAAAGAACTTCTGGTACACTGTCAACTATGAGTAGATGCTGTGACTGAGACGAAACCTTTGGGTATTCGAGTTGAATAGTATACTTGCACCTTTCTGCTTTCTTTTTCTCCTTCTCTGGGGGTTTTTCGGATAGCCGCCACCAGGGCGGGGCCTTTTCCAGTGACTTAGTAGACCAGTGTTAATTGGCAATTCGAACTACATTCAAAGCGGTGTCTCACAAACATAGAAAGCCTGATGAAACTTGTCAACGGTTCTCTTTCCATTCTCGTGACACGCCTCTTGTCTATACCTCACGCTCCGCATGTCCGAGTACTGAGTCACCCTGACCAGGTCGAAGTGCTACCCCCATTGATCTCGCCTACTGCCCTGGAATATTCACGGATCACAGTCCTAGAAAGTCATTTTCAGGATATACTTCAGAGACTATGGGCGTGTAATAGAGAGGGTCACGGTCTCTGTTACCACAGACCAGGTCACGAGCATGGATCGATCACCAAGGACGCATTTGATTCATGGGTTCAGCAACTGGTATGTTAAGCCTTTGTTTCAAGAATCGACCCCAATGTCTCGGACTGTTTTTTCGTTGAGTGCCGTTGTTTTCCAACTTCCCTGGAGCCGCCACAAGGCTTTCTGGATTCATCAGGAATTGGGCAAGGCGTGTCCGACATTGAGAGAGAAGCCATGACTAGGTGGTTCGCACCTGTCATTCGTAATCCAACGGACGTCGAAGTCGGCCCCGGTTACTTTTGTGGTCTGCTAAGACCCACATGAGCTAGTTTCGACTGTGTATAAAAGGCGGGACGCAGTGCATCTGGTACCGTAGAAAATAGTGATGCGAAAGCTGTCAAGAACATGAATTCTATGTGCAAGACGGGGAAATTGCCTGTAAGCAGGTGCGACGAATCGATCGATGGGTTTTCCTTCATTGTGGGCTTTCATTGGGTTCATTAATGCGTCCATTTGCTTCGTTTCCTTAATAGGACCATCAAAGAGCGCATGAACAGTCTCTTGTTTAGAGTCGAGGTCAAGATAAACGCAAAAAAAAAAGACAATACGAAAAGTTTGTACAAGAACGTAAAAATAACCCGTTATCCACCATTTCCAATTCCCGCTGTACTTACCACTGTAACTTGTCGGCGGCCTAATGCCACCCCTGTGCCATTGCCCTCCGTCCTATCATCTCTTCTGGGAACCGAAAACACCCACCGTGTATGCCCAAATGACGGCTCTTAGTGGGTAGGAACGCGTATCGTCAGGAGACTAGGTGGAACTGCGACTCATGTTCCCTATCAGGCTGCTGGAAAATGAACCACGCTCTACTTAGATCATAAAAGGTATGATAAATTAAGTTTTATAGCTCACATGGATTACTCGTCTCGAGATCGATGGATCACGCTGGTAAAACTCCCCAAGGCCGTGTCTTTGACCACCTTGTGATGAATAATCCACCCAATTAATATGCAAAGCGCACATACCCAACAAATCCGCGGATGGATTGAAGCTACCCAATAGTAATCGAGCGCGTGTTTGACTAGGAATATAAATTTTTAATTTATCAGTTAATATATTGAAGGGCTTCCGCTGGGATCGGCCGCCACCATGCCATTTGATCACATGCAACGTCCGCCAATCTTTAGCCCCACCTGATCTCGTGTCACAGGTTTAATGTATAAGTCAATGCACTACCGATGCCATAGACCCTACGACCACGCCAGTCAAGAAGGAAGGAAGGTAGGTAGTCAACGAATTTACTCGGCCTCCTAGATATAAACGCCAATACATGTTTGTCATTATACTTGAGCCATGTATTTCGGCTGTTTCAGCCCTCCTGGCGATCCTCCACCATTTGATGGGTGCTCCAAGCCTCGTGTGATTGTGACCAGTGTGACCACTGGTTGTGGAGAAAGAAGCCAAGCTAAAAGTAGAGACAATTAAAACCACAATTCAAAAAGCAGGGGCAAATACAGAATTTGATCCCCGAGACGTCCGAAAACCGGCTCAAATCCCATACACGAGTCACGTACCACAGCCCACGGCCTCCCATGACCGACACTGAGCATTAGCGACTTGCCTATCATGGGTCCCCAGTCACACATGTCAGATTAAGCGCCATTAAGAAGCATCTTCCAACGCTTAAAACAGGCGATACCGATGATTCGTTTCTCAACCGTCTGGTCTTTCTGTGTCTTTGACCAAATAGAGGTTGTCTAGGGTATCGGCCGATATAATTTCATTACATCTAAAACAATGAAGATAAATACTATTATTTTTGTCCATAAATAATTCAGTATTATCATCATTCCGCTGATGTCAAAATGAAAAAAACGAATTTGCCGATTTGTCCTTTGACCATGCTCAGTGGGCTGATGCCTGGCTTAACCCATGTACACCCAAGCTATCATGTCAGAAGGTGATTCGCTGAATGACAGATTGATTGGTACAAGTACTTCATTACAAGCTTATTGAGCCATTCTAGTTTTTGCATTGACATTAAGCCAACCCATACTATTTTTTAATAGAAAGGAAATAGAATTTTATAGCTTGATCTATCTTAAGAAATGCGTCAGGCTGTGCGGGACACTCGACAATCAGTATTCATCGCCTGAATAATTATCTATACAAACTCGCCAGTATTTCTTGATCGTCCAAGTTCGGCTGCATGGTTCCTAATGCAATCAATGATATTTTTGGCGCTATAATATCATAACCTCGTTCCTTACCACTCCAGGTTTATTCTGAATTACCATTGGATCCAAGAACTTGAATAAAATCATCACTTTAAGACACCCTTGCGACAGTGTTGATGAGCAAGCCATTTGGAAACAGACCCAGCTGCATCGCGCACTTCCCACACGCACTGCATGTACACATCAAGGAGATTGTCTGTCGTGAGCTCAAGCAACGGTGAGTGTTATGTGCAGCGACGAATAGCTATATACTTGACAATGATTTTCTAGACATGCTGTGGTGATCAGCGGTGCGTGTATTGCCTTGATACACATCGCTCTGGTATTCATGCTGCTCGGCGCGAACGTTTATTTGGCACACTCTCGTCCTCAAAAACGCACGTCAAGGGCGCCGACGCGGCTGATCAGGCACTGGCTGTGGATGACGGTAACATCGGGGGCATCTACGTCGCTGATCATCCACCCGCTGTAGATAAGGGTCACGTCTTGGGCACCGACACGGCTGATCACGCACCCGCTGTGGATCACGGTAACATCAAAGGCACCAATGCGGCTGATCGCCCACCCGTTGTGGATGACGGAAACCTTGGGGGCACCGACACAGATCCCGACTCTACCCCACGTATCTCGCGGGAAGACAAGGCAAAGGGAGTCAACCTTAGAGAGTATGGCCCCCTCATGCTGGATGGATCACTGTTCACAGGATCATTAGCCCAGCGCATTGGGCAAGGCCGTCGTTTAATTAATGCCATCTGACCTCATTTGAGCAGGACGCAATGCTGGGACTTTCCATCCCCACATCGTTCCCAAGGTGAATACCACCTTCCGCCCCAAGTCACAAACGGCCGGTCATCATATTGTGCATGTGGATGATGGGAACATAAAAAGCGCCGATGAACATCCGGACTATACCCCACGCATCTCGTGGGAAGACAAGGTGAAGGGTGAAGGGGGGTCGATCTTAGAGATTATGGCCCCCTCATGCTGGGTGGATCGCTATTGACGGGATCATTCGCCCAGCGCATTGTGCAAGGTTTTTCCGAAATCGTTAATTAATGTCATCAGATAGTTACTGGACTTGATTTGAGCAGGACCCAACGATGAGACGTTCCATCCCCACATCAGTCCCAAAACAAATACCACCATCTACCCCAAGTCACAAACTGTTAGTGATGATGGATCTGACTATACGGTACCGGGTTCGTGTCGGTTATTTTTATTTTTCATCATCTATCACTCAAATATCCTACTATTTACAGAATTTTCCTTCATGGACGACGACGATGAAGCCACTGATCAGAAAGTGTTGGCCGGCACGAGCACGCAGACAGACCTGTCTCCAGCATTTGGTTCGTACACTTCATCCCTTTGCGCAGATCTATAAAAACTAATAAAAATCAGCGATACTTGCAGATATTCCTGTGACAGCGTTGCTCCCGGTTGTCCCATTCGTTCACCATGTTGTGTCTTGCCAACTCAACCCCCGACACGCTAGGGCTAGCGCTACCACCACCGCAATGGACAGTGAAGGGATCAATAATCATGGATCCGGACAAGGTAATGACTCCTTTATCCTAATGTGGTATTGGGGGAATTAATATTTTGTGCAAATATAGAAGTCTATGCAGAGACGTCGTATAGGGGCATCTTGGGGTTCATCATCTAGGACTCAGTACGTTACATCACTTGTTTCTCTCATACGTCCTCAACTTTTATTAAATTCAGGATCTGCCCTCACACGACGATACTGGCCACGGTGCGCTTGCCGGACGAGCTTATGAGCAGCCCGGATCCTGTGCCGAGCCCAAAGCCTTCACCTCCTGACTTCCCTGAATTCAAATATCAAGAAATACTTTGTTAGTCGTGACTTATTTTAATACCACAAGAAACACAACATTGACGACCGCGGACGCAGCCCCTAAAGTAACACCAAACACAAGGTCTCTGACCGATGGCCATCCCAGACGTCCTTACCGGGACGAAGCCGAATCTGACGGGTCGTCCGCATCAATGCCCAACCCTAAGAACCAGCACAAGTATGAAGGACATGGTGATGGTTCGCATGTCACAAAAAGGTTGTCCTCCGGGACGGGAACGTCTTCAGGTGGCAGGTGAGTCCTGTCGGCGATATTTCTTACACCAACTAACATTGACTTCTTAGAAGGACAAAGAAGCGAAGATCGGCAGAGTCATAGTGGTGCTGGCGCATATAATGGATCTCATGGTGTTTATTGAGGATTCGCCAGATGGTTCCCCGCAACTTCTTGGTGACTGCTATGCTGTCGCCTCGATATTCCTATCACACCTTGGCGGATACCTCTAACCATCCTTAGACAATCGACCGTTCCGTTGTGGAATAAACTTGTTAAATTCATGAAGGATTATAAGGTTCTATCACTTGAGGGTAAATCCATACTCATAATGTTTGGATGGGGAGCCGTGCTAGTATGGGTGAAATTGGAGGCACGGTTTGGTAAAAGTATCAGAAGAAACCGAATATCATTATCAGCCGTGTCGCCATCAATAGGTGCCAGCTTGTCCGATCCCCGCTGCCTAAGTCCTGAGCCACTCGACTGATCGTGTCTGAGGCATCCAGGCATCAGGCTGCATAGCAAGGGTCACACAGCCTGCCACCAGGGTCACGCAGCATGGGCAAATATTCTTCCGCGTCGCCTTCGATAAGGTATGTTGACGAGTTCGGGGCCATTGCCAAAGTCTAAGCCTTGCCAAACATTGCACCATGACGGCCTAACAAGAAAATTCCCAACAGTCCCGTCGCAGTTACAGCCCCTGCTCATAGTTGACAAAGTCTCAGAAGCTCGTTCGTTTAACCCCTGTGTCTTGTCGAGACCCACCCAAGGTCGAGAGAAGGTGACTAAGAAAGAGATGCAACGGATGTAACAAGACAAGAGGGTACGTGCATGCCATTTACTTTGACTATTTAGAGGAAGCATCACAGTTGCCGCAACTGTCTATGGATGTCAACAACCAGAGGCTCTCTCGTTCGTCACTTCCACTGACGGGGATCATAAGCCTCGTCAACAGGATCATGCACCCTGTCCTCAAACGCCAAAGCAATCAGTCCCAGAAAGATTCGAGGCGTTGTTGACGCCCCACCAAGTACGCCGTTTCCACTGATGCAGTCTGTTGTAATGCCTCGACGTACAAGTTAGCTCGCAAGGAAAACCGGGTCAGTGATTTCTCGACGAGGTTCGTGGAAATAGACATCGTCGTGAACTTGGAAGGGACAGGTTTGGGTTTGGGTTTGGGTTTGGGTTTGGGGAGGTTGGGAGGTTGGGAGAGTAGGAGGACGTTGCCCAAGATGGAGCCTATCTACAATGCGACGAGCGTGAGAAGAGAGGGGGCATTGAATGTGGATGGAAAGGAAATGAAATAAAAGTGGAAGAGGCCGAACTTGATTTGGGAGCTCCCAAGTTGTTGCGTCAGGTCGATGGATGCTTCATGGTTTGGCTTTGATTGGGTTGGCTAATGCTTCACTTCCTCTCCTCGTTTTATTTACCGGACCATGAAAGACGGCACAACTGACAAAATTGGACTGAGCTAGAATAGAAGAGGGGCAGCGGATGCCCAAGACTTAGCCGCTGCGCAGCGGGGCTGTAGGGAAACGACTAAGGTTGCACTTCATACCATCGCATACATATATACGCGTGCGGGTTAAAAATGCGCTCGTACGATGAAAGGGAAAATATACGCAGGTGGTCTAGTCCGATATACGATCTGGCAGTGTCCCGCGTTTTGGGGTCTGAGCATTGCCGGTTTTTGTCACAACAACATTGTTCCTGTCGTCTCAAAATAATTCGGTTAACAAAATACTAGTTCAGACCCCAAAATCAGCCCATTTATTGTTTTATGGCCCCTCCAGGCTAATACGGGGGTTATCGTCGTTAATTTCACAATCTCCAGAACCTGAAATTGCGTGCACGGCAGTGCGAGCGAATAGCCCAATCCCTGCTCTCCACGACTTCCTGGACTTTGCTGCGATGCATGGAGAGGAGAGTTGGACGACCTTGAGTATTTTGGTGCACGACGTACATTCGCTCTTCTAGTCTGCTTGCGACTCTATTTGTCGGGGTGAGAGAATGGCGACAAGTGACGAGTTAGTATTCATTTCGGAGTCGCTTAAAATTGAACTATACAAACGTAGGCAGCGTTACTACAGAAACAGCGCCCGTCGTTACCCGCTACCTTTCCCTTTCGCATTCTCGTACACACCTGCCCATCTAGTCTCGATATCGATAAATAACGCTGGTAAAACCTCCCAAGGCCGTGTCTTTCACTACCTTTTTACGAATAATTCATGCAATTAATATACAAAGCACATATACCCACCAAATCCGCTGATGGATTTGTTAGAATTCGCGGGTTCGAAATACGCTTGACTCGGTTTGGGTAGAAAGAACGCGTTGCAAACGTATGAAGTGTAGAGTACAAGTACCTAGTTTAAGTACCTACTACCGGTAATACTATACCCGGTTACCCATCAATCACATGCTACATTGTTCGCAAACCCAAAAAATCTATTAGGATTGAAGCTACCCAATAATCATCGAGTGCATGTTTGACTAGGAATATAATTTTTTAATGTATCAGTTAATATATCTCCTAAAGAAGGGCTTCTGCCGGAATCGCCTTCCCACCATACCATTTGATTGCATGCAACATCCACCAATCTTTAGCCCCACCTGATGTCATGTCACAGGTTTAATGTATACCAATCAATGCACTACCGATGCCATAGACCCTATGAAGGAATTTACTCGGCTTCCCAGATATAAACACCAATACATGTTTCTCATCATTATACAGTCTCCACACTTGAGCCATGTATTTCGGCTGTTTTAGCCCTCCTGGAGATCCTCCACCATTTGATGGGTGCTCCAAGCCTCGTGTAATTGCAACTGGTGTGACCACTGGTTGTGGAGAAAGAAGCGACACTAAAAGTAGAGACAATGTCTCCATATCAAAACCACAATTCAAAAAGCTGGGGCAAATAAAGAATTTGATTATGGAGACGTCTGAAAATCGGTTCAAATACTATACACAAGTCGGGGAATCTGTATGGTGAACACCATCTGTGCCATTCGGGAACTTTGCGGTATGTAGGCAGAAGGATAGAAGAAAAGGTTCTTTCACTGATGTTTCCGTTACATATGGAATATGCTCATGAATGATTTTTCAAACTCCCTTGTTGAGATGCATGGAAATCATCAGATAATTAGAACAGCTTTGTACTTCACAGCTTTTTCATTTTCATTTTATTTATTATAATTAAAATATTGTTTTCTGTATTTACAGTCTATCGTATAATATTTATGACTCTTGGCATTTAAGGCTCATCTCGGCTAACAGTACTTTTGGATGCCGGGTCTTGTCCAGTGACTTAGTAGACCAGTGTTAATTGGAAATTTGAACTACATTCAAAGTGGTGTCTCACAAATACAGAAAAAGTCAAATGAAGCATGTCAACGGTTCTCTCTCCATTCTTCTGACATGCCTCTTGTCTATATCTCACCTTTTCCATGTCTGACCATGAGGTAGTACCTAGTCACCCTGACGATGCCAACATGATCAGCTGCATCGATGCCCTCAATGTTACTGTCATTCACAGTGGGTGTGTGATCAGCCATGTCGGTGCCCTTGACGTTCCCATCATCCACAGCCAGTGCCTGATCAGCTGCATCGGCATCCTTGACATGTGCGTTTGGATCATGAGAGTGTGTGAAGTACACAATGGCGCCAAGCAGTGTGAATACCAGAGCGATGTGTATCAAAGCAATACACGCACTGCCAATCACCACAGCATGTCTAGAAAATCATTGTCAAGTATATAACTATTTGTTGCTGCACATAACACTCACCCTTTCTTGAGCTCACAACAGATCATCTCCTCGATGTGTATATGCAACATGTGTGGCAAGTGCGCGACACTGCTGGGTCTGCCTCCAAATGGCTTGCTCATCAACACCATCACAAGGCTGTCTTTTGAGAATAGATGAAGTCTAATGGGAGTGCAACCGGTAAGTGACAACATAGCAGGCAACAAATAAGAGCCACCGCCACTCACACATCGCTGTAACAAACCAAATACAAGGAGTGTTTCATGTCACTCACCGGAAGCCAACTGAATAATCCTGCAGCCTGCTCCAGGTTCAACTCGTGGTGTGTGAATAGCTTGAATCCTGTGAGGCAGCCAAGAAGGGACTAAAACCCCCTGTTGAAACCCAGGAGCTGGTAGCCAAGCGATATAGACATATCAGTCAATATATCCAACACCTTGAACTGGGTATCCGAGATGTAAAGGATGACTGATAAGAATCTTTGCAAGGTGGTGTTGACATCGGTGCTGTGGCAATAATGTGAGTATGGTGGAGGAGGTGGCAATGGGAGAAATATGGGTAGAGACACGTACTGAGCATTTGAGATGCTGCCTACGAATGTCCAAGTGGAAATTGAAATAATGCTGGGAACCATGGATAGTATGAAATTCAACTGTGTCCTCAATAGACACAGGAACACTGATGGGAGTATCAAGGCTGTCATAGTTATTCCACTTCCAAGGGCCACGAGGGGTTTGGTGAAACCAAGGGGCTTCATCATCATTGTAGAAGTGATGATTTTATTCAAGTGCTTAAATTCAGTGGTAGTGCAGAATAAACCTGGGGTGGGAAGGAATGAAGTTATACCAATGGGTGATATTATAGCACCAAAAATATCATCGATTGCATTAGGAACCATGCATACAAACTTGGAAGATCAAGAAATACTGGGCAGTTTGTATAGATATTTATTTAAACAATGAATAGTGAATGTCGAGTGTCCCGCACAACCTGATGCATTTTCTTAAGATCGATCAAGCTATAAATTTCCATTTCCTTCCTATTGAAAAATAGTATGGGTTGGCTTAATGTCAATGCACAAACTACAATGGCTTCATGAGCTTGTAGTGAAGTACTTGTACCAATCAATATGTCAGTCAGTGGATCACCTTCTGACATGATATATTGGGTGTACATGGGTTAAATCAGGCATCAGCCCACTGAGTGTAGTCAAAGTACAAATTGGTAAACTTTTTCATTTTTTCATTTTGACATCAGTGGAATGACAATAATTCTGAATTATTTATGGACAAAATAAGAGTATTTATCTTTATTGTTTTAGATGTAATGAAACCCTATTGGTTAATACCCTACACAACCTCTATTTGGCCAAAGACCAGACGGTTGAGAAACCAAGCATCAGTATCGCCTGTTTTAAGCATTGGAAGGATGCTTCTTAATGGTGCTTAATCTGACATGGGTGCCCTGGGAACCCATGATAGGGAAGTCGCTAATGCTCAGTGTTGGTCATGGGAGACTGTGGGATGTGGTATGTGACTCGTGTATGGTATTTGAGACAATTTCGGACGTCTCGGGGATCAAATTCTGTATTTACCCCTGCTTTTTGAATTGTGGTTTTAATATGGAAACATCGGCTCTGCTGTTAGCTTGGGTTCGAAACAGCCGAAATACATGTCTCAAGTATAATGACGAGAAACATGTATTGGTGTTTATATCTGGAAGGCCGAGTAAATTCGTTGACTACCTACCTACCTTCCTTCTTCACTGGCGTAGTCGTAGGGTCTATGGCATCGGTAGTGCATTGACTTGGTATACATTAAACCTGTGACATGACATCAGGTGGGGCTAAAGATTTGCAAACGTTGCATGCGATCAAATGGCATGGTTGGGGGCGATCCCAGCGGAAGCCCTTCGATATATTAACTGATAGAGTAAAAATTTATATAAAACTTAATTTATCATGCCTTGTATGAGCCAAGTAGAGCGTGGTTCATTTTCCAGCAGCCTAAATGGGGAACATGATTCGTAGTTCCACCTATTCTCCTGACCATACGCGTTCCTACCCACTAAGAGCCGTCATATGGGCATACACGGTACATGTTTTCGGTTCCCAGCAGAGCTGATAGGACGGAGGGCAATGGCACAGGGGTTGCATTAGGCCGCCGAAAAGTTACAGTGGTAAGTACAGCGGGAATTGGAAATGGTGGATAACGGGTTATTTTTACGTTCTTGTACAGACTTTTCGTATTGTCTGTTTTTTTGCGTTTATATTGACCTCGACTCTAAACAAGGGACTGGTCATTCGCTCTTTGATTGTCCTATTAAGGAAACGAAGCAAAGGGACGCATTAATGAACCCAATGAAAGCCCACAATGAAAGAAAACCCATCGATCGATTAAGGTGCAAGCATACTATTCAACTCGAATACCAAAAGGTTCCATCGCAGTCACAGCATCTGCTCATAGTTGACAATGTACCAGAAGTTCTTTCGTTTAGCCAGCGTGTCTTGTGGAAACCCGCGGAAAGTCCAGAGAGATGAATGAACTTGGCTACCAGCTCCCGGGTTTCAACAGGTCTTTTAGTCCCTTCTTGGCTGCTGTCACAGGATTCAAGTTATTTTCAAATTTTAAGTTGAACCTGGAGCAGGCGGCGGGATTATTTGGTTGGCTTCCGGTGAGTGACATGAAACACTCCTTGTATTTGGTTTGTTACAGCTGTGAGTGGCGGTGGCTCTTGTTTTGCTGCCTGCTATGTTGTCACTTACCGGTTGCGTTCCCATTAGACTGCATCCATTCTCAAAAGGCAGCCTTGCGACGGTGTTGATGAGCAAGCCATTCAGAGGCACAACCCAGCAGCGTCGTGCACTTGACAATGATTTTCTAGACATCCTGCGGTGATCAGCAGTGCGTGTATTGCCTTGATACACATCGCTCTGGTATTCACGCTGCTCGACGCCATCGTGTACTTCTCACACACTCGTCTTCAAAAGGCGCACGTCAGGGGTGAGCACGCGGCTGATCACGCACCGGCTGTAGATGACGGGAACATCGAAGGCGCCGATGCGGCTGATTACGCATCCGCTGTGGATGATGGTAAAGTCGAGGGCACAAATGCAGCTGATTGCCTATCCACTGTGGATGACGGTAGCGTCAAGGGCACTGACGCAGATCCCGACTCTACCCCACGCATCTCGTGGGAAGACAAGGGAAAGGGAGTCGGCCTTAGAGAATATGGCCCCCTCATGCTGGATGGATCACTCGCCCAGCGCATTGGGCAAGGTTTGTCCAGCGTCATTTAATTAATTCCATCATATACTGACTTGACTTAATTTAAGCAGAACCCAATGCTGGGACGCTCCATCCCCACATCATTCCCAAGGCGAATACCACCTTCCACCCCCAAGTCACAAACTGCCGGTCATGATATTGTGCATGTGGATGAAGGTAATGTCAAAGACGCCAATGAAGATCCGGACTATACCCCACGTATCTCGTGGGAAGAAAGGGGGAAGGGGCTCAATCTTGGAGAGTATGGCCCCCTCATGCTGGATGGATTGCTATTGACGGGATCATTTTCCCAGCGCATTGTGCAAGGTTTTTCCGATGTCATTTAACTAATGTCATCATATATTTACTGCACTTAATTTGAGCAGGACCCAACGATGAGGCGTTCCACATCAGTCCCAAGACGAATACCACCATCCACCCCAAGTCACAAACTGCCGGTGATGATGGCTCGGAGTATATGGTACCGGTTTCGTGTCGTTTATTTTTACTTTTCATATATCACTTAACTATCGTACTATTTACAGAATCTTCCTTCATCGAAGACGACGATGAAGCCACTGATCAGAAAGTGTTGGCCTGTATGAGCATGCAGACAGACCTGTCTCCAGCATTTGGTTCCTGCACTTCATTGCTTTGCAGGGATCTACAGAAACTCATCAAAACCCGCAATAATTGCAGATATGCCTGTGATAGCGTTGCTCCCGCTTGTCCCATTCGTTCACCATGTTGTGTCTTGCCAACTCGACCCCCCACACGTTAGCGCTAGCGCTACCACCACCGCGATGAACAGTGAAGGGATCAATAACCATGGATATGGACAAGGTAGTGACTCCTTTATCCTAAAGTGTCATTAGGGAAATTAATATTTTGTGCAAATATAGAAGTCTATGCAGACATGTTGTATAGGGGCATCTGGGGAAGCTAATCATCTAGTATGCAGTACGTTGCACCACTCGTTTCTCTCATACGTCCTTAACCTTCATCAAATTCAGGATTTTCCCTCACGCGACGGGACTGAGCACGGTGCGCTTGCAGGACGAGCTCATGAGCAGCCTGGATCCTGTGCCGAGGCCAAAGTCTTCACCTCCTGACTTCTCTGAATTCAAATATCAAGAAATACCTCCTTAGTTGTGACTTATTTTAATACCACAAGAAACGAACTGAAGACCACCCTAGCACCAGCCCCTAAAATACCACCAAGCACAAGGTCTCCGACCGATGGTCATCCCAGATGTCCTTACCGGGACAAAGCTGAATCCGACGGGTCGTCCGCATCAATGCACAACCCCAAGAACCACCGTCGTTATAAAGGACATGGTGATGGTTTGCATGTCTCAAACAGTCCGTCCTCCAGGGCAAGAACATCTTTGGGTTGCAGGTGAGTCCCGTCGGCTACACTTCTTACACTCTAACTAACATTGACTTCTCAGAAGGACAAAGCGTTTCGAACATAAGTCCTTAACAACTCAACCCCATTACGAGGGAAAGAGAAAGGCGAGACAAGATAAAGGCTTTAATAATAGAGGAGAACCACCAACACGGTTAGACAAGTACGATTTCGTTTCATTAATTTTGGCGATTATGCTCACATGTTGTCATCTAGGCAAGTGGCGGATGCTTCAGTGCGACAACACTTGCACCTGACCTGGGCTGGCAACAAGTTGGAAAGCCAGTCCCGCATGTTCAACTACCCACCGCAACATTCGGCAAAGACACTTGGTGGACCTCTAGCTGCTCGGATGGAACCATTGCCTCGGGTGCGCCTCCACCATAATGTAACTGATGGCGGAGAGAGAGGTAAGCGGATTAAGCAGGGGCAAGAGGGGGGGCAGCGGCGGACGAGTAGTAGTGGCAGAGGCCAGACTTACTTCTTTCTTTTCTTTGCTAGTTCTCCTTCTTCTTCTTTCTTTGGATATTTCTACTTCTTTATTCTCATCCATTTCTCTGGTTCACGGACTACGGGTGTCAATCAGTTGGTTCTGGCTTGTATCTTTGAGAATGGGGTGCGTTGTTTTATCAACTTTGCCGATATGTTGACCCATTCATTATCGTTCGGCTGTGTCTGTTCTGTGAGTATTGTGTCTTCGGAGTTTCCTATCCCGAATACTCGCTGTGCAATCACTTGAGACATCACTGAGGTGCTGCGTCGTGCATAATAAATGTACATCCATCTCTTAAACGGTGGTAGTCGTGGGAAAGAAATGAAGTATTCTAAACCAACGTGATCTCCTATCCCATTTGGAATCGGATTTAATTCCATCGCACGGCCAGAAACCAGTGAGGAAAAAGAAGAAACAACCAAACTGCACTATCGAGAGCTTATTGGAAGCCCCATGTTCGCAGCTGTCGTATCGTGTCCTCATTCGCTTATCCGGCCAGTAAACTATCTCAGTGTTCATCTAGTCCTGCTCTTTCCCATTGCAATCTCGCCAAATGAATATATGTTTACGACTAGAGAGCAATAATCACGCTTAGGAGGAATAAATTGATACTTACAGCGATATTCAGATGGGGATTTTGCAGGGGATACTGGTGACAATCTTTCTTGGAGCGGGACCTTTATCTTGGTCATCCAGAAAACAGACTACCGTGGCACTTTCAGAAGCCGTCCGCGAAGTCATGTGAAAACACTTCTTAGAAGAACTCAATATCATACATGAATAACCGACGGCTACTTTGGGAGACAATCAAGGAATGATAGTATACTTCTAATCAATGTCCACGGCGCCAAATGAAACCCATCGAAGTCAAATACCACTTTATTCAACATTTAATTGAAAACGGCACCATACAACTCCATTCGGGGCCTTTTCCAGTGACTTAGTAGACCAGTGTTAATTGGCAATTTGAACTACATTCAAAGCAGTGTCTCACAAACACAGAAAGAGCCTGATGAACCTTGTCAACGGTTCTCTTTCGATTCTCGTGACACGCCTCTTTCTATACCTCACGCTCCCCATGTCCGACCACGAGGTAGTACTGAGTCACCCTGACCAGGTCGAAGTGCTACCCCCATTGATCTCGCCTCCTGCCCTGGCCTCTCAACGGATCGCTGGTAGTTCTTTTGATGATGAGGCTGATCAATTATTTTTGGACAAATGGCTTCGGAAAACTGCAATTAATTGTCAATGGTGGAGACTTCAGAACGAGAAACTTCGGGGAGCGCAACATGTACTGGTCCCATTCTCGCAAATACACGATTATTGTCATGGTTAAAACTCTTCTGAGTCATTGTTCTTTAGGACCTCTTGGGATCTTTGTTTCTTCTTGTAGTTATCCTGTGTCACATCGATTTACTGTGTAATATTCTAGCAGGCTAATCATGATGGAGCACATCTACATGGTTGGAACCTCCTTTCTGTTCTCTCTGCTCATGTAATCATTCCACGAACTTATCACCTCGCATGTTCGCCTCGAAATTATCTCGCTTCTGTTCTGTACTGGCATCACCACTATGAATATAAAGTGAACGTTCTTTTAAGATCAGACTTTTACAATTATCCTCACCGTGCAACAAGCAGCCAACCAAAACGTGAGGTTAGCCCATTCTTTCCAGTAGCGGTGGAGGCAATTGATGTTTACGAGTGTGGCGGCAACCTGATTGCTAAGACAGTTGGAGCAAGGACTTCCATGGAAGGTTAGCTTCGATGTTAAAAAATATTTTATTGTGGCCCTTTCACTCACTTGCATTCACACCATTGGACATTTCCTTGACTTTCACTTGGCTCATGGTCTCAACCGAACCGTTGTTTATATTGTATGGTAACAAAATGTGGCGGTGTGGGGAAGTACTGTAATACATAGGGAACCTGCGGTTTTATATTTGGTTATGTTTGTTTATTCTTAGACTGACAATCCATCTGGCGTCCCGTCCAAAGGTTCCGTAGTATTTCACATGGTGATGAGCTGATCCCAACGCTTTGTGGTGCGGATGAGACAGGGTTTCGTATTGGCATTGGAAAGGGGCGCAAGACAGTGCTGAGCACCCATACCTACTCAGCTGTAGTATTGTAAGGGAGGGAGACTCCCTACACTGCGATCTTGTCATCAATACCTGTGACTTCACGTGTCTATTATCATGCATTCGCGTAGATCGTACACTCGCCTAGATCGTACCATTTTATAAATCGCGCCACTCGTAGTTTTCAAACGTCTATAAAGTCTCTCAAGTTCTCAAAATAGGAGTCAGTTTGTACACACCTTTACCCATTAAGATACTTTGCGCTTAGAGTACACAGTACCTTACATAGCTATAATGGATGGCAGCGCCCGGCACGAGTCATAGTTGGATCACAACGTTCCATGTTGACCAAATTATAGTATGGATCTAATCCGGCATAGTTTTACATTGGTTTGTGTGGGTTGCGCGGCATAGTCATGATAAAGCCATAATATTCTTTTCTCGTGTTGGCTAAGAGAATTCACTTTCGGTGGAAATATACAAGTACATGTAGGCCATTACTGACTGCCATAACACTTGTCTTTCGCGTTCAGGGACGAACCAAAGATGAAGTCTGCCGCTGAACAAAAGAAATGATCGTTGACATACTTACAAAAGCATATCCCCATGGACACATAGTTATTATAAACTTTGTCTTGGCCTATTTCCTTCTGCCCATCTGTGGGCCTATTGTCATAGGGGATAGGAATAGTGATAATGTGAGAGATATGAGTAATGATAATATGTGTGGGGGGTTGAAATATGGAAAATAAGGAGAGTAATTAATATGGAAGAACAGGGAAAACATGACATCATTGAAGTCGCTCAGATCATGGTGTCCATGCAAATGAAACGGGTGAACAAGTTCTGACAAGGTCAAATTTTATAAACAACATGCGATGAACTGCCAGGCAAATGCACATTGGCAGGAAAGAGAAGCTGGTGGAATTGATTTTTTCATCTGGCTTCATCATAAATGTGTTTGCTCCTCCTTTTCCGTCTTCACTCTTAATGGAAGTATTGCCCAATCTATTTCTTTTTTAATAAAAAAAATGAAGAGTGAAAGCTGAGGATGGTGGAGCCCAACTCAGCCACACCAGTTGATACGTCGGCAGAAGGATAGAAAGAAAAGGTTCTTTCACTGATGTTTGCATGAACACGAAGCATGAAGTCCTTGTCAATATGCATGTAAATCTTCAGATAAAGTGACCAAGCCAGTTTTGTACATACGTCACAGCTTTTCTCTTTTTCAGTTTATTTATGATAACTAATCTATTATTTTCCATATTCACAGTCATAATGCTATCATATAATATTTATGGCACTCATCATTTAAAGGCCATCTTTGGACGAAAGTCATTTTCAGGATATACTTCAGAGACTATGGATGTGTAATAGAGAGGGTCACGGTCTTTGTTACCACAAACCAGGTCACGAGCATGTATCAATCACCAAGGACGCATTTGATTCATGGGTTCAGCAACTGGTATGTTAAGCTTTTGTTTCCAGAATCAACTCCAATGTGTCGGACTGTTTTTTCATTGAGTGCCGTGGTTTTGCAACTTTCCTGGAGCCGCCACAAGGCTTGCTGGATTCATCAGGAATTGGGAAAGGCATGTCCGACATTGAGAGAGAAGCCATGACTAGGTGGTTTGCACCTGTCATTCGTAATCCAATGGATGTCGAAGTCAGCCCCGGTTACTTTTGTGGTCTGGCAATGGAGCAGATCGGGACAAAGCTACTGTATGGCACCAAGATATCCATTTTGGTTGGGAAGTGGTTGGTGCGTCAGGTCGATAGATGTTTTGTCTTCATGGTTTGGCTTTGATTGGGTTGGCTAATGCTTCACTTCTCCTCATTTTATTTACAGGACAATGAAAGACAACACAACTGACAAAATTGGACTGAGCTAGAATAGAAGAGGGGCAGCAGATGCCCAAGACTCAGCCACTTTTTAATGTGCTTGTACGATGAAGGGTAAAATATAAGCGGGTGGTCTAGTCCAATATACGATCTGGCAGTGTTCCCACATTTGGGGTATGAGCATTGCTGGTTTTGTCACAACAACATTGTTTGCCCCATCACACAGTATTTGTACCTTGTCCGCTAAGACTCACATGAGCTAGTTTCGACTGTGTATAAAAGGCGGGACACAGTGCATCTGGTACAGTAGAAAATAGTGGTGCAATAGCTGTCAAGACGATGAATTCTATGTAAAAGAATTGAAATTGCCTGTGAGTAGGTGTGAAGAGTCGATCAATGGGTTTTCCTTCATTGTGGGCTTTCATTGGGTTCATTAATGCGTCCCTTTGCTTTGTTTCCTTAATAGGACAATCAAAGAGAGCATGAACAGTCTCTTGTTTAGAGTCGAGGTCAAGATAAACGCAAAAAAAAAGACAATATGAAAAGTCTGCACAAGAATGTAAAATAACCTGTTATCCAACTGATGTCGTGGCACAGGTTTAATGTATACCAAGTCAATGCACTACTGATGCCATAGACCCTACGACTACGCCAGTGAAGAAGGAAGGAAGGGGGAGAGAGAAGGGTAGAAACATGTACTGAGCATTTGAAATGCTGGGCAATTTGTATAGATATTTATTCAAACAATTAATAGTGATTGTCGAGTGTCCCGCACAGCCTGACATGTTTTCTTAAGATAGATCAAGCTCTAAAATATTTCCTTTCTATTAAAAAATAGTATGGGTTGGCTTAATGTCAATACAACTACAATGGCTCAATAAGCTTATCATGAAGTACTTGTACCAATCAATGTGTCTGTCAGTGAATCACTTCTGCCATGATAGGGTTAGTGATAGGTTGGGCATACATGGATTAAATCAGGCATCAGCCCATGGTTAAAGTACAAATCGGTAAACTTTTTTTTTTTTTCATTTTGACATCAGTGGAATGACAATAATTCTGAATTATTCATGGACAAAACTAAGAGTATTTATCTTTATTGTTACCACTGATCACTGCAGCATGTCCAGAAAATAATTGTCAAGTATATAACTATTTGTCGCTGCACATAACACTCACCGTTGCTTGAGCTCACAACAGATCATCTCCTTGATGTTTACATGCAATGCGTGTGGCAAGTGCATGATGCTGTTGGGTCTGCCTCCGAATGGCTTGCTCATCAACACCATCACAAGAGAATAGATGAAGTCTAATGGGAGTACAACCGGAAAGTGACAACATAGCAGGCAACAAATAAGAGCCACCACCACTCATACATCACTATGGTTGGTGTGGCAGAGCAGCTTGGGCAGCTGTGTAATGCACTGGGTAGCACTTTGGGGCTGTTTGAGATGATTCGGTGGTTGCGTGGGCTCATTACAGGCCAGCCAGTGAATGACGAGGGAGTGTGACCTTTGGCAGGCAGTGTGACCCACATGGAGGCCATGAGAGAGTGCCATGCAGGTGGTGTGACTGCCGCGAACATCTCAAAATGCCATCAAAAACACATTTAACTAGCATAAATAGATATAATTGTCCATCTATTCTTCATAATATATCAATATGTGTACTGAGGGCCTGTTAATTTACTTCAAGACTTAGTTTTAATGTTTGAAATGGTGTATTAGACCCTTTTCTAATAGCATATATCATTTAACATTGATATTTTGAGTATTACCTTTCAAAATATGACTATGTTTTAGTTTGAAACCAAAATGTGTGTTTGCAGCAATGGCCCACTTTTAGTGGCACTTTCACAGCAGTGCATGACACCCATTGCTGTGTCAGAGTTTGAAATATTTTGAGCCTCTGGCAGTTAACTTCTACAATTCCTATCCAAATCACATTATATTCCTTGTTGAGATTCTGATTAGCCTTTCTATTAATCCATTGCTATTTGTGATTTTTTCTTTCCAGTTGCTTTACACTTCTGTAAGAGTTGTGGGAATTTGTTGATTTGGAGCACCAGTATTGGTGAAAATCTAAGATGGACAGTCTTAAATATATGTGATGGTAAATCAGGTTTTTTTGTTAGAGGATATATGTAAAGGACTCAGGTATAAATCCAAAAAGCAGATCCAAAATCCAACTAGGATAATGAATGGGCAGAATAATGTCAGTTGAAGCCCATGATGATTTCTTTTCCTTAGACAGTATGTATGTATATAGGCAGTCTACTTGGTAATGTTGCACTAGATATATAACAAAGATTGAATATTGCTAGGAAATTAGCTGAGTTTGGTCAAAGAGAGAGGTTGGATGATGTTAATTATAAGTCTACAATGATATTTACAGCTTTTATATGTATCTAGTCAGTGATTGGACTATACATATACTGTATGTGATATGGTGGATATTGTAAGTGAGATCAGCTGAGAATATAATATACTATAGGGACCTTAAATCCCCAAGTCAAGTACTAAACCAAGGAGCAAAGACTGTGAATGAGTGGGACTTGGCTTCATTTTATATGCTGTACCATTGTAAAACTATGCAGCTGTCCCAATTTCAAATAAATTTGTGACTTCAGGATGGGCCAAAATAGGAAGGGAATGGGTGGTTTTTCGGTAGAGAGAAGTAAGTTTAAATACAATATGATGTACCACCATTCTCTGTGATAGATATTGACAAAGAAGCCATTAGATTAATTGAATATGAAATGTTTGAAACTTCAAAAGCAGCAGGGTGTGCCAGCATTCAATAATGGGGATTGGATGCAGGTAATCAGAAGATGAAATAGAGTCCATATTTCTTTGTTCCCTACTCTTAGAATGAACCCTAAACCCTAACCCTAATGTGTTTTGTGTATATAATCATTTTTAAGAGTATATAACACAGTATAGAACTTCTAAGACATAATTTTTAACATTTTTTTGAGTCTCTGTCATCCACAGGTAAAGTTATTTCATTGTCACAGCAGTCAGCTTCCTAAGTGTCCTATTTAGGAAGGTAACTGCTGTGACATACATTACACAGCCTGTCACATAGCCGCCTACCACACAGCTGCCCCAATGTCACACAGCCTTCACACAGCCAAACCCAGCCCAACTAAGATCTGCACAGATACTGGCAGCCTACATTTCCCTGCCGACAGCGACTCGCAGGCTTTGCGTGTTGGTTGATGTGCTGAATTCAAGCTATTGAAACTGGCTAGCATCTTTTCTTTATTTCTGGGTACATCTTATCATGCTTCACATTGGATTCTTTTCATTGAGATATTGTTCATCACTTTGTATAAAATGTGACACAAAGCTTAAGCTTTTCCAATGCCGGCCGAACAAGATTATCGTGATTCCTTTGGAGACGTTTTCCTTAATCCTTTTGTCGATGGACTAAAAGTTATCTTCTTATGGTCAACCTAAATCATCCTCCGGTGATCTCTCAAAGCCCAACATAAAATGCTGCAGTGAGTCCACAGTTACACTATCATGGACCTGTCATCTCAAAATTATTCGGGTATCAGAATACTAATTCTGCACCTGAAATCACACACTTCAGTGTTTGATGGCACTTTGATGCTAATAAGGGGTCATCGTCATTAATTTCACAACCTCCAGAACCCAAAATTGAATGCACGGCAGTGTGAGAGAATACCCCAATCCCTGTCCTCCATGGCTTCCTGGCATTTTCTGAGAGGGTTGTCTATATGCCCGAGGAGAAGAGATTGGCGAGGAACTTGAATGTTTTGATGGACAAAGTGTATTCACTCCTATGTCTTCTTGCAACTCTGGTTGTAGGGGTCTCTCCAAGTTCCAACACAGACTATTTATCCCTTTGGAGAGGCACTGACAGTTGTGTGACTAGACTGTTGCATATGACTAACATATTTTCTCATTACCTGAATATGTTTTGATGTAGCTTAAGATTCTTTGATGAGTAACACAAAGTTTGATATTCAGAGGATATTTCCTCAGTTTTTAAAGGGCTCAAACGATGATTCCAGAAAGAGATTGCTACTCCGATAACTTCAAATCTTGTCTTCTTGCACCTGTTCTCCAGCAGAACACTGAGATAACCCCTAAACTCTTCAAATTCATAAAGTATTATTATACAACAATCTATCACTTGCCAAAAATGAATACATACCTACAAGGTCTCTGCAGGGACCCTGGCTAGTACCCAGAGAAACTTGAAGGTGTGGTTAGGTAGAAGTGTCAGAAAAAACCGAAAATCCTGAGGGCTAGACTAGGTTCCAGTTTGCTCGATCCATGCTTCTCATGGAACTTTTACGGATTTAAATCGACTCCTGGGTAAGAAGAGTATGTTCACAAATTCGAAGTCATGACAGCCGACTGGTCTTGGATGGGGCACTCAGGCATCAGGCTGATGGTGCTCACACTGCCAGGGGCTATAGGAAAATGCCACGCAGGGTGTTGCACTGCCGTGCAAGTGCCACAACATGTTTCTTTTTTCAAATTAAGCAGATACTTTATACATTTTATATTGTAAATTATCAAAATAAAATAATATTTGACATTAGAGTATCAAAACATGAGAACTGTTACATCTAGTGTATAGTTTCCTGGTGAAAAATAACTTGTGCACCACTTTAATTGCCATATCCTTAGTTTTAGTCCTTCCTTGAGTAATAATAATGCTCAAATAACTTACTAAAGTCTAAAATAACAGAATGTAACTCGTAAATAACATGGGTTCCATGGTAATGACCATGTCCCCCCACAGTTGAAGCATGAAACGTTTGGTGGGCACTTAATTGTATGGCAGTGGGCAGCCAAAAAGGCTCGAAATTCTGCATTGTTATTAACAATGGATAAATTATGAGGGCCAAGCTGGCACAATTCTTCATTGAATAAGCGATTGATGACATATTCGAGGGTGAGTTGTTCAGGTGGAATGGAATCCAAGCTGACAATGAACTTGTTAAATTGGCAGCCCCAGCCTGGACAGCAGGATGAAGAAGGTGAAGATGAAGATAAAAGTCGTAAAGTGACCCAATGTGAATATTATGCCTATTGCCTATTTCCCAGAGCAAATGAAGCCATGACCATTTTTTATACACAAAAGCTATTCCAGCAGTATATTGACAATGCTTGGGCAGTAACAGAGTGCAGATTGAAATTTCTCAGGGATAATCAACCAAGGTTACATGGAGAACTCTACAACCAGATGGTTGATGCATTTACAAATCAGGATGTCAATACAGATGCTAATAATATTGGTCAAAGGGTGATACTACCTTCTTCATTTGCTGGGGGTCCAAGAGATATGAGGCAAAGTATACAGAATTCATTTGCAATTGCATGCAAGTATGACAATGCCAGCTGCTTCATCACTATGACTGCCAATCCCAATTGGGAGGAGGTCATCCATGAATTGCTTCCTGGCCAGACCCCTGCTGATTAGCCTGATTTGGTCTCCCATGTCTTTGCTGCCAAGAAGGCTAAGTTGCTCAAGATGATCACAGAAGATCACATCTTTGGTAGAACAGTAGCTGATATCCATGTTATTGAATTCCAAAAGTGTGGTCTTCCACACATGCACTGCCTCATATGGTTTGATGACCAGAATAAGCCAAGGACACCAGAAGATGTCGACTCAATAGTTTTGCCTGTTTTCCAGATCCTGAAACACATCCCAGACTATTTAATTTAGTAGGGCAACTCATGACCCATGGTCCCTGTGGAACTGATCATCCAAATGCTGCCTGTATGGTAGATAAGAAATGTAGTAAACACTATCCAAAGGAGTGGTGTGAAGCCACCATTGTCAATGAGGAAGGCTATCCAACATACTGTTACCCTAACAATGGAAGGGTTTATGAAACTCCCAAGTTTACATATGACAACAGACATGTTGTCCCTTACTCCCCTATTTTGATTCTCACCTTTGAATACCACATCAATGTAGAGTTGACCTTTACCAATAGGTCAATGAAGTACATGCATAAATACTGTTACAAGGGCCATGATTGTACAACTATGGAATTTGGAACGACACCAGATGAAATTCAATAGTACCTTGATGCACATTATGTCAGTGCACATGAGTCTGTCTGGCAATTAATGCACAATGAACTCCACACCCAGGTTCCTGCAGTAATGGCACTCTGTGTCCATCTCCCTGTAGAAAACACTGTACTTTTTGATGGTGATCAAGGTCCTGCTGAAGCTTTGCAAAGGGCAGAGCATTCAGGGACAACTCTCATAGCTTATTTTGAGGCTAATGCTAACGATCTCATTGGATATAATGGACAGCATACCAAGGATACATTTTATATGGACTTTCCTGAGTATTTCACATTTGTACCCAAGACTAAATCATGGAAGCCATGTCAATGTGGCTTTTCCATAGGGCATATTAATTTTGTTAATATTGCCAGTGGGGAAAGATTCCACCTCCATACATTACTCACTGTTGTCAAAGGTGGCACCTCATTTGAACAGCTTAGGACCTTTCAGGGTGAGACTGATCCCACATTTCAACAAGCCTGTGTTGCACATGGTTTGCTTGAAGATGATTGCCAGTGGCACATGTGCCTCACAGAAGCCAGTTGCATAGAGTCTGGGTTTCAACTTCACAGATTGTTTGCTATCATTTTGATGATGTCCTCCCCTGCACAATCCCATGAACTCTGGAATGACTTCAAAGTATTGCTTTGTGATGATTTGAAGTTCATACTTCAGCAAGAACATGGCATTCTCAATCCATCACCAAACAGCATTTATGACTTTGGTCTCTATGAGATTGATAGGCTCCTCCGCTATTCTGGAAAGTCCCTCTCACACTATCCAATGATGCCAAACTGTACTGATGTTTGGGATGGGATTCTTGGCAACCGTCTCATTAAGGAGTAGTCAGATTATGGTGTTGATATTGAGCAAGCCAGTGCCCAAGCTAATCTTGAAAAGTGCAATCCTGAACAATGAGGTGCCTTTGAGACTATCATGAAGGCAGTTGATGAGGAGCAGCAGGGCAAATTGTTTTTTGTGAATGGCCCAGGTGGCACTGGCAAGTCCTTTGTATGGAATACTCTGTCACATGCATGTCGTGCCAAGGGCTACATTGTGCTTTGTGTGGCATCTTCTGGAATTGCATCAATGATTCAAGGGTGGTCATACTTCTCACAGCACATTTTCAATCCCTGTTCCCTGTGAGAAGGATGCTCTACATATGTCAATGGAAAGGATTTACCTTTGGATTATACAATGGATATCCCTCCTCATATGATCTGTGGTCCAGAAATGTCTAATCTAATTGCAGAGATATATCCAAGACATCCATGTGGATAGAGACCAAAGAGATTGGCAAGATGAAGACTTTTTAGACCAGGCAATTCTGTGTCCAAGGAATTCAGAGGTAGATGAGATTAATTCAGAACTTCTGAATAAATTTCCTGGAGAGAGTTGTGTATAACACAGTGCTGATACTGCAGAGGGTGACATTGAGACAGAGATGCATCCTGTAGTGTATTTGAACAGCCTGAATTTTGGTGGAATCTCACCGAGTTTGCTTGAGGTGAAGCCAGGAGTACCTTTGATGCTGTTACAGAACATATGTAGATCCACAGAGGAGGCTTTTCAATGGGACACAATTGCAACTGGTGAAAATGGAAAATCATTTGCTTCAAGTGTGGATTCTAACTGGACCATGTCCTGGGAAACTGGCATTTCTTTCATGGATCAAAATAATTACAAATGATGATCAACTGCCATTTAAACTGCATCGTATTCAGTTTCCAGTGCGGTTGGCATTTGCAATGATGATTAACAAGTCACAGGGGCAGTCTTTGAATGTGGTAGGAATAGATTTGAGAATCGCAGTGTTTGGACATGGGCAATTATATGTGGGACTTTAAAGGGGAAGAAGTTGGAATAGGATAAAAATATTATTAGAGGAGACAAAGAGAACAGCAAATATAGTGTACAAAGATGTATTATTAGATTGAAGTTTTAATGTAATTTGATTGATTGTTTCTAACCTTTCTAACTTCTAACAGTGATTGTGATATGTAAATACTTAAAAATGCTTAGAAGTGCTCAGAAATACATAAGAGTCATGGATGTGGGGGGGTGCCCCCCAACAAGCTGGAGCCTGCAGCATAGCAAGGGTTCCCAGGCTTGTCATATAAATTAATTTGCATCAGTGGGTCCATGGGCACTGCTTAGTCACTATTTGTCAGCATCAGGTCAGCATCTGCAAGCAAAGTGAGCAGCCTTTTTCACATGGTCTGTATTTGCGAGTAAAGTGAGCCTTAGTGTTCCCACACCCTCAATGGCACCCCAGTTACTGTCATGTGCACTCCCAGGCATGACACTCCATTGCATTCATGACATAATACACTTGGTCACGCGATGCACCACTTCACTCATGTCACACCACCTCACCTACATCGCACCACCTCACTTACGTTGTGCCACCTTACTCACGTCACACCACATTACTAATGTCACACCACATTACTCACATCATGCCACATTACTCACATCATGCCGCATTACTCACATCATGCCATATTACTCACATCATGCCGCATTACTCACATCATGCCGCATTACTCACATCATGCTGTGTTACTCATGTTACTCATGTCACACCACATTACTCATGTTGTGCCACCTCACTCATATCATGCCACCTCACTCATATCATGCCACCTCACTCATCTCACATTACCTCACTCGTGTTGTATTGCACTGCCTCACTCACATTGTACCACCTCATCCATGTCGTGCCGCATTACTCACATCACATTACGTCACTCGCATTGCATCATGCTGCCTTAGTCATGTCCTGTCACCTCACCCATATTGCACCACGTTATTCACATCGCTCTGTCTTACTTATGTCATGTTACCTCACTCACATTCTGTCATGCCACCTTAGTCACATCCTGCCTCCTCACCTACATCCTGCCACCTCACCCACATCCCACCACCTCACCCACATCTCGCCACCTCACCCACATCATGCCATCTTACCCAAATCCCGCCACCTCACCCACATCCCACCACCTCACCCATGTCACACACCCATGTCCCACCACCTCACCCACATCCCGCTGCCTCACCCATGTCCCACCGCCTCACCTACGTCCCACCACCTCACCCACATCATGCCGCCTTACCCATGCCACCTTACCTATGTCATGCCACCTCACCCATGTCATGCTGCCTCATCCACTGTGATGTATTAGCCTTATTTTAATACTATTTTCCGAAAAAGGAGTCCAATGCTCTATCAAAATGTGCAAATACTCAATTCACTGCAAGGTAAAATAATTTAAGTATTTGATATTAATCAGTAGCAGCCTAAATAGACTTAGACCCCTGAAGTCAAGAGTTTACTTGAATATATGCACCCTACTTTGCAAAGAAGGTTTTGAGAGCTGCTTTTGCAAGCTGTTCTTTTTCCATGAAAACAACTACTAAAATATGAATAACAATTCACTGATTCCGAAACTAGATTCAACTTCAATTCTAGCTAGTTTATATATATTTTATACTATTTATCAAACAGTAAAAATATTTATAAACAGGTCAAAAGATTAGATATAGAATAAAACACTTATTTGACTAATATATGCTTTATCTGATTGGCCCTCTCTCTTTCCTCCAGCGAGTGCATTTACTATTTCCTTCTCTCTCCATCCTGCTCTGATTGGCCCTCTCTCTTCCCTCCAGGTGGTTTGTGCACCCTTTCCTTCTCTTTTTGTCCTGCCCTGATTGGCCTCTATTCTCTTTCCTCCAGCCAGTGCATGTTCCTCTGATTGGCCTCCTCTCTTTCCTGCAGTGTGTGTCTACCATTTCCTTCTTCTACCATCCTCCTCTGACCAGCCCTCTCTTTCCTCCAGGTGGTGTGTGTACCCTTTCTTCAGTCAGTGTGTACTATTTCCTTCTCTCTTTGTCCAGCTGCTGTGTGTACTGTTTCCTTCTTCCTCCGTCCCCCTCTGATCGGCCTCAACAAAATCAGAATAATTCAAATAAAATATAATAAATGAATATAAAATGTTTTAAAATAAAATAAATTGAAATGAAAAACAATAAAATAAAATAAAATTCAATACATTGAAATAAAATACATAAATTGAGTGACCACAGTAATTACTTGCAGTTGAGAGTCAATTTAACCACTCCATTTGTAACCATTGTTTCCTTTTGTAACCATTGTCTCCTTTGTAACCGTTGTTTCCTTTTGTAACCATTGTTTCCTTTTGTAACCATTGTTTCCTTTTGTAACCTTTGTCTCCTTTTGTAACTGTTGTTTCCTTTTGTAACCTTTGTCTCCTTTTATAACCATTGTTTCCTTTTGTGGCTGTGGCTTCCATTTGTGACTGATGTTTCCTTTTGTAATGTTTTCCATTCTTAGAACACTTTCTGTTCTTAGAACACTTTCTGTTCTTAGAACACTTTCCTTTCTTAGAACACTTTCCGCTCTTAGAACACTTTCCGCTCTTAGAACACTTTCTGCTCTTAGAACACTTTCTGCTCTTAGAACACTTTCTGCTCTTAGAACACTTTCAACTCTTAGAACACTTTCTGTTCTCTGAACACTTTCTGTTCTCTGAACACTTTCTGTTCTCTGAACACTTTCTGTTCTCTGAACACTTTCTGTTCTCTGAACACTTTCCGTTCTCTGAACACTTTCCGTTCTCTGAACACTTTCCATTCAAACAATGAGTCTCAGAAATACTTAAAAGTTGTCGATGCGGGGGGGTTTGGGGGGCTTCGCCCCCCAACAAGCTGGAGCCTGCAGCAAAGTTGTGGGGCCGGTTGTGAACCCACAGCGTAGCAAGGGTTCCTAAGCTTGTCATCAATATATAGTAAAGTTGCTTAATGGGTGGTGGGCGCTTTTAGGTGCCCCAATGTGTGAGGGCGCGGAGTGCCCGAGCTTCTTCCCCCATCTGGTCGAAAAATCCCGAAGCTTCTGTGTGGGAGAGTCTGACTAATATTAGCGCCGGAACGTTATTAGTCATCACGGGAGCAAATATGGAGCCTTTTTGGCATTCGCGGGAGCATTTCTGTGTTCGCGGGGGTATTTGTGACTAACGCGGAAGTATTTATACAAGTGTGAGAGTATTTTGTCACGTGTGCGGAGGTATTTTATGACACGCGGAGGTATTTTTACATGCGTGGGAGTATTATATCAGGTGCGCGGAGGTATTTTGCAATGCCGCGGGAGTATTGTTATACTGCATCCACCGTGCACCCATCCACCTGCACCCATCCACCTGCACCCATCCACAGTGCACCCATCCACCACACACCCATCCACAGCACACCTGCTCCCATCCACCGTGCACCCATCCACCACGCACCCATCCATCGCGCACCTGCACCCATCCACCGCGCACCTGCACCCATCCACTGTGCACCCATCCACCCGCACCCATCCACCACGGCGCACCCACTCCCCATTCACAGTGCACCCTCTCTCTTTCCTCCAGGTGATGTGTGTACTCTTTCCTTCTCCCTCCGTCCTGTGCTAATCTGCCTCCTCTCTCTTTCCTCCAGCGAGTGTGTGTACCATTTCCTTCTCTCTCTGTCCTCCTCTGATTGACCTCTTCTCTTTTTCGTCCAGCCGGTGCGTCTACCATTTCCTTCTTCCTCTGTCCTGCACTGATTTGCCTCCTCTCTCTTTCCTCCAGCCGGTGCGTGTTCCATTTCCCTCTCTCTCTGTCCTCTTCTGATTGGCCCCCTCTCTTTCCTCCAGCCGGTGCGTGTACTGCTCCTTCTCCCTCTGTCCTCCTCTCTCTTTTCTCCAGCCGGTGCATGTACTGTTTCCTTCTCCCTTTGTCCTCTCTCTTTCCTCCAGGAGGTGTGTACCATTTCCTTCTCTCTTCGTCCTCTGATTGGCCTCCTCTCTCTTTCCTCCAGCCACTGTGTGTACCGTTTCCTTCTCCTTTCGTCCTCCTCTCTCTTTTCTCCAGGAGGTGTGTAATGTATTCAGGGGATTCTCTTAGATAGCTCAATATATGCTATAGTGTCACAGAGCTTCAACAATAAAACAAGCAAAGGTCCAGTAATTTAAATACTGATAGATTAATGAGCTGCGCTATTAAGCTTAAACAACTCAAATCAATGCTTATTTTGATTATTGAAAGGTTCAATAGAACTGTGTATGACTCTTTTAGCAATAAAAGAACTATTCCTTGAGAATAGGGGCTGGAAGCTGAATATATGCGCAGTAACTTGGCAGAGACTTGATATAAGAGCTTCAGATTCTTGTATGCTTATTTGTAACTATTAATAGTTATTTAACAAGGTGTTAAATAATTTATTAATAGAGAAAATAAATTGTATTGGATTATCTGAGTGCTTGTACTTGATTAATTCAATAAACTTAGGGCTGGGCCTTGAGTAATCTAGTATTGGCAGGGATTTCAGTAAGGATACTTATTAGGTTTATTATGTAATTAATAAGCCTAAAGGGTAGCTGTGAGGCTGGGGGAACTTAGATGATTAGCTAAGTCCAAGAGTTGCTGACAATGATTCAAGATGCTGCAAGTGTAGGTGCTTGCAGTGAGTGTATCAGACTAAGGCTATTATTGTCCTTAGGATTATTAGATAAGCTTCTGAGCTCTGCTGTGCAATATGTGTGTGATAGATTGATTTTATTGGAAACTTGGCCCTCCTTATATACATTTTGATAACTCAATGATTAGCTAACTATTTAGTTTATGAGGTCATTAGTTATATCATAATGACCTCATATTCTACTCATTATTTACCCTTTATTTATCATGTGATTCCCTTCTCTGAGACAAGGGTTCTAACTTCTTGCTTGAACATGAAGGTTCAAGGCCGCGGTCCCGGGATGGAAGCAAACAATGAGTGGGCAGAATCTAATAATGACTCGGATAGTCACATTCGTGACTTGTGTGACTCGGGTAGTCACATTTGTGACTTGTGTGACTCGGGTAGTCACATCCGTGACTTGTGTGACATCCCGACACTGGAGGTTTATCTAATAAGTCACATGACTCCAAAAATGCGCAAACTAGGCTGCAGCAAGGTGCCGAAAAGCAATAACTAAGTAGATAAAATATAAATAATTAGTTAAAAATTATAATAAATTAATTAAGTGATAATAGCATAATATGAGTCCATATATGCTATTATTTATGCGAAGTTAAAAGGAATAAGGCCTATCTTTCACAATAAACATAATAAAAATACAATAAAAATTTGAAAGAATATTAAATAATCCACAGAAAATTAAGAGAAAATTATGAGATGATGCTGATACATCACAAGGTGTGTCCCCTTTCCTCCTCCTTCCGTCCTCCTCTGATTGGCCCTCTCTCTTTCCTCCAGCAAGTGCGTGTCTATTTCCTTCTCTCTCCATCCTGCTCTGATTGGCCCTCTCTCTTCCCTCCAGGTGGTTTGTGTACCCTTTCCTTCTCTCTTCATCCTGCCCTGATTGGCCTCCATTCTCTTGCCTCCACCCAGTGCGTGTTCCTCTGATTGGCCTACTCTCTCTTTCCTACAGTATGTCTACCATTTCCTTCTTCCACTATCCTCCTCTGACCAGCCCTCTCTTTCCTCCAGGTGGTGTGTGTACTGTTTCCTTCTCTCTTTGTCCAGCTGCTGTGTGTACTGTTTCCTTCTTCCTCCGTCCCCCTCTGATGGCCTCAATAAAATCAGAATAATTCAAATAAAATATAATAAATGAATATAAAATGTTTTAAAATAAAATAAAATAAAATAAAATTCAATAAATCAAAATAAAATACATTAAATCAAAATAAATCAATTGAATGTCTATAGTAATTACTTGCAGTTGAGAGTCACCTTAACCACTTTTTCCATTTGTAACCATTGTTTCCTTTTGTAACCTTTGTTTCCTTTTGTAACCATTGTTTCCTTTTGAAATCCAATCATGCAAATGAAGTCATGGCAATGATCCATCCATGCTTAATGAATGCTTATCAATTTTCTCTCAATCAATGTCTTTGTCATTGCTTTTCTGCCCTGGGATTACTTTTCAGGCCTGTGATTATTTTGTGAGCTATCATTGCTTTTCTGGCCTATCATTACTTTTCTGACCTGTGATTACCTTTGTGACCTGTATTCCTTTTGCACCCCTTTATTCCTTTTGCAACTGTTGTTATTTTGTTTCTTTTGTAACCTTGGGTTCCATTCTCCAAGGGTTTCTGTTGTTTACTTTTTAACCATTGTTTCTTTTGTAAGTGTTGTTTACTTTGTAACCATTGTGTACTTTGTAACTGTTGTTGCTTTTGTCTTTCTTTACCATCATTCCTTTTCTGAGCTATCTTTCCTTTGTGGCCGTTGTTGCTTTTGTAACTGTAATCATTGATTCTTTTGTAACTGTTGATTCCTTTGTACCATTGATTCTTTTCTAACCGTTGATTCCTTTGTAGCCATTGGTGTTTCCTTTGTAACTGTAGTTTCCTTCTGTAACTGTAGTTTCCTTCTGTAACTGTAGTTTCTTTCTGTAACTGTAGTTTCTTTCTGTAATTGTAGGTTCCTTCTGTAACTGTAGTTTCCTTCTGTAACTGCTGTTTCCTTCTGTAACTGTTGTTTCCTTCTGTAACCTTTCTTTCCATTCTTTGAACAATCTCCCCTGTAAAGACTTTCCTTCCTTTAAAGGCTTTCTGTTCCTTAAATGGTTTTCCTTCTAACACAAGTTCTATGTTCTCTGACAATGTGTCTGAGCAATACATAAGAGTTGTTGTCACCATCTGTGACACTTTCTGTTCCATGACACTTTCCGTTTGGTGACACTTTCCGTTTGGTGACACTTTCCGTTTGGTGACACTTTCCGTTTGGTGACACTTTCCATTTGGTGACACTTTCCATTTGGTGACACTTTCCATTTGGTGACACTTTCTGTTTGGTGACATGTTCCATTTGGCAACACTTAGGAGTTGTTGCCGCAGGGGGGTTTGGGGGGCTTCGCCCCCCAACAAGCCAGAGCCCGCAGCGAAGTTGTGGGGCAGGTCATGAAGTGACTGCCCCGCAGCGTAGCAAGGGTTCCCAGGTTTGTCCAATAAGTGAAAGTAGCATGGTGGGTCCATGGGTGCTTTTAGGCACCGCAGGCCATGTTCATGAGGGCACGGAGCGCCCGAACCCTCTTATTAGTCAGCGTGGGACCATTCCTGAGGTTGCGGGAGTATTTTGGCTGCCACAGGACCTTTTCGGAACCTTTTTGATGCCGCGGGAGCTTTTTCAATGCCGCGGGGGCTTTTCTTCATTCATACAGGCACGGCACATCTACGGCGCACATCCACAGCGCACCCATCCACTGCGCACCCATCCACTGCGTACCCATCCACTACGCACCTGCTCCCATCCACTGTGCACCTGCTCCCATCCATTGCGTACCTGCTCCCATCCACCGCACATTTTCTTTCCTTCTCTCTCTGTCCTCCTCTAATCAGCCTCCTCACTCTTTCCTCCAGGATGTGCATGTCCCCTTTCCTTCTCTCTTCAGCCTCTTCTGATTGTCTTCCTCTCTTTCCTCCAGGGATGTGTGTCCCCTTTCCTTCTCTCTTTGCCCCCCTCTGTCTTTCCCCCAGATGGTATGTGTCCCCTTTCCTTCTCTCTCCATCCTTCTCTGATTGGCCTCCTCTCTTTCCCCCAGCCAGTGCGCATTTCCTTTCCCTCTCTCTCTGTCCTCTTCTGATTGGCCCCCTCTCTTTCCTCAAGCCGGTGCATGTTCCCTTTCCCACTCTATCCTCCTCTGATCGGCCTCCTCTTTCCTCCAGCCGGTGCATGTTCCTTTTCCCCCCTCTCTCTGTCCTCCTCTGATTGGCCCCCTCTCTTTCCTCCAGCCGGTGTGCATTCCCTTTCCTTCTCTCTCTGTCCTCCTCTGACTGGCCTCCTCTCTCTTTCCTCCAGTGTGTGCAGGTACTGTTTCCCTCTTCCTCTCTCCTCTGACTGGCCCTCTCTCTCTTTCCTCCAGCCAGTGTATGTACAGTTTCCTTCTCTTTCCGTCTTCCTCTGACTGGCCTCCTCTCTCTTTCCTCCAGCCGGTGTGTCTACCATATCCTTCTTCCTCCATCCTCCTCTTATTACTGATTGGCCCCCCCTCTCTCTCTCCTTCAGCCAGTCTGTGTTCTGTTTCCTTCTTCCTCCATCCTCCTCTGATCAGCCTCCGCTTTCTTTCCTCCAACGAGTGTGTGTATCATTTCCTTCACCTTTGTCCTCCTCTAATTGTCCTCCTCTCTTTCCTCCAGCCAGTGTGTGTACCATTTCCTTCACTCTCCGTCCTGCTCTGAATGTGCCCCTCTCTCTTTCCTCCAGATGGTGTGTGTACCATTTCTTTCTCTCTCCATCCTGCTCTGATTGGCCTCTCTTTCCTCCAGGTGGTGCATCTACCATTTCCTTCTTCCTCCATCCTGCTCTGATCAGCTCCATCTCTCTTTCTTCCAGGGTGCCTGTGCTGTTTCATTCTCTCTTTGTCCTCTGATTGACCTCCTCTCTTTCCTCCAATGAGTGTGTGTACTGTTTCCTTCTCTCTTCCTCCCCATCTGATTGGCCTCCTGTCTGTCCTGCCGGAGGTGCGTGTCCCCTTTCCTTCTCTTTGTGTCCTCTGATCACAGCAATCCTAAAATAAAAATAATATACATTAAATAAAAATACAATGGAATAAATTAAAATAAAATGCAGTAAATTAAAGTGAAATTCAATAAATTAGAATAAAATACAATAAATCAAAATAAAATAAATGAATCATGATGAAATAAGTAAATGAAAATAAATAAATCAGCTACCCACATTAATTAGTTGACTGTCAATTCAACCATTGGAACCATTCTTCCTTTGGTAACAATTGTTCCATTTGTGACCATTGTTCCTTTGGTAACCATTTTTCCTGTTGTAATGATTCATCCTTTTATACATTGTTCCCTTTGTAACTGTTTGTTCTTTTATAAGTCTTGTTTACTTTGTAACCATTGATTCCTTTGTAACCATTGATCCATTGTTCCTTTTGTAACTGTTATTTCCATTCTTTACACAGTTTCCATTCTTTACACAATTTCCGTTCGTTACACAGTTTCCATTCTTTACACAGTTTCCATTCTTTACACAGTTTCCATTCTTTACACAGTTTCCATTCTTTACACAGTTTCCGTTCTGAACACTTTCCGTTCTCTGAACACTTTCCATTCAAACAATGAGTCTCAGAAATACTTAAAAGTTGTCGACACGGGGGGGTTTGGGGGGCTTCGCCCCCGAACAAGCTGGAGCCTGCAGCAAAGTTGTGGGGCTGGTCGCCCCGCAGCGTAGCAAGGGTTCCTAAGCTTGTCATATATGTAAGTGAATTCTCCTTGGTGGGTCTGTGGGCACTGCTTAGTCACTAATTGGTCAGCATTAGGTCAGCATCTGCGAGTGGAGCGAGCAGCCAAGTTCCCACGGTCACCTGCGAGCGAAGCGAGCCCTAGGTGTTACGGTCACACACATGTTGTGCCTGTCACTGCTTGGTTTTGCAATCCCCGTTCCTTCTTCCACCGTCCTCCTCTCTCTTCCTCCAGCATGCCGGTGCATGTACCCTCGCCTTCTTCCACCCTCCTCCTCTGACTCTCTTTCATCTAGCGTCAGCGTCAGCGTGTGCATGTACCGTCACCTTCTTCCACCGTCCTCCTCTGATCGGCCTCCTCTTTCCTCCACGATGTGCGTGTACCCATTCCTCCTCTTTTTCCCCTTCTGATCAGTCTCCTCTCTCTCTTTCCTCCAGGATGTGCATGTAGCCTTTCCTGCCACCTCATTCACATCATGCCACCTCACTCACATCGTGCCACCTCACTGCGTGTATTCCTTCCGTCTCTCTCCCTCCTCCTCTGATCAACCTCCCCTCTCTTTTCCTCCAGTCTCCTCCAGTCGGTGCTTACCTCCCCTCTCTTTTATTCCTGTCGGTGCATACCTGCCCTCTCTTTTCCTCCAGTCGGTGCTTACCTCCCCTCTCTTTTCTTCCAGTCAGTACGTACCTGCCCTCTCTTTTCTTCCAGTCAGTACGTACCTCCCCTCTCTTTTATTCCTGGCAGTGCATACCTGCCCTCTCTTTTCCTCCAGTCGGTGCTTACCTCCCCTCTCTTTTCTTCCAGTCAGTACGTACCTCCCCTCTCTTTTCCTCCAGTCAGTGTGTACCTCCCCTCTCTTTTCCTCCAGTCGGTGCTTACCTCCCCTCTCTTTTCTTCCAGTCAGTATGTACCTGCCCTCTCTTTTCCTCCAGTCAGTGTGTACTACCCTCTCTTTTCCTCCAGTCGGTGCGTATACCGTTTCCTTCTCTCCGTCCTCCTCTGATGGGCCTCCTCTTTCCTCCAGTCCGTGTGCGTTCCTTTTCCCCTTCTCTCTGTTCTCCTTTGATTGGCCTCCTCTTTCCTCCACCCGGTGCGTGTTCCCTTTCCTTCTTTCTGTCATCCTCTGATCAGCCTCCTCTCTGTCCTCCAGCCAGTGCACGTTCCCTTTCCCTCTCTCTCCATCCTCCTCTGAGTGGCCTCCTCTCTTTCCTCCAGCGGGTGAGCGTTCCCTTTCCTTCTATCTCCGTCCTCCTCTGATTGGCCCTCTCTTTCCTCCAGGTAGTGTGTGTACCGTTTCTTTCTTCCTCCATCCTCCTCTGATCCTCTTATCTTTCCTCCAGGTGGTGCGCATTCCCTATCCTTCTCTCTCCGTCCTCCTCTGACTGGCCTCCTCTCTCTTTCCTCCAGATGGTGTGTGTACCCTATCCTTCTCTCTTCATTCTCCTCTTAGTAGCCTCTCTTTCTTTCCTCCAGATGGTGCGTGTACCCTATCCTTCTCTCTCCGTCCTCTTCTGACTGGCCTCCTCTCTCTTTCCTCCAGGTGGTACGTGTATCATTTCCTTCTTCCTCCGTCCTCCTCTGATTGGCCTCCTGTCTTTCCTCCAGGATGTGCATGTCCCTTTTCCTTTCTCTTCGTCCTCCTCTGACTGCCCTCCTCTCTTCCTCCAGCACGTGCAAGCACTGTTTCCTTCTCTCTCTTTTCTCCAGCCAGTGCATGTACCCTTCCCTTCTCTCTTCATCCTCCTCTGACCGGCCTCCTCTCTTCCTCCAGCACATGAAAGCACCGTTTCCTTCTCTCTCTTTTCTCCAGCCGCATGTTCCCTTCCCTTCTCCCTTCGTCCTCCTCTGACCGGCCTCCTCTCTCTTTCTTTCAGCCAGTGTACTTACCATTTCCTTCTCTCTTCGTCCTCCTCTCTTTCCTCCAGCCAGTGCATGTCCCATTTCTGTTTCCGTTTCTGTCCTCCTCTGCCCAGCCTCCTCTCTCTTTCCTCCCAGAGGTGAGTGTACTACCCTTTCCTTCTCTCTTTGTCCTCCTCTCTCTTTCCTCCAGCCAGTGTGTGTCCCCTTTCCTTCTCTCTCTGTCCTGCTCTCACTGACTTCGTCTCTCTTTCCTCCAGATGGTACATGTCCCCTTTCCTTCTCTCTCCGTCCTCCTCTGATCCGCTCTCTCTTTCCTCCAGCCAGTGCATGTACCGTTTCTGTCTCTCCCTCCTCTGACTGGCCCCCTCTCTTTCCTCCAGGAGGTGCGTGTGCCCTTTCCTTCTCACTCCGTCCCACTCTGATCAGCCTCCTCTTTTCCTGTTCCTTCTCTCTCTATCTTGCTCCCACACCTTTTTCGAATCAAAATAAAATAAAATAGAATAGAATAGAATAGAATAAATCAAAATTAAATGACAATATCAAATGACAATAAAATGCTTCAAAATAAAAGGAAATCAGAAAAATCAAAATAAAATACATTAAGTCAAAGTAAAAAAGGGAAATTTCCAATCAAAGCAAATAATTGCAACCAATTCAAAAACCAATCACTTCAACTACTTGAATCAAAAATGAAGTACCAACTGACCAAATGCAAGCAAACTGTGGAATTGCTCAATTGTCCATAATTACAAAAGGTTTTCCCAAAGTGGATGTATGTATTAGAGGGAAGTGTTAAGAGTGGGACAAAATGGGAAAAATTCCAGTTACTAAAGAGAAGTGGAGCTGGAGCAGCATGTTCCACCCTGCACAAAACTGTTAGATGCTCCAGTACTTCAAAACAGGCAACAAAGTATGTACCAGGAAGTACATATAATGACACTTACTGTAGTTATAAATTGGGCTCCATGGCTAAGCTCGCAAAGGGAGTAAGTCTCAGTCTGGCCAGACACCAGCAAAGGGATTAAGCAGTATGAACAATACTTTGAAGGTATTATTCCATCAGCTTCTAAACATGAGAGGGGGATTCTAAAAATGTAGCTGTAAATGGGGGTTCAGAGGCTAAGGTCAAAAAGGGTCATAAGTCTCAGTCTGGCAGACACTAGCAAAAGGATTAAGCAGTATGAACAGCACTTAAAAAAGTAAATGAAGGTATTATTGCATATGCCTCTAAAGATGAGAGTGAGATTCTACATGAGTATTTTATGTAAGTCAATATTCAAACTGAAGGATAGTAGTGTACATCATGGGGTTTTATGTATACTAAAATAAATGGAAGCACAGAGCTGAAAGTGGAGATTTGATATTCACAGAACAAAGGAAATTGGGAAACAGAACTGGATATTAAGAAGAGGAATACAAGACAACAAAAAAAAGATGAATATTCTGAAATGGCAAATAATATGGTGAAGGAATAATAGAATGTCATTAGAACAGAACTGAGATAGAGTGGCTGGAAAAGGAAAGCATTAAGTGGGTGTGTTGCTGAGTATCACCATGCTAGGGGACAGTATATATAGGTTGAAAATACACATAGGGGCCTGAACAATGTGGTTCTTAACCCAAAGGTTCTAAATCAATGTTTGAACTGGAGATTAGTAGAATACAAGACAATAATTTATACTAAAAGATTCAATGACAGACATGAGTGGAATGGAAGGAAAGTGGGGTATGAAGAGAAACAAATTAAGAATGAAAATACTATTCCAAGCCAAATATGTAGTATTTAAGAATGTTATTATTGATCCATGAGTAAGTATTCAGCAAGGTTCCAAAAGGAGTCAGTGAATTTACAAAAGTATATTATATATATAGTTCTGAATAATGTAAACATTAATCACTTTAAAATAAGTCTCTGAATGAGAATAAATGGAAAGCTGGAATGTACAGAAGTGGTCACAGAAGATAATACAAAGGTTATGTGATCAAGTATTTGAAAATGCTATTCAAAGACAGATATAACTGCTGATGTAGTGTTTAAAGACATTATTATTCATTCACCAGGTTGCGAAGCGACCGAGTAAAGTTGTGGAGTGGTCTTGCCCCCCACAGGTCACAGCCTTGTATGACATAATATTCCTAGAATATGTGATGACATAATATTCCTAGAATATGTGATGACATAATATTCCTAGAATATGTGATGACATAATATATGACATAATATTCCCGCGCTACTGCACATGTGACATCTGTCGCAGCTTGTGACTGTCATGCACCTTTTGTGACTGTTGCACGCTCTTGTGACGACTGTCACTTGTTGTGATGACGGTCACGATGGTCACTCGTTGTGATGACTGTCACTCGGTGTGATGACAGTCACTTGTTGTGACAATGGTCACTTGTTGTGACAATGGTCACTTGTTGTGACAATGGTCACTTGTTGTGACAATGGTCACTTGTTGTGACAATGGTCACTTGTTGTGACAATGGTCACTTGTTGTGACAATGGTCACTTGTTGTGACAATGGTCACTTGTTGTGACAATGGTCACTTGTTGTGACAATGGTCACTTGTTGTGACAATGGTCACTTGTTGTGACAATGGTCACTTGTTGTGACAATGGTCACTTGTTGTGACAATGGTCACTTGTTGTGACAATGGTCACTTGTTGTGACAATGGTCACTCCTTGTGACAACGGTCACTCGTTGTGACAACGTCACTCATTGTGACAACGGTCACTCGTTGTGATGACGGTCACTCCTTGTGACAACGGTCACTCCTTGTGACAACGGTCACTCATTGTGACAACGGTCACTCGTTGTGATGACGGTCACTTGTTGTGACAACGGTCACTTGTTGTGACAACTGTCACTCGTTGTGACAACGGTCACTCGTTGTGATGACGGTCACTCGTTGTGATGATGGTCACTCGTTGTGACAAATACAAATATTCCCGCGCATCGTATAATAAGCGCTAGGTGGCCGGTTTGAAGATATATAGTTAAAAAAGAATAAAAGTAGAAATTTCGTTGTGTACTCAGTTTTTTAGATAAAAATACAAAATAATTTGCATAATTTCGAGATAATTCAAAGGAATACTGTACAATTTTACCATAGCGATATAAGTACATTTTTAGAGCCTTTATTAAGAATCTCGTTTGGGGAAATTGCGAAAATTAGAAAAAACCTTTTAAAAATACATAACAAAACCGAACGAAATAAGGTCAAGACTAATGTCACTCAATCTGCACACACCATGCCAACTCAAGGAGACAGTGAGAATATTCTTTTGCAAGTTTAAAAGGATATATTTGATCGAGGGGAGGTGTTAACATACATGCAATCTCATACATATATACTGTACAGTTGCTTACATAATCAGTCAGAGACGTGTTCTTGATCCACTGCGTGTGCGTTGCTTCAACAATCATTTGGGTGTGTTCCGTCATGCTGATGGAACAACTGCTTTGATGAGTTTTGGAGCTCGAAACCACCTCCTTTCAAATCGCAAGCCCCGCACAAATAGACATTGATTATATCGTTTGGAGAGTTCGCGCATTTGATCATCGGGGGAAGATTGTAAGCCCACGTCCACGGCTGATGATTCCAGTTTTGTTGTAGGATCAGGCGGGGATCGCAATTGCGGGCCACAATTATAGTGTACCGATGGCGTCGTGACCCACGATCCCCAGACGGAAGCATTCGTTGACGCTAATGGGGCTTTCGCCTGAAACTCGAGAGAGATGCTCTTGTTGGCGTCCGAAAACGCAGCCATAGCGTACTCTGTGGTAACGTCATATCCTGTCACAAACATTATATCCTTCATTTTGACACCATGACCGTTTCGTTGCGCAAATTCTAGCCAATGATTAATGTTTCTAATCCCATATTCCTCCATCCGCCGTAGTTGAACTGTATCGACCTGATATGTCTTGTCATTGGTAAGTAAAATGGCGCCTTGTGGAGCGGTAGACTCGAACTGTATATTGCCATTCATGGCACCCGACGACCTGTTGGAATTAACCGCTAAAAATTACATTTAACAACATTTTCAAACGACTCACTGATCGGTTGAGAGGCCAGCATTCACGCCTTTGGTTTGGATACCAATGTGAATCACGCCGGGCTGGCGACGTGCCTTCCAAACACATGTAACCCCATCGGCAAAATTAATGGGGACGAACTGTTCTGGGACTCCAAGGGCATTTGAGGGATGCGTGGCCGGTAATGCGGCGGTGAAAAGACGGTGAAAGGAGCCATAATGCATGTAGCCCACATCCGAAATCTGTATAACCTCGTCACCCAAAGGTTCGGGATTCCTGCAATGTATCAGTTCGTCCATTATATAACATCATCTTCAATGCTTGACTCACCACAGTGGACGTCCATAACCAAACTTAGCTAGCTCACTGTGCAAAGAAGCGTGATCAAACAGTCAACTCGGAAGCTTTTAGTGAAGGCCTACTCAGCGTATATTTCGTAATCTGCTCGCTGATTTGGGAAGATCACAAGACCGGTTCGGTTGGCCTTTGAAGGAACTTCGGCATGCTTCATCTCGCCCTGAATGAATGTTGCGGGTGGCTGAAGCTGTGTGGCGATAGGTTTGATTTTACTCGTATCCGGTGTGGGTGTAATGATAGGTTCGATTTTACTCGTATCCGGTGTGGGTGTAATGATAGGTTTGATTTTACTCGTATCCGGTGTGGGTGTAATGATAGGTTCGATTTTACTCGTATCCGGTGTGGGTGTAATGATAGGTTTGATTTTACTCGTATCCGGTGTGGGTGTAATGAATGGATCCACCTATTCAGTCCTTCAGTACTACGAATAATGGCGATCAGATGCACAATACCTCCGCGGTTCTTTCAAGTTGAGCAGCTTATAAAAATATTATTCAAGGGGGTTCCAGCGGAAACTTCAAACACACTTACCGCCAAGCACGTTGTAGACAACTTTGGGAGCCGGAGCGACAGCATTAAACAACGACTTCAAGTCCATGCATTCATTTTGATGTCTAGCACCAAGACTCATAGCATACTTGAAAATCGGAATAAGATCGCTGTCGTGCACAACAGCCAGCTCAGCATCCGAATTCTGTCAATTGATTGTTATACGAAATGTAACCGTTGCATGCAGGAAATAGCATTACCATGAATATATAATTAATAATATGATCCAAAGGGTCGCGAAACTAAATGTACCCGTAAAGGAATAGTGTAGTAGCACACGTTTATAACGAAATGATTACGTACCGGAGGACTGTCTGTTATTCTCATGATGGCATCACCGTCAGATGAATCACATTCTCCACTTTCATAATCACCCATTAGGGTGGAATCTTTGTGGCGATCACCAAAACCAAGATCATGCGGACCAGACTTAAATAGCTCACTGTGCAAAGGAGCGTGATCAAACAGTCAACTCGGAAGTGTTTAGTGAAGGCCTACTCAGCGGATATTTCGTATTCTGCTCGTTTATTTGGGGAGATCACAAGACCAGTTGGGGTGGCATCTGAAGGGACTTCAGCATGCTTCATCTCGCCCTGAATGAATGTTACGGGTGGCTGAAGCTGTGTGGCGATAGGTTTGATTCCACTCGCATCCGGTGTGGGTGTAATGAATGGATCCACCTATTTAGTCCTTCAGTACTATGAATGATGGCAATCGGATGTACAATACCTCCGCGGTTCTTTCAAGTTGAGCAGCTTATAAAAATATTATTCAAGGGGGTTCCAGCGGAAACTTCAAACACACTTACCGCCAAGCACGTTGTAGACAACTTTGGGAGCAGGAGCGACAGCATCGAACATCGACTTCAAGTCCATGTATTCATCTTGGTGTCTAGGACCAGGACTTGTAGCATACTTTAGAATCGGAATAAGATCGCTGTCGTGCACAACAGCCAGCTCAGCGTCCGAATTCTGTCAAGTGAGTGTTATACAAAATGAACCCCGTGCCACGCAGGAATTAACATTACCATGAATATATAATCAATAATATGATCCAAAGGGTGGCGAAACTAAAGGTACCCGTAAAAGAATAGTGTAGTAGCACACGTTTGTAACGAAATGATTACGTACTGGAGGACTGTCTGTTATTGTCATGATGGCATCACCGTCAGAAGAATCAGATTCTGCATTTTCATAACCAGCCATTGGGGGGGAATCTTTGTGGCGATCGCCAGAACCAAGATCATGCGGACCAGCAGCACCTCTTATGACTTTTGGAGCTCGAAACGGTCGCCTTGCAAATCGAAAACTCCGCACAAAGACACATTGATTATAGTGTTTGAGGGGTTCCCATGTTTGATCATCGAGGTAATGCTGTAAGGCCACGCCCATGATTGGTGATTCGTGTGCTGTCGAACCAGGGGGGATCCGCACTTGCGGGCCACAGTTATAGCGTACGGATGACGTCCTCACCCACGATCCCCAGCCAGAAGCATTCATTGACGCTAATGGAGCTTTCACCTGAAACTCGAGAGAGATGCTCTTTTTGGCGTCCGAAAACGCAGCCATAGCGTACTCTGTGGTAACGTCATATCCTGTCACAAACATTATATCCTTCATTTTGACATCATGACCGTTTCGTTGCGCAAATTCCAGCCAATAATTAATGTTTTTAATCCCATATTTCTCCATTCGCCCTTTTTGACCTGTATCGACCCGATATGTCTTGTCACTAGTAAGTAAAATGGCGCCTTGTGCAGCGGTGGACTCGAACTGTATATTGCCATTTATGTCAATCATATACCTGTGGGAGTTAACCACTTAAATTACATTCAACGGCATTTTCAAATGACTCACTGATTGGATGAGATGCCGCCATTCGCCCCTTTGATTTGAATACTATTACTATGAAGCGGGCCGGGCAGGCGAGGTTGTTTCCAACGACACTTATACTTAGGGTCAAAATCAATGGGAACGAAATTATCTGGGACTTCATGGGGATTTGAGCCCGGTAGTGCGGCGTTGAAAAGACGGCAAAAGGAGCCATCAGCCATGTAGCCCACATCCGCAATCTGTATGCCCTCGTCTTCTGCAGGTGCGGGCTCCCTGCCATGGATCAGTTTGACCACTATATATTATCACATTCAATGCTTCACTGCACCAGAGTGGTAGCCCATGACCAAGTTGCACTAGCTCACTGTGCAAGTGATGAAACGGTCAACTCGGAAGTTTTTAGTGAAAGCCTACTCAGCGTATATTTGGTAATCTGCTCGTGGATATGGCGACATCACAAGACGGACGGTTGGGAATGTCAAGGGAGTTTCTAGGGGTACCACTCGGATGTCCCCGAGGAGATCCGATCCGATCCGATCCGATCCATATCAATCACAGAAATCCCGATGAGGGCGAGCTGTCCCGGTGAGGGCGCGTTAGCGCCCGAATTTTTCAATTAGTCAGCGCGGGTGCATTTCTGCACTCGCGGGAGTATTTAATGGCGCCGCGGGAGCTTTTCTCACAGTGTGGGAGCATTTGTGCCGCCGCGGGAGTATTTTGTAACGGGCACGGAAGTATTTTCTAACGCGCGGAGGTATTTTATGTGTACTTTCGTGACACTGTAACGGCGTGGGAGCTTTTTCAAGGCCGTGGGAGCATTCTCTTTGCCGGCGCGGGAACGCAGGAAGCCCGTGGTCAAGCCTCAAGGCTGCCACTCTTATCTCCCTTCCCCCTCTCACCCAGCCGTCTTTTCCTCAACATTGCCACCTGCAATTATTTCTCAAGATATTAAACCTTTGTCAAGGTCTGTTAACACTGTATTCAATCCCATTTAATGTTGCTTTTTCTAATTCATAATTATTTATTATCAGGTTATCCTGCAGACAGAATCTGCCTCCCTTCTGGCCCTCTACTCTCCATATCAGAGGTGGCTCTTCTCTTGAGTATTTCTGGATTCTTGGGGCTATATCACAGGTGTGGTGAGTCTGTAGCTATTATTAATCAATTCTTGCTTTTTTATTGATTAAATAATTTATTTGCAGTCAAATTGCCTTTTCCTGGCACCTCTTCTTATTCATAACTTTCCCATACACTGTTTGAAAGCTATCCTATAATTTCCAGGTATGTTTTGGGCTTCCTTATGCTGTTTTAAATTATTTATACTTTATTCCTTACATTTTTGAGCTATTTTAAAGCCAATTATCCAGCTTATTTTTCTCTGACACTCTCCACTGCTTTTGTGAGTGCTCCCTGTGAGTATAGGTAGAGTATTGAAGGTGAGTGATGTCTCTGCAATTAATTTCAAGCTTTTTGCTCAAGAATGATTTATACATGGAAATTGACCTTCTATTCTGTAGCCTTTTAGGTTTATTGTTGTTTCTATTCCTCTTGGGAGATATAAAACACCTCCAGGTTAGTATTGATAACTTCTCTCATATTGTTTTAAATTATTTATGCTTTATTTTCCACATTTTTGGACTATTTTAGACCTATTTATCTGATTTCTTTTTCCCTAACACTTTCCACTCCTTTTGTGAGTAGAGTGGAGTATTAAAGGTAGGTCCTATTCCTGTATTTAATTTCACCTTTCTTTGCTTAATGATTTTTCATAAAGTGGAATTAACTCCTATTTTGTGGCATTTTTTGCTCTTTTGCTATTTCTATTCCTCCAGGAAGATAAGAAGCTCCTCAAGGTCCGTATTGATATCTTCTCTTATTCTGTGAAAATTGATTTATACTTTTTTTGATTTATTTTAGCCTAATTCAATTCAACCTATTCTCTTACTTCTCTCTGCCTCTCTGGAACAGATTTTCTGTGTCTGCTGCTGCTGCTTAGTTTTAGAGACGCCATATAGCTCTCTTTGTCATATTGCACTGGCATTTTGCTTTTGAGTAGATCACTCCATTATTATGGATCGAACACCTGAGCGTGATCGGGCAGAGGAGCGAAGGCAGCATAGGGCACAATTGCAAATGACATCTCCATCTGATCGTCATCGGCGTTTAGCTGTGAATTCTAATATACCACCTCCTCTTCAACCATTCCGAGATCTCCATCTTCCTGTTGGTAGAGGTCAATCTGATAATCCATTTTTGGTTGCTCGGCCAGGTGGCTCTGCTGCAAGTGGCTCTGCTGCAAGTGGCTCTGCTGCAAGTGGCTCTACTGCAAGTGGCTCTACTGCAAGTGGCTCTACTGCAAGTGGCTCTGATGCAATGGATCTTTTGCTCAGGCAGTATGCAGATTTGCCACCATTACAGCCTCTTAGGCGGGGTCGTGGACGAGGAAATAAAGCTGCTAAAATTGTCCAATCTGCACCACTGCACCATGGTCATCCACCTGTTAATGCCATGCCACAAATCCAGGCACAGGGACCCATTTTGCAGTTAGCCCCACCACAGCATTACCATCCACCTAGAAATCCAGCTGTACAACTACTACCACCACAACATCATTATCCACCTGGAAATCCAGTTCAACAACATCAACCTCAACCTATTTTGCAGTGGGCACCACCACACCATCTACCTGGAAATCCAGTTCCACAACAACAACAACAACCTATTGTGCAGTGGGCACCACCACAGCTTCACCAACTACCTGGAAATCCAGTTCCACAACAACAACCTCAACCTATTTTGCAGTGGGCACCACCACACCATCCACCTGGAAATCCAGTTCCACAACAACAGCAACTACCTATTTTGCAGTGGGCACCACCACAGCTTCACCATCCACATGAAAATCCAGCTCCACAACTGCATTATGGTCATCTACCTATTAATCCCATTCCACAACTCCAGGTACAGGTACCCATTTTGCAATTAGCACCACTACAGCATCATCATCTACCTGGAAATCCAGCTCCCCAACAGCAACAACAGCAACAGTTAGCACCACCTCCTGTCATTCCCCCACCTCCTGCCATTCCCCAACTTCAGGCACAAGTACCCATTTTGCAGTTAGCACCACTACAGCTTCACCATCCACCTGGAAATCCAGCTCCACAACAGCAACAACCACTACAGTTACCACCACCTCCTGCTATTCCCCCACCTCCTGTCATTCCACAGCCTGCAGCCATGCCTCCACCTCCACCTCTCATTCCACAATTGCCCATTGGACGGCAACCTGTGGTGGAGGACAGGTTTCCAAGACATAATTTGGGACGTATGGATATACAGTGTTCAGACTGTGGAGCTTTACATTGGATGGATGAGCGTATCTCAAATAGCTCTAAAACACATCCAAAATTTGGCAAGTGTTGCAAGAGAGGAAAGGTGGCCCTTCCCATACTTGAGCCAGTCCCTCACACTTTAAGGTCTCTCCTGGAGAATAACACAGATAATGGCAGGGAATTTCTCAAGAATATTCGTGCCTATAATAATGCATTTGCATTTACATCACTGGGTGTCAATTTGGATGAGTCTGTCTTGCAAGGTGGTGGTGGCCCATATGTCTTCAAAATCCATGGTGAATTGTATCACCAGCATGGTGCCTTGATTCCTTACACAGAAGGTGTATCACGTAGTTATGCTCAGCTTTACATCCATGATCCTGCATTGGCACAGGAGGATGGACTGAGGCAGGCATTGCAGCAGAGGCAGAATCACAGGGCAAATAGAAACCTAAATAACCACACCTTTTCTGACTTGCAGGATATGATGGAGCAATATAATCCCTTTATACAACTCTATCGCCAGGCACATGAGCGATTGAGGACACAGGCAGAGACTCCAAGGTTACATGTCAGGCTGAGCTACAAAGCTTTTAATGATCCCAGACGGTACAATCTTCCAACCGGTGATGAACTTGCAGTCATTCTCCCTGGAGATGGTAATACAGGTCGTGGTGACCCAAGGGATATTATTGTTCAGAGGAGAGGGGGCCAGTTCCATCATGTCCATGATGCACAAGCCATTTATACACCCCTTCATTATGTAATGCTCTTTCCCAGGGGTGAGCGTGGTTGGTCATGGGACATTCCCTATGCCAATCAAAATTGGCAGCCCCAGCCTGGACAGCAGGATGAAGAAGGTGAAGATGAAGATAAAAGTCGGAAGGTGACCCAATGTGAATATTATGCCTATCGCCTATTTCCCAGAGCATACGAAGCCATGACCCTTTTTTATGCACAAAAGCTATTCCAACAGTATATTGTCAATGCCTGGGCAGTAACGGAGCAGCGCAGATTGAGATTTCTCAGGGATAATCAACCAAGGTTACGTGCTGAACTCTACAACCAGGTGGTCGATGCCTTTACACGTGAGGATGTCAACACAGATGCCAATAGTATTGGTCAGAGGGTCATACTCCCTTCTACATTTACTGGCAGTTCAAGGGATATGAGACAAAGTTTGCAAAATTCATTTGCAATTGCACGAAAGTATGGCAATGCCAGCTGCTTCATCACCATGACAGCCAATCCCAAGTGGAAGGAGGTTACTGATGAATTGCTTCCTGGACAGACTGCTGCTGATCGTCCTGATTTGGTCTCCCGTGTCTTTGCTGCCAAGAAGGCTAAGTTGCTCAAGATGATTACAGAGGACCAGATCTTTGGGAGAACAGTAGCCCATATCCATGTTATTGAATTCCAAAAGCGGGGTCTTCCACACATGCACTGCCTTATATGGTTTGATGACCAGAATAAGCCAAGGACACCAGAAGATGTTGACTCATTTGTTTCTGCCTGTTTTCCAGATCCTGAAACACATCCCAGACTATTTAATTTAGTAGGACAACTCATGACCCATGGTCCCTGTGGAGCTGATCATCCAAATGCTGCCTGTATGGTTGACAAGAAGTGCAGTAAATACTATCCAAAGGATTGGTGTGAAGCCACCATTGTCAATGAGGAAGGCTATCCAACATATGCTCGCCCCAACAATGGAAGAGTTTATGAAACTCCCAAGTTTACATATGACAACAGACATGTTGTCCCTTACTCCCCCATTTTGATTCTCACCTTTGAATGCCACATCAATGTTGAGTTGACCTTTACCAATAGGTCAATGAAGTACATGCATAAATACTGTTACAAAGGGCATGATCGTACAACTATGGAATTTGGAAGGACACCAGATGAGATTCAACAGTACCTTGATGCACGTTATGTCAGTGCACATGAGTCTGTCTGGCGGTTAATGCGTAATGAACTCCACACCCAGGTTCCTGCAGTAATGGCACTTGGTGTCCATCTCCCTGGGGAAAACACTGTACTTTTTGATGGTGATCAAGGTCCTGCTGAGGCTTTACAAAGGGCAGAGCGTTCAGGGACAACTCTCATGGCCTATTTTGAAGCTAATGCCAAAGGTCTCATTGGTTATAATGGACAGCGTGCCCAGGATACATTTTATATGGATTTTCCTGAGTATTTCACATTTGTACCCAAGAAGAAATCATGGAAGCCACGTCAAAGTGGCTTTTCAATAGGGCGTATTCATTTTGTCAATATTGCCAGTGGGGAAAGATTCCACCTACGTACTTTGCTCACTGTTGTCAAAGGTGCCACCTCATTTGAACAGCTCAGGACCTTTCAGGGTGAGACTTATCCTACATTTCAACAAGCCTGTGTGGCACGTGGTTTGCTTGAAGATGACCGCCAGTGGCATATGTGCCTCAGAGAAGCCAGTGGTATACAATCTGGGTTTCAACTGCGGAGGTTATTTGCCATCATTTTGACCATGTCCTCCCCTGCACAACCCCATGAACTCTGGAATGACTTCAAAGTATTTCTTTGTGATGATTTGGAGTTCATACTTAAGCAAACACATGGCATTGACAATCCATCACCAATCCAAGTTTATGACTTTGGCCTCTATGAAATTGATAAGATCCTACGCTATTCTGGAAAGTCCCTCTCACACTATCCAACCATGCCAAACTGCACTGATAATTGGGATACCATTGTTGGCAACCGTCTCATTAAGGAGCAAAAGAGTTATAATATTCAACATGAGCTCGCCAGTGCCCAAGCTAATCTTGAAAAGTGCAATCCTGAACAACATGCTGCCTTTGAGACTATCATGAAGGCAGTGGATGAGCAACAAGAAGGCAAATTGTTCTTTGTCAATGGTCCAGGAGGCACTGGCAAGTCCTTTGTATGGAATACTCTGGCACATGCATGTAGGGCCAAGGGCTACATTGTGCTTTGTGTGGCATCCTCTGGAATTGCATCAATGATTCTCAAGGGTGGTCGCACTTCTCACAGCACATTTTCAATCCCTGTTCCCTGTGAGAAGGATGCTCTATGTCATATCAAAAAGGGTTCACAAAAGGCAGAACTCATGAAGGAAGTGCGACTGATTATCTGGGATGAAGTTCCTATGCAGTCACGTTTCACATGTGAGGCAGTTGACAGAACCCTAAGGGATTTATTAGACAAGGAGGATGTTCCCTTTGGGGGGATTCCTGTTGCCTGGGGAGGTGACTTCCAGCAGACTTTGCCTGTTGTACCCAAGGGTTCAAAAGAACAGATCATTGGACAATGTATCCAGAAATCAGAACTCTGGAAGCATATTAAGATACTATTCTTGAAAAAGAATATGCGGGTGGATCAGGATGATCCAGAAAGTGAACAGTTTGCTCAGTGGCTCTTGGATGTAGGCCATGGAAAGGATTTGCCTTTGGATCATACAATGGATATCCCTCCTCATATGATCTGTGGTCCAGAAATGTCAGATCTAATTGCTGAGATATATCCAGACATCCATGTGGATAGAGACCAAAGAGATTGGCAAGATGGAGACTTCTTAGACCGGGCAATTCTGTGTCCAAGAAATTCAGAGGTGGATGAGATTAATTCAGAACTTCTGAATAAATTTCCAGGGGAGAGTCGGATGTACCACAGTGCTGATACTGCAGAGGGAGACAGCGAGACAGAGATGTATCCTGTAGAGTATTTGAACAGCCTGAACTTTGGTGGAATCTCTCCGAGTCGACTTGAGATGAAGCCAGGAGTACCTTTGATGCTGTTACGGAATATAGATCCACAGAGGGGACTTTTCAATGGGACACGATTGCGACTGTTGAAAATGGAAAATAATTTGCTTCAAGTGCGGATCCTAACTGGACCATGTACTGGGCAACCAGCATTTATTTCACGGGTGAAAATCATTACGAATGATGATCAACTGCCATTTAAACTGCATCGTATTCAGTTTCCAGTGCGGTTAGCATTTGCAATGACTATTAACAAGTCACAGGGACAGTCTTTGAAGGTGGTGGGAATAGATTTGAGAATGGCAGTATTTGGACATGGACAATTGTATGTGGGACTTTCAAGAGGAAGAAGTTGGAATAGGATAAAAATATTATTAAAGGAGAAAAAGAGAACTGCGAATATAGTGTACAAAGATGTATTATTAGATTGAAGCTTTAATGTATTTTGTTTGATTGAGATTTTGTAAGAGTAGAGTGATTGTGATAAATACTTAGAAGTACACAGAAATACTTAAGAGTGATGGACGCGGGGGGGTTTGGGGGGCGAAGCCCCCCAACAAGCCGGAGCCCGCAGTGGAGTTGTGGGGCCAGTCGCGAAGCGACTGCCCCGCAGCGTAGCAAGGGTTCCCAGGCTTGTCAATCAATCAATATATAGTAAAGTTGCTTGGTGGGTGGTGGGCGTTTTTAGGCGCCGCAGGCCCTGTTCGTGAGGGCGCGGAGCGCCCGAACCTGGAGGTGTGGGAGAGTGTGACTAATATTGACGCCCAAAGCTCCTTATTACTCAGCGCGGGAGCAAATGCGGAGGCTTTTTGCCATTCGCGGAAGCATTTCTGCGCTTGCGGGAGTATTTTTAGTGCCGCGGGAGTATTTGTGACTAACGCGGAAGTATTTATGCAAGCGCGAGAGTATTTTGTCACGTGCGCGGAGGTATTTTATGACGCGCGGAGGTATTTTTACATGCGCGGGAGTATTATATCAGGTGCGCGGAGGTATTTTGCAATGCCGCGGCAGTATTGTTATACTGCATCCACCGTGCACCCATCCGCCCGCACCCATCCACGGCGCACCCATCCACGGCGCACCCATCCACGGCGCACCCATCCACGGCGCACTGCTCCCATCCACCGTGCACCCATCCACCCGCTCCCATCCACGGCGCACCCATCCGCCCGCACCCATCCAAGGCGCACCCACTCCCATTCACGGCGCACCCACTCCCATTCACGGCGCGCCCTCTCCCATTCACGGCGCGTCCGCTCTCTTTCCTCCAGGTGATGTGTGTACTCTTTCCTTCTCCCTCCGTCCTGCGCTAATCCGCCTCCTCTCTCTTTCCTCCAGCGAGTGTGTGTACTGTTTCTTTCTCTCTCCGTCCTCCTCTGATTGACCTCTTCTCTCTTTTGTCCAGCTGGTGCGTGTACCATTTCCTCTCTCTTTGTCCTCTGATCATCCTCCTCTCTTTCCTCCAGGTGTGTGTACCATTTCCTTCTCTCTCCATCCTCCTCTCATTGGGACCCTCTCTCTTTCCTCCAGCCGGTGTGTCTACCATTTCCTTCTTCCTCTGTCCTGCGCTGATTTGGCTCCTCTCTCTTTCCTCCAGCCGGTGCGCGTTCCATTTCCCTCTCTCTCTGTCCTCTTCTCATTGGCCCCCTCTCTTTCTCCAGCCGGTGCGCATTCCCTTTCCCCTCTCTCTTTGTCCTCCTCTGATTGTCCCCTTTCCCTCTTTCTCTGTCCTCTTCTGATTGGCCCCTCTCTTTCCTCCAGCCGGTGCGCATTCCCTTTCCCCTCTCTTTGTCCTCCTCTGATTGTCCCCCTCTCTTTCCTACAGCCGGTGCGTCTACCATTTCCTTCTTCCTCTGTCCTGTGCTGATTTACCTCCCCTCTCTTTCCTCCAGCCGGTGTGTGTACTGTTTCTTTCTCCCTTTGTCCTCCAGCCGGTGGGTGTACCGTTTCTTTCTCCCTTTGTCCTCCTCTGATCGGCCTCCTCTCTCTTTCCTCCAGGAGGTGTGTGTGCCATTTCCTTCTCTCTTCATCCTCCTCTAATTGGCCTCCTCTCTCTTTCCTCCAGCCGGTGCATGTACCATTTCCTTCTCCATTTGTCCTCTCTCTTTCCTCCAGGAGGTGCGTGTACCGTTTCCTTCTCTCTTTGTCCTCTGATCGGCCTCCTCTCTCTTTCCTCCAGCCTCTGCGTGTACCGTTTCCTTCTCCCTTCGTCCTCTCTCTTTCCTCCAGGAGGTGTGTGTACCGTTTCCTTCTCTCTTCGTCCTCTGATCGGCCTCCTCTCTCTTTCCTCCAGCCTCTGTGTGTACCGTTTCCTTCTCCCTTCGTCCTCTCTCTTTCCTCCAGGAGGTGTGTGTACCGTTTCCTTCTCTCTTCATTCTCTGATCGGCCTCCTCTCTCTTTCCTCCAGCCACTGCCTGTACCGTTTCCTTCTCCCTTCGTCCTCTCTCTTTTCTCCAGGAGGTCCATGTCCCCTTTCCTCCTCTCTCCTTCCCCCAGCGAGTGCGTGTACTATTTCATTCTCTCTCCATCCTGCTCTGATCTGCCCTCTCTCTTCCCTCCAGGTGGTTTGTGTACCCTTTCCTTCTCTCTTCATCCTGCCCTCATTGGCCTCCATTCTCTTTCCTCCAGCCAGTGCGTGTTCCTCTGATTGGCCTACTCTCTCTTTCCTAAAGTATGTCTACCATTTCCTTCTTCCACCATCCTCCTCTGACCAGCCCTCTCTTTCCTCCAGGTGGTGTGTGTACCCTTTCTTCAGTGAGTGTGTGTACTGTTTCCTTCTCTCTTTGTCCAGCTGCTGTGTGTACTGTTTCCTTCTTCCTCCGTCCCCATCTGATTGGCCTCAATAAAATCAGAATAATTCAAATAAAATATAATAAGTGAATATAAAATGTTTTAAAATAAAATAAATTGAAATGAAAAACAATAAAATAAAATAAAATTCAATAAATCAAAATAAAATGCTAAATCAAAATAAATAAATTGAGTGACCACAGTAATTACTTGCAGTTGAGAGTCAATTTAACCACTCTTTCCATTTGTAACCATTGTTTCCATTTGTAACCTGTGTCTCCTTTTGTAACCATTGTGTCCTTTTGTGGCTGTGGCTTCCATTTGTGACTGATGTTTGCTTTTCTATTGTTTTCCATTTTTGGAACACTTTTCGTTCTTGGAACACTTTCCATTCTTAGAACACTTTCCACTCTTAGAACACTTTCCGTTCTTAGAACACTTTCCATTCTTTAAATGGCTTTAGTTCTAAAACAGCAAAGCCCCAGATATACTTAGAAGTTATGTAATGGTTGTTCCCTTTTGTAATGGTTGATTCCTTTGTAACCGTTGATTCCTTTGTAACCGTTGATTTCTTTGTAACCATTGATTTCTTTTGTAACCGTTGTAACCATTGATTCCTTTGTAACTGTTGATTCCTTTGTAACCGTTGATTCCTTTGTAACCGTTGATTCCTTTGTAACCGTTGATTCCTTTGTAACCGTTGATTCCTTTGTAACCGTTGATTCCTTTGTAACCGTTGATTCCTTTGTAACCGTTGATTCCTTTGTAACCGTTGATTCCTTTGTAACCGTTGATTCCTTTGTAACCGTTGATTCCTTTGTAACCGTTGATTTCTTTTGTAACCGTTGATTTCTTTTGTAACCTTTGATTTCTTTTGTAACCTTTGATTTCTTTTGTAACCATTGATTTCTTTGTAACCTTTGTATCCTTCCTTTGTAACTACTGTTTTCTATGTTACTGTTGTTTACTTTATAACACTTTCCATTCCCTGAACACTTTCTGTCTAACATGACTTTCCATTCTAATGTGACTTTCTGTTCTAATGCAACTTTCCTTTCTAATGTGACTTTCCATTCTAACATGACTTTCCATTCTAAATGACTTTCCGTTCTAATGCAACTTTCCTTTCTAAAGTGACTTTCTGCTCTAACACGACTTTCTGTTCTAACATGACTTTCTGTTCTAATGCAACTTTCCTTTCTAATGCAACTTTCCATTCTAATGTGACTTTCCATTCCAAAGTGACTTTCCATTCTAAATGACTTTCCGTTCTAATGTGACTTTCTGTTCTAATGCAACTTTCCTTTCTAATGCGACTTTCCGTTCTAAAGTGACTTTCCATTCTAAAGTGACTTTCCGTTCTAAAGTGACTTTCCATTCTAAAGTGACTTTCCGTTCTAAAGTGACTTTCCGTTCTAAAGTGACTTTCCGTTCTAAAGTGACTTTCCGTTCTAAAGTGACTTTCCGTTCTAACAGCTTCCCTTTTAGAACAATGGGCCTCAGAAATACTTAAGAGTCATGGATGCGGGGGGGTTTGGGGGGCTTCGCCCCCCAACAAGCTGGAGCCCGCAGCGAAGTTGTGGGGCAGGTCACGAAGTGACCGCCCCGCAGCGTAGCAAGGGTTCCCAGGCTTGTCAAATAAGTGAAAGGAGCATGGTGGGTGGTGGGCGTTTTTAGGCGCCGCAGGCCCTATTTGTGAGGGCGCGGAGCGCCCGACCTTTTTCCCCAATTTGTGAGGGCGCGCAGCGCCCGAACCTCACTGTGTGACTAAGCTGAGGGCGCGTTAGCGCCCGAAGGCTGTTATTAGTCAGCGCGGGAGCAAATCCGGAGGCTTTTAACATTCGCGGGAGTATTTTAAACGCCGCGGGAGTATTTCTGCACTCGCGGGAGTATTTTGGTGCCGCGGGAGTATTGTTACAGGCGCTGGAGTGTTTTGTCACGTGCACGGAAGTATTGTTACACGCGCGGGAGTATTTTGTAACGCCACGGGAGTATTTGTCACATGTGCAGAACCATTTCACAGGGCCTAATGGAGACATTTCCCACGACTCGCCAAGGAACATTTCCCGCGCCCTTCATGTAAGCATTTCCCACGACGTTTCCGGGGGAATTTCCTGCGCCCTTCACGGAGGGATTCTCCATACCTTCGCGGAACTATTTCCCGCGCCCCTCAGGGCATTTTCCACACATTTTGCGGAACTAATTCCCACGCCCCTGTGAAGCCATTTCCCCGGAGAAGGATGGTAAATCCCCAGAGGAGGTCTACATGGTTTTCCGGGTTAATTAGAATAAAATACAATAAATCAAAATAACATAGGATAAAATTGTAATAAAATAGGAAAAATAAAAATAAATACAAAAAATAAAAATAAAATGCTTAAAAATTGAATTAAACTAAAGCAAAATGTAATAAATCAAAATAGAATACAATAAATCAGGATAAAATAAAATAAATCAAAATCAAATACAATAAATCAAAATAAAATCTTTAAAAATAGAATAACATAGAATAAACCAAAGTAAAATGTAATAAATCAGAATAAAATACAATGAGTCAAAATAAAATGCAATAAAACAAAATAAAATAAAATAAAATAAAATAAAATAAAATAAAATACAATACAATACAATAAATAACACTAAATTCAAATGAAGGACAATAAATTAAAATAAAATATAATAAACTAAACTAAATTACATAGAGTAAAATAAACTACAATACATGACAGTAAGATCAACTCAATGTTTGATTGAAACCATTGCTGCTTTTGAAACTATTGCATCTTTTGTCACTATTGCACCTTTTGTCACTATTGCACCTTTTGTCACTATTGCACCTTTTGTCACTGTTGCACCTTTTGTCACTGTTACCTTTTGTACCTCTCATTTCCATTTCTCACCATTGTTTCTATTTCTCACCATTGTTTCCATTTCTCACCATTGTTTCCCTTTGTGACCGTTATTTCCCTTTGTGACCGTTGTTTCCCTTTGTAACCGTTGATTCCTCTGTAACCGTTGATTCCTCTGTAACCGTTGATTCCTCTGTAACCGTTGATTCCTCTGTAACCGTTGATTCCTCTGTAACCGTTGATTCCCTTTGTGACCGTTGTTTCCCTTTGTAACCGTTGATTCCTCTGTAACCGTTGATTCCTCTGTAACTGTTGATTCCGTTTGTAACCGTTGATTCCGTTTGTAACCGTTGATTCCGTTTGTAACCGTTGATTCCGTTTGTAACCATTGATTCCATTTGTAACCGTTGAGTCCTTTTGTAACCTTTGACTCCTTTTGTAACTTTTGACTCCTTTGTAACCGTTCTAAGAACACTTTCCATTCTACGAACACTTTCCGTTCTAAGAACACTTTCCGTTCTAAGAACACTTTCCGTTCTAAGAACACTTTCCGTTCTAAGAACACTTTCCGTTTGTCTCCTTTGTAACACTTTCCATCCCCTGAACACTTTCCGTTTGTCTCCTTTGTAACACTTTCCATCCCCTGAACACTTTCCGTTTGTCTCCTTTGTAACACTTTCCATCCCCTGAACACTTTCCATCCCCTGAACACTTTCCATCCCCTGAACACTTTCCATCCCCTGAACACTTTCCATTCTGAGGTGACTTTCCATTCTAATGTGACATTCCATTCTAATGTGACATTCCATTCTAACGTGACTTTCCATTCTAATGTGACTTTCCATTCTAAGGTAACTTTCTGTTCTAACATGACTTTCCGTTCTAAGGTAACTTTCCATTCTAAGGTGACTTTCCATTCTAATGTGACTTTCCATTCTAACGTGACTTTCCATTCTAATGCGACTTTCCATTCTAAGGTGACTTTCTGTTCTAAGGTGACTTTCCGTTCTAACATGACTTTCCATTCTAAAGTGACTTTCCGTTCTAAAGTGACTTTCCGTTCTAAAGTGACTTTCCGTTCTAACAGCTTCCCAGAACAATGGGCCTCAGAAATACTTAAGAGTTGTCGATGCAGGGGGGTTTGGGGGGCTTCGCCCCCCAACAAGCCAGAGCCTGCAGCGAAGTTGTGGGGCAGGTCACGAAGTGACCGCCCCGCAGCTCTAAACACGTTCCGTTCTCTAAACACGTTCCGTTCTCTAAACACGTTCCGTTCTCTAAACACGTTCCGTTCTCTAAACACGTTCCGTTCTCTAAACACGTTCCGTTCTCTAAACACGTTCCGTTCTCTAAACACGTTCCGTTCTCTAAACACGTTCCGTTCTCTAAACACGTTCCGTTCTCTAAACACGTTCCGTTCTCTAAACACGTTCCGTTCTCTAAACACGTTCCGTTCTCTAAACACGTTCCGTTCTCTAAACACGTTCCGTTCTCTAAACACGTTCCGTTCTCTAAACACGTTCCGTTCTCTAAACACGTTCCGTTCTCTAAACACGTTCCGTTCTCTAAACACGTAAAAGTTGTCGACGCAGGGGGGTTTGGGGGGCGAAGCCCCCCAAACCCCCCCCAACAAGCTGGAGCCCGCAGCGAAGTTGTGGGGCCGGTCGCGAAGCGACCGCCCCACAGCGTAGCAAGGGTTCCCAAGCTTGTCATATAAAGTAAAGTTGCTTGGTGGGTGGTGGGCATTTTTGGGCACCACAGGCCCTATTTGCGATGGCGCGGAGCACCCGAATGCTCAGGGGTGGGAGTGTGTGACTAATATTGACGCCCAAAGGTCCTTATTACCTCAGCATGGGAGCAAATGTGGAGGCTTTTTGGCATTTGTGGGAGTATTTTTGGTGCGGCGGGAGCATTGTGTGATATTTTGTGACACACGGGAACTTTTTCGTGAAGGAACTATTTTATACATGTGTGGCATTTTCAACCGCGCACCCATCCACCCGCTCCCACACACCACGCACCCGCTCCACCACGCACCCATCCACCACATACCCATCCATGACGCACCCCATCCACCGCATACCCATCCACGACACACAGCACACTCACTCCCATCCACGGTGCACCCACTCCCATTCACAGCGCACCCTCTCTTTCCTCCAGGTGATGTGTGTACTCTTTCCTTCTCCCTCCATCCTGCACTAATCCACCTCCTCTCTCTTTCCTCCAGCGAGTGTGTGTACTGTTTCCTTCTCTCTCCTTCCTCCACTGATTGACCTCTTATCTCCTTTGTCCAGCTGGTGCGTGTACCATTTCCTCTCTCTTTGTCCTCTGATCATCCTCCTCTCTTCCAGGTGTGTGTACCATTTCCTTCTCTCTCCATCCTCCTCTCATTGGGACCCTCTCTCTTTCCTCCAGCCGGTGCATCTACCATTTCCTTCTTCCTCTGTCCTGTGCTGATTTGCCTCCTCTCTCTTTCCCCAGCCAGTGCGCGTTCCATTTCCCTCTCTGTCCTCTTCTGATTGTCCCCCTCTCTTTTCTCCAGCCGGTGCACATTCCCTTTCCCCTCTCTCTGTCCTCTGATTGTCCCCTTCTCTTTCCTCCAGCCAGTGCGCACTCCCTTTCCCCTCTCTTTGTCCTCCTCTGATTGTCCCCCTCTCTTTCCTCCAGCCAGTGCGTCTACAATTTCCTTCTTCCTCTGTCCTGTGCTGATTTACCTCCTCTCTCTTTCCTCCAGCCGGTGCGTTTACCATTTCCTTCTTCCTGCCCTGCACTGATTTGCCTCCTCTCTCTTTCCTCCAGCCGGTACGCGTTCCATTTCCCTCTCTCTGTCCTCTTCTGATCGGCCCCCTCTCTTTCCTCCAGCTGGTGCGTGTACTGCTCCTTCTCCCTCTGTCCTCCTGTCTCTTTCCTCCAGCCAGTCCGTGTACCATTTCCTTCTCTCTCTGTCCTCCTCTAATCAGCCTCCTCAGTCTTTCCTCCAGGAGGTGCATGTACCCTGTCCTTCTCTCTTCTTCCTCCTCTGATCGGCCTCCTCAACAGCACGCAAACCCACTTGGGCCAAATGGGCACAGCGCTTTGCGTGCGAGCGTGAACAGGCATGGCGCACCTACTCTCATCCACGGCGCACCCACTCCCATCCACGGGCACATGCCTGCCTGCCCACTCGGGCACAAACCGGCAAAGCATGTTCCGTTTGCCAACGTGCGCACGCACCGCGCCTGTTTGCAACGCGCTGTGCCTGTTTGTGCCCGAATGGGCGCACACCCTGCTCTGATCGGCCCCTCCAGTTGGTGCATGTATTCCTTCCGTCTCTCTCCCTCCTCCTCTGATCGACCTCCCCTCTCTTTTCCTCCAGTCAGTGCTTACCTCCCCTCTCTTTTCTTCCAGTCCGTGCGTACCTCCCCTCTCTTTTCCTCCAGTCGGTGTGTATACCGTTTCCTTCTCTCTCCATCCTCCTCTGATGGGCCTCCTCCAGTCCGTGCGCGTTCCTTTTCCCCTTCTCTCTGTTCTCCTTTGATGGGCCTCCTCTTTCCTCCACCCGGTGCGTGTTCCCTTTCCTTCTTTCTGTCCTCCTCTGATTGGCCTCCTCTCTGTCCTCCAGCCAGTGCACGTTGCCTTTCCCTCTCTCTCCATCCTCCTCTGACTGGCCTCCTCTCTTTCCTCCAGCCGGTGAGCGTTCCCTTTCCTTCTACCTCCATCCTCCTCTGATTGGCCCTCTCTTTCCTCCAGGTAGTGTGTGTACCGTTTCTTTCTTCCTCCGTCCTCCTCTGATCCTCTTATCTTTCCTCCAGGTGGTGCACGTTCCCTTTCCTGCTCTCTCTATCCTCCTCCAGTGCATCTACCCTTCCCTTCTCTCTTCATCCTCCTCTGATCGGCCCTCTCTCTTTCCTCCAGCCAGTGCGTGTCCCCATTCCTTCTCTCTTCATTCTCCTCTGAGCAGCCTCTCTTTCCTCCAGATGGTGCGTGTACCCTATCCTTCTCTCTCCGTCCTCCTCTGACTGGCCTCCTCTCTCTTTCCTCCAGGTGGTACGTGCATCGTTTCCTTCTTCCTCCATCCTCCTCTGATTGGCCTCCTCTCTTTCCTCCAGGATGTGCGTGTCCCTTTTCCTTTCTCTTCGTCCTCCTCTGACTGGCCTCCTCTCTTCCTCCAGCACATGCAAGCACCGTTTCCTTCTCTCTCTTTTCTCCAGCCAGTGCGTGTACCCTTCCCTTCTCTCTTCGTCCTCCTCTGACCGGCCTCTTCAGCCGGTGCGTGTACCCTTCCCTTTTCTCTTTTTCCTCCTCTGACCAGCCTCCTCAGCCAGTGCACGTACTCTTCCCTTCTCTCTTTGTCCTCCTCTGACCAGCCTCCTCTCTCTTTCTTTCAGCCAGTGTACTTACCATTTCCTTCTCTCTTCGTCCTCCTCTGACCAGCCTCCTCTCTCTTTCCTCCCGGAGGTGAGTGTACTACCCTTTCCTTCTCACTCCGTCCCACTCTGATCAGCCTCCTCTTTTCCTGTTCCTTCTCTCTCTATCATAGAATAGAATAGAATAGAATAAATCAAAATTAAATGACAATATTAAATGACAATAAAATGCTTCAAAAAAAAGGAAATCAGAAAAATCAAAATAAAATACATTAAGTCAAAATAAAAAGGGAAATTTCCAATCAAAGCAAATAATTGCAACCAATTCAAAAACCAATCACTTCAACTACTTGAATCAAAAATGAAGTACCAACTGACCAAATGCAAGCAAACTGTGGAATTGCTCAATTGTCCATAATTACAAAAGGTTTTTCCAAAGTGGATGTATGTATTAGAGGGAAGTGTTAAGAGTGGGACAAAATGGGAAAAATTCCAGTTACTAAAGAGAAGTGGAGCTTAGAACTTCAACATACAGCATGTTCCACCCTGCACAAAACTGTCAGATGCTCCAGTACTTCAAAACAGGCAACAAAGTATGTACCAGGAAGTACATATAATGACACTTACTGTAGTTATAAATTGGGCTCCATAGCTAAGCTTGCAAAGGGAGTAAGTCTCAGTCTGGCCAGACACCAGCAAAAGGATTAAGCAGTATGAACAATACTTTGAAGTTATTATTCCATCAGCTTCTAAACATGAGAGGGGGATTCTAAAAATGTAGCTGTAAATGGGGGTTCAGAGGCTAAGGTCAAAAAGGGTCAGACACTAGCAAAAGGATTAAGCAGTATGAACAGCACTTAAAAGTAAATGAAGGTATTATTGCATACGGCAGACAAGTGTGAGTGCCATCAGCCTGATGCCTGGGTGCCCCATACACAAACAGTCGGCTGTCAGGACTTTGAATGTTGTAAACATACTCTTCTTAGGCAGGAGTCAATTTAAATTTGTAAGAGTTCAATGAGGAGTACAGATCGAGCAAACCGGCATCTAGTCTGGCCTGTCGGCCTGGTCAGGATTTTCGGTTCTTTCCGACACTTCTATCTAACTGCACCTTCAAGTTTCTTTAGGTACTAGCCCAGGTCTCCGCGGAGACCTTGTGGGTATGCATTCATTTTTGGCAAGTGATAGATCATTGTATGATAATATTTTATGAATTTGAAGAGTTTATTGAAACAGTTGAATAACTCTTGACAAACTGTAATGGGAGCGGACCTGGTGGCAGACTTGGCACGGAGTGGTCTACCGCCGTTGTCTCAGGGGGTAAAGAGAGGGTAGATAATTTTCCGATCAGAACACTGTTTCATTTCTATTATCTGTCGCTAGGGGGTTTAGTCTACGAATGTGAGCATAAATAGGGAAACCACCCATTAGCTACAGTAGTTATTTCAAATTGGAGCCTATTCCTACTCTGCTCGTTCCTCTTCGTAAGAAGCTCAAACCGAAGGATTACGCTTACTTACAGCCAAACCTTACACTTTTTGAGTATTTTGTCTTCAATCTCGTATTCTTTTATATTTTCTACTAGTGGACTGATCACCCACTAGGTTTTCACAATAACATGTGTGCACACTACCAAACCAAAAACCTACCAATACCGTCATAATGTCTGAGATAAATCAACCCGTTACTCGCCGAGGCACAGTCCGAAGCGCAATCCCCGTGTGGAGCAAGAGAATTGTTCGACAATTGGTGGTAGTAGATGAGTTGAACGATCCGGCCGTAGCAACGGTGAGTAGTACTTCTTCGCCTCAGAATGCCATGGGCCCCGAACCAATCCTCCCTATGCATCAGGAGGGAGAGGGAAGGATGGACCGTGATGCCGAGACGGAAGAGGTAGCAACAATAACCTCTGATTCCTCGATGGCCCCGGCTTGTGGAAATGACCATGCTCCCAGTAATGAAGCCTCGAATGAATCGTCTGAAAGCGGGGGAGAGAGAGAGCTTTTTCCCCTTATTGACGAATACCTCCATACTCCGGTTACTCTTCAGAACTGGACATACCAGTATAGCCTATTGTGCCGCCCCTCGAAAGACCTTCCGGAGGAGGCTGCAAAAGGAGACACCTCTCATCCACTCAAAGTCGCTCTTTTTTCCAGAGTGGTTTGAAATGGAGAGTAGTGGCAATGACAATGAAAGGCAGGAGGGAGCGTCCAAGGCTATGGCATTAGAGTGCAGCCAGGCTGATCAGTTTAGATGGTCCGATTGTTCGGAGTCTGATGAAGATCAGTTGGGGCCGCTACCAGACACGTGGATGTTACCTAAAGCCAGGAGAATGATTAGAGGGTTGGAGAGTCCAGTTACTTTTCCCCATGTCTCCCTAAATCTAAGCGCCATCGTCATTGAGGTAGACGAAAATGAACCCATTCCAACCGAAGCATCCTCCTCTAGGTTAGAACCTGCAAAAGCAGATGGATCTAAAAACAAGTCGTCAACCCAGTCCCCTAAGGCAAAGGAGAGAATGGAGGGTGAACGTCCCTTACAGAAACCTACTAAAGCTTCCCCGAGTTTAAACACTGGTGGGGAGAGCAAGAAGCAAAATCGTCAGTTGCTGAGAAAGCAGATGGATAAGAATGTGACGAACCAGTATGTACGAGAACCCTCACAAGTGCCTGATGGCGGGTACTTTGCAGTGGGAGGGGAAGGAAAGTTTGGACCACCATCCGACTCCAGCAGCCCATCTAGTAGTGATGGATCAGATGATTCAGCCAGCAGTATATTCACTGATTCGGAAATCAGTAGGAGCATAGACGCACCTGATTCAGGATTGGGATCAGAAGATTTTACGGAAAGCAATTCTGAAAGAGGGAAAAAGAAGTGTGGAAAGAAAACCTCACCAAGCTCTAATCACATAAGACATGAAAAGTGAAAAAGGTCGAAGGCCGATGCTAAACGGACCAAAAAATTGTTAGCTGGAGTCAAAACGAAGCAGGCTGTTATATATAATGGCGTAGCTGAAATTGATGTACTTGAAGCCTTCATCTATGCCTATGATCTGTGGGCAGAAATTAATGGGTTAGATCGTAAATGGGCGGTTAAGCTCATCATTTACTTCCTTGATGGCAAGGCTAGTTCATTCTATATGAAACATGTGGCACTGAGCAAGAGGAAGTGGACGTTGAAGGCTGTGTACGATGGTCTTTTCGACTATTGTTTTCTGGCAGATTACAAGTTGCAGTTGTGTAAGCGATTGACCACTTCCCGACAGGGTGGAAGGTGCTTTCGGGATTTCGCTTGAGATGTTGAACATAATGCAATTCGGTTTCCTGACATCCAGGAGCGTCAACTTAAGCAGATTGTATGGGATGGTGCATATGATTACCTTAAGGAAAAATGGTTAGACAAGGGGTTAAACCCTGACAATACATCATGGAAGAGACTCATCAAGACGGCTACTCGATTCGAAGCAGCTCAAGAGTTTCGTAAGATAGACAAAGGATGAAGGGAAACCTCATTTGTCAAGTCGAACCGAGGATGGCTACGAAAGAATGAACAAGCCAATCAGATAGTGGGACAAACTGATGAAAAAGGAAAAAGAACTCATCCATCGACATCTTTTGGGTTCGAAAACACCAATAAAGTACCTCGCTTGAAATTGAGTCGTTCAGAAATGAATCAACTTCGAGCAGAAGCATGATGCTTCAATTGCAAGAAGGAGGGTCATGAATCCCGCAATTGTCCTCAAGGAAAATTCCTTTCGGCACCCAAAAAGGGTACTGTGGTGTCGGCTGGATCTGTCAGAGTTAAACGACTCACTACCACTCCACATGGCCTCCTTTGGGTTGAGAAATCCGGAAGACCAACAGGAGGTTAATATTTTGCATGAGTGGATTTACGCAGCTTGGCTGCAAAAATCAATTACTGAATATTTTGGGCCGGATACTGCCATCGCTGAGGGGCAAAATCCAAGGACACGATTTGAAGTGTCCTTGACAATGGCAGATTTTGTGATCAAAGATAACGTCTTACCCGGGCCTCTGCTGCATATTGGAAAGGTAGAATGTAGGGAACCTGGGTATCACGTGGAGCAAAGTAGCTTAAGTAACTCCGAATGGTCTGGGAAAAGACTTACCAATAACTGTGCCGACTGAATTTCTGTCACAACTCTAATACAACATGAGTGTTGTCTGTATTTTTCAAATGTTGAGTCCATTGATGCTGGGATGTGTCATACCGAGCGGTTTCAGGTGATATTTGATCATTGTCACTGGATATATGAAATAGTAGATCGCCTTCGACCCCACTTGTATATGGCGATATCAAAACAGGCCCTCCTAAGTGGTGACTGGACGATCGCTCAAATGGCTAGTACAGCTATTTTAATGGAGGGCGAGACAGATCAAGGGGAGTCTTTAGAGGATGACGAACCAATGAGAGAAAACAGGCCCACTCCAGGGGAGTACCTCCTGGCAGCTTTGAAAGAGTATTTCATGCCAGAGGAGGCATTACAGGAAGGGATTTCCCCCTAAACTCGGTTTCAGGTACATACAGAAGAGTCTGGCTTGCGGATTTGGATGAGTCTAATACTGATTTGCCATTGTTTATGCCCTGGTCTGTGTTCAGGGTTGATGAAGCCATAGAGGATAAAATACAAGCCGTGTATGAAGAACACATACCTGGGTTCACTGAAGATATGCCAGCTTTTCGCCGACACTGCCAGGAGGCAATGTGTAAGTTGTTGGAGATTCGTTTTCGAGTCTATTATAAGACAGGCATCTTGACGGATATAAATGGGGTGGAGCGACAGCAATTTCTCATCCGATTCACGGCAGGATCGTATCAGATTCGTGACCGGGAGTTATCAGTAACATACCTGGTTACGAAGGACCATCTCCAACATGATGAATGGACCGTGCCACAGATTGTGGCCAGGGGAGAAGTCACAGAGGACTTATCAAGGGCAGTTGTGTTTGTCAACGCCGCTCATATGGCTACGAAAAAGGTGTTAGCACATAGGAAGAAGAGTCAGTTGCAAAATGACGGGGTTGAAATGATTCAGTGTACCTCAATGCAACCAAAAGACTTTACTCGTTGCTTACCGAAACCTGTGGTCATTGAGGCATTCATCAATGAACAACCAGTGAAAGCCCTAATCGATAGCGGATCACTGGCAGACTTCATGTCGACGACATTAGTCGATCAGCTGAAGGTAGTCAAGGATCCATTAGTAAAACCACTTACTATTCAGTTGGCTGTTCACGGATCACGGTCAAAAATTAATTATTCAGCTACTGCTGAGTTTTCATATCAGAATATAAAGTGTACTCGGCATTTCGATGTTGCTAACCTTGATTCATACGACTTGATATTAGGGACCCCTTTCATATTTCAACATCAAGTTATGATGGGGTTGAATCCTACAAGGGTCAACATTGGGTCAGTGCTGCCACTTGCCATGGAAGGAGATACCATTGAGACTCTCCGTTCTGCAGTAGCTGAAATTTTTGACGATGAGTTAGAAAGGTTAAGGGCAGACTTACATGCTGAAGCGGCTGACCTTGACCCAGACACTGCTTCAATGGCACTGCCTCCATTAAGGGCTGTTAATCATACCATTCCAATAATTGATGACACCAAAGCTTACTCATGGAGACATCCAAATGCCCCGAAGCAATGAGGGATCTATGGCATGAAAACAAAAATGCGTATATCAAGCATGGGAGGTGGAGAGTAGCCACGGGAACGAACACATGTCCTATGCTCATTATTCCTAAACCTCCAAAGGCTGACGGTACTTTGTGAATACGCACCATAGTGGATAAGCGTGAGCAGAATGCTAACATATATAAGCTGGCGACCCCCTTGCCAGATATCGAAGCTATTCTACGGAATGTTGTGCATCATAAGTATCGGAGTTTGATAGATGGGAAGGATGCCTACGAGCAGATTCAAGTGGTTCCTGAGCATGCCCACCAGACATTGTTCACCTCTCCTGATGGCACTATGGAAAGCCTGACGTTACAAATAGGCGATTGCAATGGTCTGTCGACCTACCAGACATTGATAAACCACATTTTTGTACCGTACATTGACGTCTTCATGGATGTATACTTGGATGATATTGTCGTATACTCTGACACTATCAGTGATCATGTCAAGCATCTACACACTGTGTTTACTGTGCTCCGTTGGGAAAAATTATACCTCACTGTCAATAAGATGCACTTGTTTGCTTCGGAGTTACCAGTTTTAGGGCATGTCATTAACGATAAAGGTATAAAAATGGACCCACATAAAGTCGATACAGTGGGCAACTGGAAGATTCTGACGAATAAGCAACTGCTGGTGGGATTTTTGGGGGCAGTGGGATATCTCGCTAACAACTGTGAGGGGGTTCGAATTCCAATGGCTATTTTAGCAGCGCAGACAGGAGTAAACAGGCAGTGGCATTGGGGTGCAACAGAGCAGCGTGCCTTTGAAGACATCAAGTGTATTGTTCAGGCCCATCGTGACAGTTATAAAATTGCATTGGACTACTCACGAGGTCATCAAACCATTAATTTGGTGACAGACGCTTGTTTGACAGGTGCAAGTGGCATTCTCAGCCAAGGTGAAGATCTCTGCACTGCCGCATTAGTGTCATTCTGGTCAGGAAAGTTCAATTTGGCACAACAGAACTACCCTGTCCATGAACAGGAGTTGTTGGCTATTGTGGAATCATTGAAATGATTCCGATCACAACTGTTGGGGGTAAAATTCCGAATATATACTGACCATAAAGGGATAGAATATATACTCACGCAGAAGAACCTGTCTCCAAGGCAGACATGGTGGCTGGATCTTCTAAACGAATTCCACTTCGAGATTCACTTTATGGTCGGCTGCCACGGCCACTGCTCTGGGACAACAATACGAAGTACCCAGGTGTGCTTGAATTTGCAGAACGGATGAAGCTGGCAATCATGAATGCTCATGATGAGATACTGACTGCTAGGGTTAAGCAGACGTGGCAGGCAAATCGACACCAGAGGTCTGCTGTATTTAACGTCAATGATTTAGTTTATCTATCCACGAAGAACTTACGTTTACCAAAAAATCGGCACGTAAACTGCTGCCAAAATATATAGGACCATTTAGGATCAGCCAGGTACTGGAGCCAGGGGCGACATACCAGTTGGAACTGTCACGGGAGCTCAAGCAACAGGGGATTAACCCAAGTTTTCATGCCTTGTTGCTTTGGATACACATTCCGAATGACGATCGTCTGTTCCCAGGGAGGCAGTTGAGGCAGATTCCTGGTTTTGGTAGTCAGCCGCATGAGTGGGCAGTGGAGAAGATCCTTGCTCATTCAGGCAAGGGCCTCGAGGCCTTCTTTGAAGTTTTGTGGAACACTGGAGAAACTACCTGGTTGCCATATCACGCTGTTCAGCATGTTCATCCTTTGAAGGCTTACCTGGAGGCACTAGGTGTTACAAGTGTTCGATCATTTCCCAGGGGCCAAGGGTGGCTCTCGAATCGCATCGAAGTTGCCAAGATGTCTTTGAGCTCAAACTTTCATCAAGGAATGTCTTACATATCAAGCACTGAAGACTTGCCTCCTATTTATGTTGGTTCAGCTGTCCCAATCGCTGAAAAAGAATCACCCACTATGGATGCTCAAGATTATCCAACGCAGGTCTCCACAGAGTTTTTGACGACTACAATGGCTGCCGTTCACGATAGTGCTCTTCGAGGCGTCCAAGTGGCATGGTATTTGCGTATGGAGCAGCTCGAGGCTATGCAGTGTCAACTCCTCGAAGCACAGCAGAGGAATAACATACCGCAATCCAAATCTACGGTCAACCCTCGTGTAAGGGAATGGACCCGTGCCTGGAGGGAGAGACAACAACCTGTGTCACTGATTGACAGGTTGTCTCCACGGCGGGACGGACCAGGGAGCCTGCCGTCCCCACAGGCCTCAAGTGCTATATGTCGCCAGAGAAGGAGGCAGCAGCAGGGTACCTCCAGACCAGTGGCATCATCTTCAGTGCACTGCCTTGAAACTCAGCCTGTGAAGGGCATGCCAGTCTTAAGTCCACTGCAGGCCACTGAGGGATGTGAAAGGGCATCAGCACAATATCAGGTGATGAAGAAGGATGGGTCAGATGCATTGACTCAACAGATTGGTCACGGTCAACAGGAGGAGATGGACCTCGTGGCATCATCTTCAGTGCACCGCCTCGAAACTCGCATGCCAGTCTTACATCCACTGCAGGCCAAGGAGGGGTGTGTAAGGGTGTCAGCACAATCTCAGGTGATCAAGAAGGACGGACCACATGCATTGACGCAACAGATTGGTCATGGCCACGAGGAGGAGATGGACCTTGATGGTGGTTACGTGAGTGACGACTTAGATGAGCTGGAGCAGGGGGTGAGGGACTTGCATAGCTAAACCAGCCCGCTGTTAATGGCACACTGCGTTGCAGCGTGGGAGGGCGGGTATAATGGGAGCGGACCTGGTGGCGGACTTGGCACGGAGCGGTCTACTGCCGTTGTCTCAGGGGGTAAAGAGAGGGTAGATAATTTTCCGATAAGAACACTGTTTCATTTCTATTATCTGTCGCTAGGGGGTTTAGTCTACGAATGTGAGCATAAATAGGGAAACCACCCATTAGCTACAGTAGTTATTTCAAATTGGAGCCTATTCCTACTCTGCTCGTTCCTCTTCGTAAGAAGCTCAAACCGAAGGATTACACTTACTTACAGCCGAACCTTACACAAACACCCTGTGAGTGTGAGGAAAGTAAACACTAAGTGTATTCAACTGTGAAATAACTACATACCTGTGAGTGTGAGGAAAGTAAACACTAAGGAGACTTTCCCACACCCACAGCGGAGTATGCTACAGGGTGCTTACCTAAGCACCTACACATCAGTTACCTTACTAGGTAACTCACTCAATACTGCACCTACAGTGCTGGGAAAAATACTACAAATATAATAAAAATACAGGGAATATCATAGACTATGTAAGAGCTGTAATATCATACTCTAACAGAGTTTAGTCCCCATGGGGGGATTATCTCAGTGTTCTGCTGGAGAACAGGTGCAAGAAGACAAGATTTCAATTTATCAGAGTAGCAATCTCTTTCTGGAATCATCGTTTGAGCCCTTGAAATTTTGAGGAAAGCATCCTTCAGATATCACACTTTGTGTTACTCTTCGAAAAATCTCAAGCTAGGTCGAACATCATTTCAATGAGTAAATACATTAGTTGTATGGAACAGTCTAGTCACACGGTGTAAGACTAGTATCTACTGCAGACACTAGAATGAGTGATGGGGAATAAAACCAATACTGTATTATAATCCACATGTACAAATATATACAAGTGGAGAACAATGGGAATGAGAACAATAGGAGTGAGAACAAGGGAAGTGGAACAATGGGATCAAATATTACCAAATCACAGTGTAGGGAGTGTCACTCCCTTACAACGCCCGTCCGTACTTCTTCGAGCGGGATAAGTAGTTTGTGTTGGAACTTGGTGAGACACCTAAAAATGGAGTCGCAAGCAGACATAGGAGTGAATGCACATCATCCATCACAAGATTCAAGTACATCGCCAATGTCTTCTCTTCGGGCATATAGACAACCCTCTCAGAAAGGGCCAGGAAGCCGTGGAGGATAGGGATTGGGTTATCCTCTCGTACTGCCGTACACGCAATTTCGGGTTCTAGAGATTGTGAAATTAACGACGATGAGCCCCTTATTAGCTTCGAGGCACCATCAAACACTGAAGGGTCTGATTTCGGGCGCTGAATTAGTACTCTGATAGCCGAATAATTTTGAGACGACAGGTCCGCGATGGTGTAACTGTGGACTCACTGCAGCATTTTAACCCCGATGGAAACAATGGTATTAATTCGATCAATGTTTTCTGCCAGCAATGTGCCATCATAAAATAATGTATCAAATTCATTTATCACGCATGTATAAGTGATGTAGCGAGAAAAGTCGGCACATGCAAATGAATTGATCTTGGTCTGTAAAACGTCAAGCGTGATATCCAATAGAGTTCCATAAATGCTGCGGCGCCAAGGATCCTTTGTGAAACAGCAGGAGAAAATCGATATTTGCGGGAGAATCAGTTTCATGTCTCCAGGTTGGTTTCGATCGTATCTGCATATTTCTCATTTCGGCCATTCTCCAAAAACAGTGGCGGAAAAACTTACAACGTCATCCAAAATTTGAAATAGGGGCCATATACTATAAGTCATCTTAAGATTCTGTGTATTAACTGATGGACATAGGTCAGTATATAGGGAGCTCACACAGAGGTGATGTGTCAGATTCTTAGGGTAGATACACAGCATGTGATATGCAGATTATAGGGGTATTCACACAAAGGTAATTCTTGAGATTCTTAATGTACATACACAGAACATGATATACAGATTATATGGGTGTCTACACCATGGTGATTCTCAAGATTCTTAGGGTGAATACATAGTACATATTATGCAGAAATGGATGTGATCACACAGTGGTGATTATTGAGATTCTTAAGATAGACATACAGTACATGATATTCATATTTTGGGACTGAGCTGCACTGAGGGGATCTTGAGATCCTTAGGGAAGACACACAGCACATGATATGCAAATTAGAGTGGTGGTCACATACTACAATTATCTTGAGATTTTGTGTATTAACTGATGACTGAGCCAGTATATAGGGGCAGTCACCCAGAGTAAAATCTTCAGATTCTAGAGGATGATCCACAGGGTGAAACCTTGAGATTTATAAACTTGATACATACATATAGCATAATCTCGAGATTCTTAAGAATATAATACAAAGGAAAATTCTGAGATTTGTAAGATTGACCTACACAGCCTATGGGCCATGTACTACATGTCATCTTAAGATTCTGTGCATTAACTGATGGAAATGGGTTAGTATAAAGGGATGTTCCCACAGAGCACATTGCTGAGGTTCTTAGAGAAAGCACACAAGGCATGGAATCCAGATTATAGGAGTTCTCATACAGCAGTAATTAATGAGATTATTAGGATAGATACACAGTACATAGAGTCTAGGCATATTCACAGGGAATGATTCCTGCAATTCATAGGTGAGACACACAGTTCATGATATGCAGATTATAGGGGACTTTTGAAACAGTGGTTCCTGAGATTCTCAGATAAACACATAAATATAATTATGGGATGATCACACAGCATTAATTCTTAAGATTCCTAGGGTCCTCACACAGCACCTTATATACATAATGCAAAGTGGCTCACACAGAGGTGATTCATGAGCTCTTTCAGGTAGATACACATTCCCTGATATGCACATTATAGGACTGCTCACACAGCAGTGAGTCCTGAGAATCCTAGGGGAGCCACAGGAAACATGGTATGCATGTTACAGGGTTTCTGACACAGACGTCATTTCTGAGATTCCTGGGATGGATACACAGTCCCTGATACACAGATTATAGGGTGCTCACACAGCAATGATTCCTGAGATCTGTATGTATATACACAATACACAATATGCAGATTGTTGGGGTGTTCACACATTGGTGTCAATGCATCAGTGAACCATATACTATCTCATCTTAAGATTTTGTGCATTAACTGATGGAAATTCCAGTATATAGGTTCAGTAAAACATTGTTAAATATTGAGTTTATGGTATGAGCCACAGGGAGAGACCCTGAGATTCCATGGGATGACCCACAGAGTTAAATATTGAGATCTTATAAGATGACCAAGAGAGCAAAGTCTCAGGATCCCATGGGATGAACTACAGAGTAAAATCATGAGATTCATAACAGTAGTGTATATAGTATAATCTTAGGATACCTAAGCATATAGCACAGGGGAAGATATCGAGATCCCATGGGATGACCAGTAGAGCAAAATATCAGTATTACAAAGGATGAACCACAATGTGAAATCTTAAGATTTGTAAGATAGGCATATACAGTATAATCTGGAGCATTTAAGCTTATAGTGTAACTGGATATCAGTGTAGACAGACACTACCAACAGATTCCATCTGCAAGACAGTATGTTCATGGTAGACAGCAGGTCTGAGAATTGAGATGACAGAACTTAGTGGCTATGTGAATGTTGCACTACAGTGATGATGAAATTGGATACTGATGCCCAGAATGAGATCTGAGTCATTTTCATGATGGAAAATAGTCTGTGGCATTTCACAAAGCAAACTTGCCAGTTCCCCTATTTGTTTACTTGCAGAACAGCACAGTGTAAGACTAGTATCTGCTGCAGGTGCAGACAGACACTAGAATGAGTGATGGGGAAGAAACCACTACTAGAATATATACAAGTGGAGAATAATGGAGTGAGAACAATAGGAGTGAGAACAAGGGGTGGAACAATGGGAAATGGTGAACAATGGGATCAAATATTACCAAATCGCAGTGTAGGGAGTGTCACTCCCTTACAACAGTTATGCATTTCATACATGAATGATTCAAGGATTGCTTCCAAGTTTCGCTGATAGGCTTATTGTAAATGGTATAATAGCTGGTAGTTTGTACACTATTTTCGGTGAGTGGGGCATCTCAAGTGTTTGGATCTCTTCCACAACTGGACTACCTCATCCACCCAATTCCAAGTGAAGAAGGATGTAGATCACCTATCCATTTTTTATATGGAATCACAGCTCCAATTTGACAATTCTAGCCTCCAGGTGATCTATACCATGGCATAGCACCCTCTGGCAACATCGCCTGCATCAGTCGATGTCTGAGCTATTGGGCTCATGATGCCTACATATGTATGAATGAAAAATGAAAAATGTCTGCACGAGGTACTAATTAAATTAACACAAATTAGAAACTATTATCTGGATAAGACTCTTTTCTCAATTCCTCATAATGCCCCTCTGCAATTTCTGCCAGATTCCTAAAAAGGAGCATCTGACGGTGAGCAAAGGTTGCTGCCCCACGAGTGACATTGTTATTCCATTCTTCTAATCCTTGTCGTCCTTTCCAAATGTTTTCCAGGTATCTGAATGTTTTTCCAATCCATTCTCCTTCAGCACCGAGTAAACGTACCTCCTCATCCCATCTGGCATGGCTAGCCTTTGCATGCAACCACTCAATACGAATAACTAGGTGTCTGTTATACAAATGCAGTTTATGGTTCAACAATTCTCACCTTCTGTTGTCCACCTATCCACAGCCCCCCGAATCTCACTTGGACTACTTTCATCATTAAATGTGACCTCCAACTTCTAAAACCAAGCCAATTCCCGTTTTCCCTTCCCACCACTTGCTGCTTTAGCTTCGGCCATCTCACCTCTTTTTCCCCATGTCCGATGGTCATCCATCCATTCTGACAGCATAATGCAATCAGAGTCAGATAGTTCTTTCAGCTGAGACCATGTGCTGTTAGTCTCTGGAATTTGTGTGTTCCCTCGTAAATGCTCCAATGCTTTGTACGATCGTTGATAGACCTCCTTCCACTTCTGGACTTGGCTTGTTGCTCTGTCTACCTGAGTTTCTGACCGTGTATAAACCCTATTACCACTGCCCTCTGCTGTGCTGTAATTCCGGCGGATTAAAAATGACTTTAACCCCAATGCTGTACGCAATTTCTTCAATGCATCATGCGCTTGCCCAATTCGCAATTGTTGTTCGACAATAGCTAGTGCTTCGAGCCCTAACCTCCTTTGCGACTCACAAGGGAAATCTGATGGGAGTCCTAGAAAAGCATTTTCAGGATCACCTTCTGTGCATCTTAGTTCTTGTATGGCATCACTTGGCATGAAGTCGTTGAGGCTCTGAAACCACATATCCAGTGAACGGCTCATTTTGCGTCTGGATTCCAGCAGTTCAGCCTTCTGTCCATCAGTGACCATGTGCATCTTTCTGATATGAAGCATCTGTCTATAGATAATATTATCAGGCCAACATCTTTGACGACTAATAATTTTCTGTCTTACTGGCGCATTTCAATGTCTATTCCCATATTTATCCCTACACTTCTCGACAACCTAACTGAATGTGGAATCTGTAAGTGTGCTGAGTTTCTAATGGATGATTGGCCTTCTCCTGCTTCTTCTTCTTGTAGATTTTTCAGGATTGCCATCCGTGAAGGTGATTCAATAACATGGGGCCTGTACTGACTGCCATTAGACTCCACTGACTCCTTAGTGGTTTTTCAACCAAGTCTATGCCCATGGCCTCCTCGAGAGCCTCCAATGTCTCACATTTTCTTGCACACATAGCCTGCCCTATCCGGAAAGCCTTCAAGACTCGGATACCTTTGGAGTGTGTCAATTAATATTATATATCCCGATTGTCATTACTCACTCTCCCCAGTTGCTTTTCTCCAGTTCCAATCACACATGGCATCGTTTATTATGTCACGACGATGACCAAATCCCATTTCACGGATCGAGGTTGCCATCATCCCTAAGGCCACCCAATTACTTTCCACCAACTCTCCGCAAGTGCGGCCCACATTCTTTGTCCAATTGAATGAAAATTTGTCCGCACACCCCTCAATATGTGCTGCAAGATGGAATTTTGGGACAAGCCAAACTACGATTAATGCTGAAAATAGTGATTGTTCAGTGGGTGTCATCAGTGGCCAAGACCTCTCTGCAATTCGTTCCATAAAATTAATATGATAATTGCAGGCAATATCATATGAAATGATGATGCGATGTAAACCCATCTGCATAATCCAGAGAAGTACTTGCACAAGTGCAAAATCGAAGTTCACAAATCTAGGTGATATCAAATCTCGCAACCCACTTGCCGATACCTAGGAGCTCACCTTTCCCCCTTTGCTAAGTCAACTGTACCACCTTTGAAAAATGCACCGCTTCTGGCACAACTGATTGAGATTAAACCAGTACATGGCCTATTCTTGGATTGACCTGACCTGGCTGCATCTCCAGCATGGAATCCTCGGCATGTTATATCCTTGGCTTTACTCAAGTATGTATCATCTGATCACACCAAATTGAGCACTCACAGATGTATCATTATCCGCCCCTCCCCGCACCTGACAAAAATCCTTATATTTGTCATTTTCTGCATAGAATGCACCATCACCAAATAGTGACGGGTCTGAAGCCTCCCCGCCACCTTTATTATTACGTCGCAAACGCATGTTCCCATCTCCACCAAGGAAAATTGCATATTTTAAATCACTGTTAGAAACACAAGTAAGTCATCAGGAATTGATTCTATATGTAAAACTACTCCCGCATCTGGGTCTTCCCTCCAATTCTTAGGAATATTGATTCCCGGCATAGGGCATGATACACAGTCCATCCCTATACCGATAATAGGAGATTCAGCATTCAGTGATGTCATTCCAGCACATTTCCATGCACGAACTGCCTTCCATTGGCGTTGAATCTGGTTGAATTGGCGATAAACATCCTATAATAATGAGCAATGTAAGTTGCATCCCAGCACCAACTTCGAAATCAGAGCTCACCTGCACATTCCTTGAGTCTGCATTATCTGTTAGCTGTTGTATCATTCCACAAAAATCCCATGGAGTTAACCGTCCTACCAGGTTAAGCATATGAAATAATTTCATGACACGAAATGTGAATGCAGTCACTGGACGAAGGGTAGTTGCTGGGATGAGGGATACATTGAGGAGTTGGTCATGAAGCTCTGGTGCTCCTGCACAGCGACACCAACCAATTCGGACATTATGGAGACCGTTTGTGTCCATCACTGTCAGTATTTGTGATCCGCTGCCTGTATTTTCATGAGGGCATCGTTCTCCACTGTGATTCATCCCAAATACTAATCCTATGGATTCTAATGACCGTTTTTCAAAGCTTTTTCCATTCCACTTTGTGAGTCGATGACAAGGGAGTCGCCTATGTCCATCAATTGCACACATCCCACATTTCGATGCGCCATCATCACAGTCTTGGAAAATATATTCTGGAGGAAAACTGCATCCAACCATTCCACTGCATATTGCACCATTTGGTAGACATTCCTGTTTTAACATTGCATCAAGTAGATTATGCCGAAGCTGGGAAAAGTCGGGCCTTGTGTCGCCAGATATATTATGAGTATAACATGGCTGTCATTTCAAGGTAATGTCTATGAATTGTCATATAGGTTATAACCAAACTTACTGGCTCAGGTTCATTTTCAACTATGTCACCATTGTCGTCATCAAGATGGAATTTATTTGGCTCAGGTGCTGCCGAAGAAAACCAGGGTCCAAGGTCAGGTGAGTTGTGTTTATGATTATGATGTGTTCCATCTCCAAACTGCTCCGGGAGTTGGAGCCTTGCTTGGATCTCTTGAGAATTGAGGGGTATGTCGTGGGATATATATGGCATGCCATTGATTGTGCGAGTAATTTTTACTTGGGATGGATCTGTAAAGCCAGCCTCACTTCCTGTTCTTTTTTGTTCCAAATATCTGCGCAGTTGTTTTTTTACCCCTGAAGAAAACATGGAGAGTCGAAATTAATGGCAAGGGCGAGTGTGGGTGATAAAAACTGGGCGTTCCATACAAGGAAACATTTAGTTTGTAAGCACACTGTTCATACCTCTGACTCTCAATGTCAATATCACAGGATCTAAATGAAGAATGGTATGTCTATCCCTGTTAATTCACTTGTTTGCTCTATATGTTTACACAATAGCAGGATTGTGACTATTAGCACGAAATTGCCATACTTGTCACATAATGGGGAAGGTGTCATCAGACTTGGGCAGAAGGATTTGGAACGCTTTCAGCCAGGGTTTTGGTTCAATGATATTCTCATGGATTTTGGACTTGAGTAAGAGTATCTAAACTCCCCATGTGTACAGCCAGCTGAATTTTCTTGCATGAAATCAAAGTGTTTGGATGAAAAGGCATCTTGTTTCCCACTTGGGCCACCTAAAAGTGTGGACATTCTCTACATTCTTCTACTCATTCCTTGGTAAAAAATCGCAATCCGAAATTGCTCACTGGACCAAAGAGAGTGATATTTTCAAGTTCGATTTCATCATTATCCCTGTCCACCTTGAGAATCACTGGATGGCGATTGTTATTGTCAACCCTGCTGCCGTACTAAGTGTTGGTTCCGATCCAAACCAGTAAGGATATTTTTAATACTTGTTATGCCTTTTTTCATGAGCTTTTATAAGGTGTCATATCATTTCCATGGATTCCTTAGCTTTACCAAGACCGGAGGTGTGTTCACATGTCAAAGAGTGGCTTCGTGGTGAGGCTAAACAGAAATACCGAACTGCCCTTGGTCTGAACCTGAGTGTCAAGTAACCAAGGGAGGTTCCAGAGCTCTGACCGAATCAG
>WHVD01000226.1:0-109911 GCA_015178975.1 Hysterangium stoloniferum | reverse complement strand
AACGATGAGTCTCAGAAATACTTAAAAGTTGTCGATGCGGGGGGGTTTGGGGGGCGAAGCCCCCCAACAAGCTGGAGCCCGCAGCGAAGTTGTGGGGCCGGTCGCGAAGCGACCGCCCCGCAGCGTAGCAAGGGTTCCTAAGCTTGTCATATAAGTTAATTCGCGTCGGTGGGTCCGTGGGCGCTGCTTAGTCACTAATTGGTCAGCATTAGGTCAGCATCTGCGAGCGGAGCGAGCAGCCAAGTTCCCACAGTCACCTGCGAGCGAAGCGAGCCTTAGGTTTCCCACGGTCTGTCTTTGCGAGCGAAGCGAGCCCTGTGTTACAGTCACACACATGTTGTGCCTGTCACCGCTTGGTTTCGCAATCTGCCTCTCTTTCCTCCCGTGCGTGTATCCCACGGCGCACCCATCCAGGCACCCATCCACCGCGTGCCCATCCACGACGCACCCACTCCCATCCACCGCGCACCCACTCCCATCCACCGCGCACCCATTCCCATCCACGGGCACATGCCTGGCCGCCCACTCGGGCACAAACCGGCAAAGCACATTCCGTTTGCCAACGCGCGCATGCGCCGCGCCTGTTCGCAATGCGCTGCGCCTGTTCGCAACGTGCTGCACCTGTTCGCAATGCGCTGCACCTGTTCGCAATGCGCTGCGCCTGTTCGCAATGTGCTGTGCCTGTTCCCAACGCGCTGCACCTGTTCGCAATGCGCTGCGCCTGTTCGCAACGTGCTGTGCCCGTTCGCAACGTGCTGTGCCCATTCGCAACGTGCTGTGCCCGTTCGCAATGTGCTGTGCCCGTTCGCAATGTGCTGTGCCCGTTCGCAACGTGCTGTGCCCGTTCACAACGTGCTGTGCCCGTTCACAACGTGCTGTGCCCGTTCGCAACGTTCTGTGCCCGTTTGTGCCCGATTGGGCGTGCACCCTGCTCTGATCGGCCCCTCCAGTTGGTGCGTGTATTCCTTCCATCTCTCTCCCTCCTCCTCTGATCGACCTCCCCTCTCTTTTCCTCCAGTCGGTGCTTACCTCCCCTCTCTTTTCTTCCAGTTGGTTTGTACCTCCCCTCTCTTTTCCTCCAGTCGGTGTGTACCTCCGCTCTCTTTTCCTCCAGTCGGTGCTTACCTCCGCTCTCTTTTCCTCCAATCGGTGTGTACCTCCCCTCTCTTTTCTTCCAGTCGGTGCATACCTCCCCTCTCTTTTCCTCCAGTTGGTGTGTACCTCCCCTCTCTTTTCCTCCAGTCGGTGCTTACCTCCCCTCTCTTTTCCTCCAGTCGGTGCTTACCTCCCCTCTCTTTTCCTCCAGTTGGTCCACCGTGCACCAATCCATGGTGCACCCATCCACCGCGCACCCATCCACCGCACACCATCCACCTGCACCCATCCACCACTGCGCACCCACTCCCATTCACAGCACACCCTCTCTCTTTCCTCCAGGTGATGTGTGTACTCTTTCCTTCTCCCTCCATCCTGTGCTAATCCGCCTCTTCTCTCTTTCCTCCAGCCGGTGCGTGTCCCATTTCTGTTTCCATCTCTGTCCTCCTCTGACCAGCCTCCTCTCTCTTTCCTCCCGGAGGTGAGTGTACTACCCTTTCCTTCTCTCTTTGTCCTCCTCTGACTGTCCTCCTCTCTCTTTCCTCCAGCCAGTGTGTGTCCCCTTTCCTTCTCTCTCTGTCCTGCTCTCATTGGCTTCCTCTCTCTTTCCTCCAGGTGGTACATGTCCCCTTTCCTTCTCTCTCCGTCCTCCTCTGATCTGCTCTCTCTTTCTTCCTGCCCATGCGTGTACTGTTTCTGTCTCTCCCTCCTCTGACCGGCCCCCTCTCTCTTTCCTCCAGGAGGTGCGTGTGCCCTTTCCTTCTCACTCTGTCCCGCTCTGATCAGCCTCCTCTTTTCCTGTTCCTTCTCTATCTTGCTCCCACACCTTTTTTGAATCAAAATAAAATAGAATAAAATAGAATAGAATAGAATAGAATAAATCAAAATTAAATGACAATATTAAATGACAATAAAATGCTTCAAAATAAAATACATTAAGTCAAAATAAAAAGGGAAATTTCCAATCAAAGCAACCCATTCAAAAACCAATCACTTCAACTACTTGAATCAAAAATGAAGTACCAACTGACCAAATGCAAGCAAACTGTGGAATTGCTCAATTCTCCATAATTACAAAAGGTTTTCCCAAAGTGGATGTATGTATTAGAGGGAAGTGTTAAGAGTGGGACAAAATGGGAAAAATTCCAGGTACTAAAGAGAAGTGGAGCTTAGACTTCAACATACAGCATGTTCCACCCTGCACAAAACTGTCAGATGCTCCAGTACTTCAAAACAGGCAACAAAGTATGTACCAGGAAGTACATATAATGACACTTACTGTAGTTATAAATTGGGCTCCATGGCTAAGCTTGCAAAGGGAGTAAGTCTCAGTCTGGCCAGACACCAGCAAAAGGATTAAGCAGTATGAACAATACTTTGAAGGTATTATTCCATCAGCTTCTAAACATGAGAGGGGGATTCTAAAAATGTAGCTGTAAATGGGGGTTCAGAGGCTAAGGTCAAAAAGGGTCATAAGTCTCAGTCTGGCAGGCACTAGCAAAAGGATTAAGCAGTATGAACAGCACTTAAAAGTAAATGAAGGTATTATTGCATACACCTCTAAAGATGAGAGTGGGATTCTACATGAGTATTTTATGTAAGTCAATATTCAAACTGAAGGATAGTAGTGTACATCATGGGGTTTTATGTACAGTATACTAAAATAAATGGAAGCACAGAGCTGAAAGTGGAGATTCGATATTCACAGAACAAAGGAATTTGGGAAACAGAACTGGATATTAAGAAGAGGAATACAAGACAACAAAAGAAATATGAATATTCTGAGATGGCAAATAATATGGTGAAGTGATGCAAGGAATAATAGAATGTCATTAGAACAGAACTGAGATAGAGTGGCTGGAAAAGGAAAGCATTAAGTGGGTGTGTTGCTGAGTATCACCATGCTAGAGGACAGTATATGTAGGTTGAAAATACACATAGGGGTCTGAACAATGTTATAAGTAGAATACAAGACAATAATTTATACTAAACGATTCAATGACAGATGGATGAGTGGAATGGAAGGAAAGTGGGGTATGAGTATGGGGGAGAATAAATGGGGAGCTAGAATCTGCAGAAGTCCCCAATATGACATGGGAAGGACAATCACAGCCATATGGGAAGTTGGAAGTCCAATGTGGAACAAAACACCTGACACTTCAAGAGAAAAAAATTGAGGAAGAATGAAAATGCTATTCCAAGCCAAATATACATATAGTGCTTAAGGATGTCATTATTGATCCATGAGTAAGTATTCAGCAAGGTTCCAAAAAGAGACTGACTTATGATTTTTAGGTTCAGTGAATTTACAAAAGTATATAATGCATATAATTTAAAATTTAAGCACTTTAAAAATAAGTCTCTGAATGAGAATAAATGAGAAGCTGGAATGCAGAAGTCCTCAATATGACATGGTCATAGATAATTGACCCACCAGGTCACGCAGTGACCGAGTAAAGTTGTGGGGTGGTAGCATGGTGGGGGCTTGCCCCCCACGGGTCACAGCCTTGTATAATACTAATCGTAATCATCATACTCTAACACACTGGCGGTCACACAAGTTGACAGGACCACGGTGTATTGTCCAGAACAGAACAGGATACAGGCAAGTGCAGCGTACGGTAAGATCTAAGGTCCCTGAAAACTTCCCGGCTACTTACACCGTAAAACATCGTGATTATGTAATCACGTAAAACTAAAGGGTCCATGCGTAAGACTGGGGGCACCAGGATTACAACAAATAACTAAGCGTGATTTCCCATAAGTGGACTTTTAGCTGTGATTCCTTGAATTGAATCGATCGATCGCCTATTCCTAACAGGAGCAAGATCAAACCTAGAAGTTGGAATCTCTCAAGTATCCCTAGATTCTATACTATGGTCCATCTCTTCCTTCTGTCAATGTGGCTCATATTTGGTATCCAGACATTCCGGAGGTGAGACAAAAATGAGATGGGCCATGCTGCATGTGGTGCGTGAGGTGAAGGAAGCAAATAATAGCGACCAGGTCGGACAGGCACAAATTAAACTGTTCTAGCATCGGATGTGAAACATCGCGTCTGACGTTGAATCTATTCTATGCTTGTCCTGAACAGCATGGTGCTTTGTACAATGATGGATGATGTCTTGAAAAACCATTGAATGCAGGAAACCTCATTGCAAGGTGCTAAAAAAGCCTCACAGCATGAGGACCAGCAGTGCGTTTCAACTACTATTGGGGGTTAGGATAAACTAACATAGACAACATCCAAAAAGGTTGTAGAAGGCGGTCGTTATGCTACAGATGGCTCAGGCCATAATCAGGTTCTTACATAACGCCCTCACGTATTACCCGCTATCGATTCAAACACACGTTTTGGAGCATGTGAGACTGGAGCTCTGACGGAAACGCATCAGGTCAGTTGACAATAGTGAATAAACATCTTCTTAGTAGAATTCGCAATCACTAATACAACTCTGACTCGTAGGTAGCGTCAAACAAATCTGGAAATGTACCCAGCACCCCACACTCCACAATGCGAATTAGGTGCACCCCATGTACCACTTGATCAAGGGAGCAGTGCCAGGGAGATAATCGCATGTGTTTCTTAGCTTTGATACCCTATGACTTGCTAAGCACTTTACAACCGGTCTTAAATGGTGGGGACATTTGGTCTCAAACCCCGTCATGCAGAAATACCAAGTATAATTAACCTTTAAGCAGTCTAAATACGATTCCATAACAGGTTCACCTCCTTCACTAGTAATATCTTTTGTAAGCACGAAATCTCTAGATATGAGTTCTATTACTTCGATCATTTTCACACTAGTACAATTCACCTAGCGCTTATGCTGTACATGTTAGAATTAAGCTCGTGAGAACAGAGAGCAATAAGGTTCCGTTTGTCTATTTGGCCGTAAGGCAAACGAATGGCTAGATACATGGACTCTAGGCTACTTATATGTATCTGCTAAATAAAAGGAATACTAAAATTCTCTGGCATTCGTTCGTGAGTTTGGGCAAGCAAATAGAGTCTATTGCGTCGCCACCGCTCTTTTGCGTGACCAGAAATAAATTGGGCCGTGCTCAAGCCGGCGGAAGCGAAATACATGCAGCGTAAATAGGGTAAGAGGAAGGGCGGGTGCGAAAATATAAGCAGAACTCGAAGTCTTTGAAGACTATCGAGTGCGGAATTGAGACGAGACGAGATGCGAGAAAGGGAAAACAAGTACCTATCGAGTGCGGAATTGAGACGAGACGAGATGGGGAGTGTGGAACTAGGAATGCGGGATATATAGGATAAAGAACAATGAGAGAGAACAAAGAGAAAAGGGAACAAAGGAACAATGAGTGGCGTAAAAAGTGATTGAGCATTGTTGTCGATATCACGTGCCTCCTTCAGAGAATGTGGACAAATTATTTTTGTCCAAATCAAGAGAACAAAAGGGGAGAACAAAAGGGGAGAGACAAAAGGCTTGACAATGGTGCGTGCAAACCTTTGATTACATAAGTGGAATGAACGCGTAATCAGCTTGATAAATTCCAACAGTACATTGTAAGAAGCGATGAACGCAGAAAAGTAGAACAATTTTGCCTCTCATTGAGTTATTTAACACATGCCCACTGGTAGAACCTCAATTGAATTTCCCTTAAGGTAGGCGTCACTTTAGTTCAGCACCTGTTTTTGTAAGCAAAAAAGTGACCTACTCGCACTCCTTTCTGTGCTTCCACAACATAGATAATCTGTAATTAAAGCCCAGGGAAGTGGAGTTGGGATCTATTCCTCCAGTTCTCAGGTTTAAAACTTGAAAAATAATTCACCCTTGCCAAGTAGTAGGACTTACAAATTTTAACTTTTTTTTTGAGTCTCTGAATGCTTAAAAACTGGTTTCCATGTGATTCTGAGATTTTCAAAATTTCACAAGTGTCAGTATTGGCCGCTTACATAATCATCACGTGATATATTGGGCAGTCTTGTTTTAAGGGCCTAAAATTGGGCAAGAAAACTGTATTAAATTCAAATATATGTACTTATCTTACATAAAAACTCTCCTAAGAAAAAGAGGGTATAGCTGCACATGTACTTGTGCAGTAAGCTATGCACTTGATCACAGGTGTTACGACTGGACAATCCCGCCAGACTCCGGGCACTAACCCATACGCCCCCACGCGCTACAAGCACCAATCGTCTGTTTATAGGATTTCCCGCCCGGACTCCATTACGTCAAGACTCGTTACGTTCGACCTCATTACGACACATATCAGTCACCGGACTTCCCCCGGACTCTGTCTCTGTCTATGTCTGTCTTTGTCCCACACATCAGTCACCGGACCCTGCTCAGAATCCCGTCACCACTCTACTCGAGCCCCATTCCTGTTTTAGTCAAATGACCTGTCATGATTTAGGACCCCACTCCCGCTCCATTTCCCATTATGGGTTATGCTTTGTCACGATTCAGACTCCGCTCCATTCCGTCCCGTTCCTAACACCAAACTTGGTGTTTACATTTCCCATTTTATGTTTTGTTAGTTTCGTTTCACCATTACTGGATTTGGTATGTTATTCACTCCATGGTCTATATAAACTGGCAGATGTTGTACATACAATCCAGTCAGAAAATTAGCTTAGATTTCCCCCAGTAATCTAATATATTTTCTGCCCTAAAACCCTACTCTTATCAGACCGCTCACACTAGTCGGAGCCCACGGGCTCCAGCGCATCTATCTCTTTCGACTATCTCGACTCACGACTCACGACTTACGACCTACGACCTACGACCCACGAACCCTGCCCGGACTCCCCGGGTTTCCCGTCCATCCGTTTGAAATTGGACAATATGATCTAGTGAGGGCGCAGCCTATAAGCTGAAGCCAAGTCCTACTGGATATCCCGCGGGTTTCTCCGGAGACCCGGCCTGTGTGTGTATCCTAACAACAGGCCACATTACATAAGCAGCACAGTGGCAAACGCATGGTTGCACAGTTCTACTACCATGCCTCAGAAGTCTAAAGCTGCACAATCTCGCATCAAAAACCTTGGATCCAAGGCACAACAAAAGCCCTTAGTGACAATCAAGGATGTCCCAGATGATGATGACTTCAATTGCAAACCAGTTTCTCTCAATCTAGATCAAAGCAATGAAAGGATGTATGAGGAAGCATTTATTGTGGATGAAGAAGATGGATCTTTCACCTTGGTAGGCTTTCTTGATGACTTTGAGGAAGAACCTCTACTAGATCTTGCTCATGATTTGGACTCAGATGATGAAAATGATGAAAATCCTAGAGATTATTACCCAGAGATTCAAGAACTCTCTGACCTGGAACAGTTCTCAAGGATACTTGCTGAGGCACAGAGGATAGCAGTTGAGGCTGAAGATGAGAGGTTAAAGGAAAACAGGCGACCAAAGAAATATCTCAAAAACTCTGCACAAACAAAATGAAGGCATAAACAGATTGGAAAGGACCTAGAGAAGCAAGGTTACCTTTCCATTAGGACATGGTTTGCAAAAGCCAATGCTGCAGAGAGTGAGGTTAATGAGGTTGCTAGGGGGCAGAATTCTGAGTCAGATGTGGAAATGGTCACCCTTGACAAAGATCAAGAGAACATATCTGCTGGAAAAAGCGACTCAGTGAGCTTGATCTTATGGACTGCTGTGGTTATTATTCTACTGACCAAATATTATTAGTCAATTGAAGAAATTGAAATACAGGTTAACACTGAAATATATCCACCTTCCAAAGCTCATGAAAAGGTTGAAGAGCTCCTTCAGGCACTACGAGAAGGCCAAAAACCTGGGGACAACACTCTATCCACAGAATCTGATATAATACTGGATCAATTAAATTACAAGGACTTACCAAAGCTTCGGCAAGCCTGTGCAGCACTGACTGTGAAGAGCAAAGATAAGAAAATTGATGTTCTCTTTCGAGGACGGCTTACTGGGATGGTTGGGACATTGAACCTTTATCTTGACCCACAGCTCTCATATACCTGGTGCGAGGCTTCTCTTATTGCATCAAAATCACAAGGCCATGGAGTTAGCCATGCATGCAATCTGCAAACATGGATACATCAGTTCCTGGGTTCTGGAAAATTACCTCTTCACAGATATGGAAAGCTACGGGGTACCCTTCTTGATGATGAGGACTTTTCACAAGCAATACAGATTCACCTGTCTGGAATTGCCAAGAACAACTATATCCAAGCTCAGGATATTGTTGACTTCATGCAGACACCAGAAATGCAAGAAAGGCTTGAGGAGATTGGTTCCAAGAAAAAGAAGATATCAATACGTACCACACAACGGTGGCTCCACAGGATGGGATGGCGATATGGGAGGAAAAGGAATGGTATGTATGTTGATGGCCATGAGAGGGAAGATGTTGTCAAATACCAGATGGAATTTATTGAACGGTGGAAAGTCTATGACAAGCAGATGTATTCATATGATAATGATGGAAACCACGAAGGTGAACTCACTGGATTCCCTGTCCCACCTGGCCAACGTTTTCAGCTCATTCTTATCACCCATGATGAATCAACATTTTATGAGACTGACCGTCAGAAAACCATGTGGGCCCATCAATCAGATAAAGCAGTCCCATTAAAGAAGGGGGAAGGTGTTTCTCTCATGGTCTCGGATTTTTTGACTGTTGAATGGGGAAGATTGCAAAGTGAGGATGGCATGGAGTGAGTTAATCTTGCACTCTAAATTTAGAATTACTATTTAATCTATGAATTTCAGGTCAGCATGCATTGTCTTCAAAGCAGGAAAAAATCGTGATAGCTACTTCTTATCTGATGACTTGATCACACAAGTTGACACAGCCATCGATATTTTTGAAGGACGGACAAATGGGTTTGCAACAGGTCTGTTCATTTTTGATAATGCACTGAGCCATCAGAAGCGTGCAGATGATGCACTTTCTGCAAGAAAGATGCCAAAGTATCCATCTGCAACCTGGGTTCATCGCAAAAAAGGCTCTCACATGTGAAATACTGTGTTATCAAATGGAGACACCCAGTCCTTTTATTTTGAAGAGGACCACCCTACAATGCCTGGATGGTTTAAAGGGATGGAACAAATCATCCGGGAACGAGGCCTATGGAGGGAAAGTGGCTTACTTGCACAATGTGAAGGTTTTAAATGTGTACAAGGAAAAACTGACTGTTGCTGCCGTCACCTTCTTTTTACCCAACCAGACTTTGTGGCACAAAAATCTCAACTTGAAGAGTTCATCACATTGCGGGGTCACATCTGTGACTTCTACCCAAAATATCACTGCGAGCTTAATTTTATTGAGTAGTATTGGGGTGCAGCAAAGTTCCATTATCGAAACACCCCCAAAACCACTAACATTGTTGAGATGGAAAAGAATATGCTTACATGCTTGGATGATATCCCTTTGCTTCAAATCAGAAGGTATTTCTCTTATCCTTCTGCCCACTATCTGATCTTATTGTTTTCCCATGCTAGATATGCAAATAGGTCTGCCCAGTTCATATCAGGTTATGATCTCGGACTGTCAGGAGTGGAGACTGCATGGGTCAACAAAAGATACCATGGCCATCGTACATTACCTCCAATCATGCTTGCACAAGTACGGCAAGCTCAAATTAATATGCCTGTACCATTATAGTGACTCCAATTCATTTTTTGACTTCATAATAAATTTTTCAAAAATTTGATTCACAAATTTGGCCACTCTTGGCGCTTAGTAATATGATTACATAAGGTGCTGAACTAAAGTGACGCCTACCTTATTGTTGTTGAGGATGATTCTTTGCCAATTATCCCCGTCAATCCCATAAGTATATACTCGTAATCATGTTTTGAATGAAATGCACATTAAAAAAGTTCGTTGAGATAGTCCTGAAAATTCTACCAGTGCTCACCGAGCCCCAGGCAACCTTATATAATTACATGATCGTCACACAATCTAACAGGTTACCTAGGACTTTTTGCCTATATTTCATCATCTATATTATCACTGTAATCACCATCTTTTCAGGACCCCATCTGTAGTATTCACCTTTCCAGCAATCCCGCAATCTACCATTCAGTCCTCTGACACCAGTGTCCCTGACAATGGTGTTCCAACAACTCATTTGTTGAGTGGTTTCCTTTTTGGATCACACTTCTCCACTTTGCTCATAATAGCCTTCCACTATTCCTTGCATCATTTACTTGTGGCATTCACTTTTCTTTGAATTCCTATTGTTTTGTTTAATTTGTATATTCATCATTTTGATCTGTTACCTATTTTCCACATCTCACTCTTCCAACTATTGCTTGTAATTCTATTTTGGAACTCCATCATGTTCTGTATCATTCCATGGAGCTAGTTAGTATAAACTCCTCTACCTGTACTCTACTATTCCTCAGTTTGAATATTGACTTAGGTCCCCCTGTTCTAGTCTTTGCACAAGTTTAATTCTAGTACTGTTAGGATCCTAACCTTTTGGGCCTCCACAGCTTGTTTTCACTCTGACAACCCTCCAGCAACCTGATATCAGTACCCCTGACTATGGCATCACCACTGTTAAGTGCAGGAAATCTACCTAGGTTTTCCAGTGGATATTCTGAGGGCTTTCCAGAAGATTTCCTGGGAGACACTCTGGGGAATAGTCCACAGAGCTTCCAGAAAATTATCTGGGGGATATCAGAATATTACCAGGGTATGAGAAGGATTTGGCTTCAGCTTATGTGCTGTGCCCTTGTACACACATTCTTATTTCAAGCTGATGGATGATTACATTAAAAGTATAAATACCTGGAGTTCTGAGGAGTTCCAGACATTGAGCAGACAGAAGGAGCAAAGGAGTAGATTAGACTAATTGAGATACAAACTGGGGAGTAAGTACATAGCTATGAAAGACTATATAGACTAGCTGTTGAATGTACTACTAATCTGAAAGTACAATAAAACATATATGGAAGTGTTCTCCAGAGATGGAGAATAATAACAAGTGAGTGAACAACTGCCAACCAGTCAATTACTCCATGTGGGACAAAGGAATCAAGTTGGAATATCCATAGGATATCTGATATTGTCCAGAAATTGATTACTGAAGCATTTATAGGAACACCATGAGTCTAGGTCAGGAAATGACCAAGGTCCACTGGAAAAGCTAGCTGGGAAAGGGCAGAGTCTGATGTATTCTGGGACATACATAAAATAAGATGTCTAGTTGTGGGTGAAATATTTGACTGGAAGCTGAGGTAAAGGGTACTTGAGGGATGAGGGTCAGGTTCTGGTGGATTCCAGATCTTGAAACTAGTCCAGAAGATGGTTCAGAACCTGATATTGTATCCAGAAAATACTCTGTGGAGTTTCTGGGAACAAATCTTCACAACCACCAGCATCTCAACACTTGGTTTACTATAGATTACCCTTTTAATCATTCCATTCTACTCCCATCCTGACACTTTCCCATCATCCACTCTACATGTACATATCATTTGCCCCCTCAAACCCTTTTAATATTCTATTACTTTGCATTTAGTTCCTATTGTCCCTCTATCTCATCACTTGCTTCTTTTGATCTGTTTGACTTCTTACCTCCATGATTGGCCTCCTGATCCCTCTTCAAAGACCTCATTGGCCAGCTGAGACTCTTATCACCCCAACTCTTAGCTCCCCAACCTTCTGGTTGATTAAGCTAAGTGTGGACTTATAGTCTATCATGTACTACTTGCTTGTTTTGAAATGCCAGAGCACCCCAACAGTTCATGTGAGGGTGCAACACATAAGTTGAAGCCAAGCTTCACTTGTCCTGTAGCACCAGACCTCCGAGTTACATAAGTATGTTCTAACCCTCCAGACCCCTGGAGCCCATCCTCTTTATCCCTAGGAACTCCACCTTGTTTAGACTTTAACAAGTACTTACTCCTTTGGCCAGCCCGATATTTAATCCATCTTCAACCTTAGACTTGGGCTCTCCAGTTATTAGCTGTGTTGGTTGACTTTTAGTTTTGATATATACTTCTTGCTTACTTGAAATACCAGGGCAACCAGACAATTTGTGTGGGGGCACAACACATAAGTAGAAGCCAAACTTCGCTTGTTTAGAACTGGACCCCTGGTTAAGTATATACAGGCCTCCCTCCCAGTCTTCTACCTAGTCCCCTCTTTATCCCAACACCTTCACAATTCAACATAATCCTTCCCTTCAGAAAATTGAATGAAAACCAGGATTTTCTACCTGAAAAAACCCTATGCCAAGATGTCTCTCAAATTTTTGTCAAGGGGAAATTTTCAAAGAAATGTAGAATTTAATTATGTTGAAATCATTGAAAAAATTATATATTTCAACATGTTTTCCTTGGTCACAAACACTATGGAAATTCAAGGAATGTGTTTGTGAAATCTTGACTGTTTTTTTCACCTGAGCTTGAAGGTTTTTTAAGGTGAAAAACCCTGAATCGATTTGTACAGATTCAGCACAAAAATCTTCCCGAGTTGTCACAAATCATTTGTGACAAATCGTGCAACTCCGCATAACTCACGGCGAATGGTGACCAATGGTGACCCATCACGCATACAGCTCCCCGTGTCTTGTTTTCCTTTGTTCCACTCTTACTGTTCTGTTGGAATATTAGCGCGACGTGTCTGTGTCACATGACAATGTTTAGGTCCACTACGGTCCACAACTGCCAGATGGGTATGCGGTGTCAAAAGTTCTATAATATGCTATACTTCTGGTTAGAAAGGTTTTCCCTCAGTGCTCGTTTACTACGAGACTGAGGTCAGTAGATATTCTAGATAATGATGATCTATAACTGATACTGATTTATTATTAGTACATTTGTTATAGGTTAGCAATCATAGAATATAGTGCTCGTTTACTACGAGACGAGTACATTTGTTATAGCTTCGTATTACAACATGTTCCACCTCAGATATATAAACCATAGATAGCATGCTATTATACACCCATTATAAGAGACTAAGTTTAACACTGAGCCTTGATAGGGAAGAGTCGGCTGCACTCCGGGATTGAGAGGTCCCCTTCTGTAAATGATGGAGCCTCAAGAAAATTAACGACAGAACCTTCATAAACATGCGGTCTAAACACGGAATCATTCCAAAGATAAATCCTCCAGCGCCTAGATGGAAGTGAGCCCCCTGAGTCGTGACGCATGCACATCGATGGCAACAGTAAAAACGTTTTTCCGTCTTAAATTAATTATATTTATAGGTATATTATAGGGGAAGTTCGAGGAGGAACAAGTCAGGAGGACTGTGAACACGACTCGAGTCGTCGAGTCAGTGAAGTCTACCGTTAAACAGCTGACCGCCAACAGGTAAGACATCCGGGGCCTTCGGTAGCAGTGGAGACACATAACCTAATAGCTTCCCCATCTCTTTGTATCCAGTCCGTTTTGCTATCTTAACCTTCACTCCCTCTACCCCTTCTTCATCAATTTTCTGACACTCTTCCTCCTCCTTTGAGACCGTTCCGGGGAAAAAAGGCCTGCATTCCTCGTGTGTCTTCAGATGAGTCGCAATAGCTCGCTGCTTATTCCTCCAGAGTCTCATTTGGCTTTCATTCCAGCACTGGGGATTGGGGCATAGACCCAGGTGAAAGACGGTGCCGTCAAGCTTTTCCCGATTGTCGACAATTTGGGCATTATCCATTGAGATAATCCCACGACGGATGGCAGAGGCTTCATTGGCGACATGCTGCCATGCCCAGTGCTGTACTACTTTCCCATACTTCACGTCATTCGAGGTTAATGTGCAGGGAAATTCCTCGCCGTTCACGCCGTATCGGACACCCCAGGGGCAGCCCCTGCATTTTCCGTGGGGTGTCCCATACGGCCGTGAACGGAGAGGAATTTCCCTGCACATTAACCTCGAATGACGTGAAGTAGTGACCCAGGCGATACTTCATTTTCCATCCCATCGTCACCTGGAGGCCAACTATAAAACTTCAGGAAGACTGCATTGTGAGATATTAATGCGGAACATACAATATTTCTCGCCCTCTGCTCGGGTGCAACAAAGTTGATGAGATATCTAGGGACAAAGGCGGTGTCCACGACGTGGGACTACCGCCGTCAGTACTGACAGACAAGAGAACGTAGTGAGTAGGCATCCACCGTGAAACAAGAGCATACACACCTGTGCGGTGGTAAAGGTAATATAAAGTCTCTATGTAGCCCCCACGAAGAAGGGACGTTTCCTTGGGTATGGCCTACACTTGCAGCAGGGGATCCTTGAAGGAGGGGCAGCGCCGAACTGTAGACATATCAGCGAATGAAAACAAACTTGCAAGATGGTGCTTGCCCATTATAGCACCGACTTTCGTTTCTCATTATACTGAAGTCGAAATTCCCAGGAATCGCAGAGGTAGCGGGCTGCTGCATATCACCATGTCCTATAGCCAGTCCGCTGGTCTGCGAAAATGCCTCAGGAGGCCTGGTTTCCCGAGCGGCAGTTATTGAAGCTCTTGCAGATCTACAGGTTACCATCCGACATCTCTAAGCTAAACTCCAGAACTATGATTGCGGAACGGACCGGGTAGCAGTTATTGAAGCTCTTGCAGATCTACAGATCACCATCCGACATCTCCAAGCTAAACTACACAACCATAATTGCGGAACGGAAACTCACCCTTGCCGAGAACCATGTCTCCTAATAGGATCATCTCGGTATGTCCTTGACAACTTGCTTGACTTGGGATGGCTACCTAAATGTGGTTCAACAGACCCCCAACGGTGCGTGCTACTGGCCTGTTATGCATACTCATCTCTTGCATTGTCGTTCATGCCATTGTGCAAAATCGCTATTAAAGTCTCCGGTGCATATTCAGGGTGAGCTGTCACCATTGACCCACAAAATCCAGTCAAATGCGAAGCACATTGATTGACCCCAAGATATTTAATCTCCCCCGATTCTGACATGTCAGTTCTAGCATGATCTAGACCCCACATGTCCGCTGGCATGTGGGAGAAATGGCCCAAATGGCTGTTAGGTTCTGTTAAGTAATACAATAAAAAAAATAAAAAATACTAGACCTACCCAGCGGGAGACGAGATGCCCGTTGAATCATAACAAGCCAGGTGGGAAAGGCCACTGTAGAGATTCAGTGAACACTCATACCCGTTTCCAAAGAATCTCACCTCGGAGGATAAGACGGAGTGGGATGATGTTCCAGAGGTGCTGGAACCTGAGTCGAATCACAACTAAAGTCGGAATCCGGCTTGAAAAATTTTCGAAGGTATGCCATAGCAGACTGGCTGCGGACGAAACGGTCATAAATACACTTTCATTTAGCAGACGATGGATATAGATTCACAATACCAGATCCGAAGTACAACGTACGGACTAAGTCACGGCCAGCGTACCAATTAGACAAGGGTGAAGAACTGAGCCGGTGAAAGCGAAAACAGCATCGGGAGCATGAAGACAAAGGAAAGCGACCATGGTGAAATCAAAATGAGCATGAGTTCTAGTCGGTGACAGCCTACGCGTTAGAGCGTCCACTGGAATATCCTCAAAGACTCGTGTTCTTATTCCTTTCCTCTTCGTAAGCCCTTTTAAATGCGATATATTCCTCTTCAATCCTCTTCTTCTCCTTCCGTTCATTCTCGGCTATCTGCTCGGATAAGTCATCGATTATCCAACAATGTATCATAACACGTACCTCCTCGAGCCTCTTGTTCTCCTCCTTGAGCCTTTCATTCTCCTTCCTTCTCTCTTCGGAATTCTTTATTGCTTCCTGAATACATGATGAGATGAGTACTTGATTATTCGAGACTGTTCCCAATACTCACCACCTCTAAAGATTTGCGCTCCCTATATTGCCGAATTCTTGCGTTTTCCACTACCCACGCTTTTTCAAATGGTTGTGACATGTCCTCAGGCTTGCGGCCTTGTGCACCCATGGGGATCGTTTGGCGATAAGGCAAAATAGGAAGTTGACAAGTACCCAACTTCCTCTTCGAAGGTTTAGCAACAGTTCTGAGATGTGTGTGCGATTGAACAGTACGGTAAACACATGCAGCAAACCAATAGCATTGGTTTGGTATTATTGTGTAGTCGACGGCTTGGAGACGGACGACTTTGACCGCCTTCAAGCTGACCGCCTTCAAGCCGTCGACTACACCATAATACCGAACCAATGCTATTGGTTCGCCGCATGTGTTTACCGTACTGTTGAGCTTTGATAGAGTGAATGGCTCTCTAATGCCCCTCAGATCCAATGATTCGAGTGTCTCAAACTCCCGCCATGGTTCGAGGAAGGCAGTGGTACCGTCAGGAGAAAATTGGAGCTCGTCTGAGGCGTCCTGGGAAGACGATGAGATGGAAACGTCGACGGATATATCGGTCAAAGAACGAGGCGGGGACTTTCTGCTTGTTTTCGTGGATCCTATGTCAGGGTTGGAAGCACTTTCCGGAGACAAGTCACTAAGAGGGAGATTGGAGGTAGGAGGAACAGTGGTGGGAAGGTTAGACCCAGGATGTTCCTCGTTCTTCTCCTTCCTAAGTCGTTCCACCACGACATAAGATCTTCTAGGAGTTTGCTGGGGTCCTTCGGTTTGTTAAACGAGATGACATAAAAGAAATTCGTGTTCCGAATAGCGCAACATCTTGTAAAACTCGACGCGCTCTACTGTAATTTTGTCAGGATTCTTTCCATCGTCACGCAACTGGAGGCATCTATGATTGGAATCTTAGTCGCCTTCCGAGTATCAGCGAAGGTGCCATTCTCCCTGTGAAACAGGAATTTGCTATTTTCTTTGCTCATGATGTAGTGGCGTAGATAAACTGTGAACTGGTAGCTGAAACGAAGGAGATACGCTAACATGATCGTAGTGCCTGTTCAGTGTTAAATAGTAGATATATATATTCAAACACGAGATTGGATTTTACTATGGACAAAGTCCAAGTTTTCGCAATGCGAGGACGGAAACGCAACGTTGAGCCTCGAGGCGAATGACACACTGGTACACAGGATAGCGCTTGCGTTTTGAGAAGCAAGTTGTAATCCTGGTGCCCCCAGTCTTACGCACGGACCCTTTAGTTTTACGTGATTACATAATCACCGCGTTTTACGGTATAAGTAGCCGGGAAGTTTTCAGGACCTTAGATCTTACCGTACGCTGCACTTGCCTGTATCTTGTTCTGCTCTGGACAATACACTGTGGTCCTGTCAACTTGTGTGACCGCCAGTGATCCCAATTGACGACGGGATTACACAAGTAGTAAAGACGCCCGGCTACTTGACACGAGGTTTGGCAACCTTGGCGATATGGACCAATTGTGGCCAATAGATAAGTTATCAAAATGAGTGTTAATCTAAAGATGCGTTTGAAAATAACACAGCCAGCGAATCGAGGCAGGGCCGTGTTTCCGTGTATCGGGGCAAACACGGGTGATAGACACATGTCCTGTTTTCTTTTGTTCCACTCTTACACTGTTCCACCTCAGATATATAAACCATAGATAGCATGCTATTATACACCCATTATAAGAGACTAAGTTCACTCTATAGTTACCGTTCTACAAGTGTGTCGGGATAGTGAGAAGCTCAAACCTCTTATAGAATTTCGAACGAAAGATTGCGAATGAGTAATCGATGCTTCGGCGATTAGACATGATCCTTGCCAGTGCAATGTTAGGATCTGCAAGCCTGGGGGATCACAGTGCGATGACTCTCGGCACTTGGAGCGAATGCCACTAAGGACTGAGCGGGTAGAAGTAAACCGGTGATATAGCTAGGTTTCCAGATGAGGTCCTACTCTCATCTGGATGTAACTATATACTAAGCTACATGGTCTGTGCACTTGGTTTGGAACTAAGGGAACACTAAACTAAATATAGCTAATCACATGTGAACCAGACTGGAAAAATACATTCACAATACGAGGTATGATTTAATACTAATCGTAATCATCATACTCTAACATGCAATGCAGTTCACTCTTCGTTCACGGAGCCCCTTTAATTGCCTGGGTAGCTGCGCCACTGAACGTCCTTTTTAAAATAGTTTCAAATAATAACACGTACTCTTCATGTTGGAATATGTGGTTCGGAACCCTAAGTACCCACATGTATCCATAGTAGTCCTTATCCATGGCTTTGGTTCTGTCCACCATGCGGTCAATCTGAGTCTGAGTTTGAGTATGAGTGGTGGTCTATTCGTCCACTAGGGTCACTATTCTGTGCCCCGATCCCCCTTCCCTTCTTTCATTCTAACAGGTTATGGGCCCCGGCATTGCCCTGGCAACATCCTCCATTATTCTTTGATCTCTGTGGGATCCACTTCACCAATTTCTTTCTTCTGCTCACAGCACCATCTTGCAACATCCATCCACAACTCATTCATGTTTTATATCACCATGCACTGTTGTTGCCTCTGTGCAGCCCCCAACATCCGCCAGCAGACACCTGTGACACTGATGTCACACCATTGTGACAGTCGTCATCCGGAGTTTTGTAGACATTGTGGAGAGAGCCACAACTAGTTTCTGATGGAATTTTTGATGAGCATGACCACTTTTCATCTCCATCCACCTTTCTGACCAATTAAATAATCCCTTTTTGGATCATTTTTGGTCATGGTCCTGTCAATGCGTCATCCCATGCATTTCCGGCATCTTCTTTCCATCATCTCCACAATATATTATATTCAACAAGTCTAACAACATTCCTTTCCCTTATGGTCCTCCCATGAGCACTACCAGTGTCTCCTTTGATGGATTTTGGATTTCCTGGATGTGTTTAATCTGGATTTGCTAGTATTTTGGTTTTATTTTTCATCTGCCCCCACTTCCTTTCACAATGGAACTCCCAACCTTTATTAAAACTTTCTTTTCATGTGGAGACTTCTCTTGTCATCTTTTATTTGGTTATTACTGGCAAGATTTGGTGGGAGCATTTTAATTTGGACTATTGGTGGATTATTCAATCTGGTGGGAGTTTTGTTCTTTTGGTTCTCTCACCAGGTGGGAGTGTTGGAATATGTGGTTCGGAACCCTAAGTACCCACATGTATCCATAGTAGTCCTTATCCATGGCTTTGGTTCTGTCCACCATGCAGTCAATCTGAGTCTGAGTTTGAGTATGAGTGGTGGTCTATTCGTCCACTAGGGTCACTATTCTGTGCCCCGATCCCCCTTCCCTTCTTTCATTCTAACACTTCAGCCTTGTCCTGATCCACGCAGCGTTTGTAGGAGGACTTGAAAGGCCACAATCGGTGTTGGAGAACAGCCGATATCTATTTCTACCATCATGCCTGATTATGATTAACCAGTAAGAGTTTTTAACCCAGTGATATGTGGGGCGAATGAGAGCTTTCTGTGTGATTGCAATGTGGGAATAATTTGATCCAAACGGTTGAGTGTGCATGTGATTTCACATTCACCTCACCGTATATACGGGGGTTGTCAATGCAGATGACTCCTTTTGTGTTTGACAGCGTGTTCAATAATGATGCTTCCCCAATGTTTCATTCTAACTTATTTATTGGCAATTATCTAAGTGTAGTCTATGAGGAACTGTGTCGCTCCTGGTACGGTAGCAAAAATGTCTAACCAGCCTTCCGGTTTGTCATACACCATATCGCGAATGACAAAAAATTCAAGCTGTTGCAACGCGCTTATCTGATTTGATAGTAATACACATCATAGAAAATAAGGGGCCAGAATAATGGATTCTGGGCTGGTACGCCGAGATCTAGGCACTCAAATATCAAGGAGCATCTGACACACGCTTCTGTGACGTTCTTCCAGGGTGCTTTGGAAGGATCCTTCGATTCTGCCATCAAGAGGGCATTGTGTCGATTCTCACACATGATGTCAATACGGTCGCCGGCCCAGGTTCCACGGTGGATGTCTCCTTGATAGGCCATAGACGAAGAGGGATCATAAGACCAGCAAATACGCGATAATATGGCCTGTGTGATACCCATCTCTTCAAGGTCGGCTTCCGCAGTTATGCCACTTTCGCGGATATACTCTTTCTCAGACAGATTGCGAATGACTCGTACTTGAGGCAACATTTTCTCAACAATCTCTTGAAAAATGAACCAATCAGGTGACCATGGCACCATTGCCGCTGGAGGAAATATGCCATTGTCTTTGTTCCAGTATTCAAATCTATGGGTCCACGAATACAGACCTCCTGCTTCAGAAACCTCGACAAGCTCTTCCTCAGTAAGCATTCCAGGGGAGTAGTCATCCTTCAAAACATAATCTCCGACACAAATAATGCGATGTTGGGCAGCAAGAGGAATGATGACAGCTTCCATTGCCGTTGGTAGAATATTTTTAATAGCATCCCACATCACCCAGCAAGCTAGTGCAAGGGAGACGGTGTCTTCGACTTGGCCCTCGTGTGTGTGGCTGACGTTTGTTGACTAACTCGCTATCCAAAACGGCGAGGACCTGATTGAACATGTCGTCATCTCCCAGGGTAGTATTGTCCGCTACATTCAAGCCGAGGTTGGCCTCAGGTGTTATATCTGTGTTCTGTTACTAGCACATGATGGAAGCTAGACTGGTCAACTAGTTCCTTTTCCTTTCCTTGCCATCCCCTTTATGCCTCAAGTTCCTTCAATATCGCCAGCAACAGGAAATCCTACTCCAAATTACTATATACACACTACCAGCTCCAACTTCGTCGAGTCTCATGGTCGGACGCTCTTACTACAAAGTGTGAACTTGTCTGGATCTTTATGAACACTCGTGGGCTGGCAGACGCAAGTTCTTGAGATCTTTTTGGAAGACGCAGCGTCAGGCGGTAAGCAGTTTATTGTCCGGCTGTGGAACTTGGAGGATGGCTCTGCAGATGTGTATTTAACGAGGCTGAAGGCGTGGGGTTTCACATAGGTATGTGGTCACTTGAGAGGCCTTGGAACACGAAGGTCCTGGGTTATACCTGCGCTGCGCTCTCTATTTCCACGAACTAACACCCTTAGAGACAGGAAAGTATGATTTTGAATTCATGGGCTACACCGTTCGTATCCTACGAAAATGCGTAGAATGCGGGTCAATGTCTTCATCGTCCGTCACCGAGATATTGTACGTTGCTATTAGCATCATCTAATCACACCCTCTATGGATGGCATCTCTCAAGTGCTCTCACTTCACCGGCAGTTCAAGCGCACCCCATTGGACCCTAATTGTCTGGGGTGCGAACGCCACATGACAACCACCCCATCCGTAATGGTCCACTGTGAGTACCCCAGTCCCCCGACCCTCCCTCGCTCCCCACCATGCTCTGGGCAACCGACTACGGGCGACTCGCCGCCCAAACCCTTTTCCACGCAATCCTGACTTGGTGAATGCGGAGATGACACAAAATACGACATTGAGGTCGCAAAAGGATGTCCATCGCATACGTCAATCCCACCCCGAAGCAACCCATTTCGTTCAACCCCCAGTATTCGTCGAACCGCCCCCGTTAGAGGAGACGACCTCCACGGATAGGCACGTTACTCGGGGCACTACTAGGACGGCCTGATACTTGTTGCACGACACTGAAACTGGTTCAGCGCAGGCATACTGTGTGGGAAATAGAAATGGATGATACAGCGCGAACAAAACAAACGAGCGCAAATGTATACGACTGACTGCGGGTGGAAACGAGCAGGAACGCGAACGAGGCTAGCCTAGTAAGAATGCAGGTGTAGCTAAGCTAACAAGAACGAGCACAAGTGAGACCAGACCATTGCCTTAAAATCATCCTTTGGATCTATTTCTCCCCATTAAATATCCAATTTGGCTCTATCCCTCTCATCCTTCATCCGCCTTTGCCAATGTGCAGTTATTGCAAAGGGTGGGGACAGAAATCGCAAGAAAATCGGATTCCATTGATAATTAACTAACTCGGGGGGTATTGAACAGGTACACTTTTGATTCACATCGCATATATCTTATTCCTATGCACGCGAAGCCGTTCTGCATGCATCGTTATCGCGTCCGGATTATCCTCTTCGACCCCGTTTTATCTTTGTTTGTTGGGTTGTTTCACTGTGTTTTATGACATGTATATGCACTGGCCTTTGAATATAATACTTTCAGACTGGAGTTAATGATAAGATCAATATTTGAAATATTAATTTTGGGGTCCCCTTACTACCAAATCAACCTACTGATCCGAAGGTCTAACTCCCCAATCCTCCCAGCTATCCCCCCAAACATGAACGATGTGGGAATCAGTTTTGGTGCGCAATTAAATTATATATCAATGACTATATTTTCAGCATATTTCCAGCAATTGCGAGCGGACATCAGAGCGGATGTGAGGGCAATGATACTGTCAGAACTCAGGGGTGTATGTTTTGAAGTACTGCATATGTAGTAAGTATGTTACTTATTCAAGGTCTATAGAATATGAATCAATCTCGTGGAGACGGAAGGGTGAAATCATATGCAATCGTTCCATTCACAAATGGTGATGATCCGACTCAGCTTCCGGTTATGTTTGATATCATGTCATGGCCATGAATTAATTGCTGACCATGATCAGCACAACCTTCCCCGTGTTAGTTCTTTTGATGATATTGACAATTTGAATAGAATCAGCTTGTAGGGTATCTAACAGGCTATGGAGTTGCACTATCAGTAGGTGCAAATAACATCGCCACCAACTGTCTATGTGAAGAGACTCTTAAATGAACTTGGAAGGCATTCAGTATTGTTTTATTCGTCTGCTATTCAACTGGACTCTTTATACTCCACTCTAGATAATAAGTTGGCAAAGTTACTTGTTTGGTGGCACTGGAATTGTTTTGGAGTGCTACTAAGAATGCATCATAATAGGTTTATTTGTCTGGTCGAGGCTACACGATTAGGATTGATTGCGGGGTTTGGGAGGTTGGTTGGCAGGATTCAGTTATGGTTTGGGCTGGCGGTGATGATTCGGTTGGAACGGACTAATGAAGTTAGTCTGTGTTCTTTGTAATAGGAGTGTTTCCAGTCAGTTCCTGCCGCCTTTGTCTCTTGCCACCATTGTCCGAGTGGCCGGCTTTCAAGGTATTTTCAGCCTTCCCTTGAGTAATTCTTTTCCCCCAACATCCCACCCTTTCTTGCTCCTTTATTTCCCTAAAACTCGTAGTTTAGATTGATTTTTCATGTATTTACTATGAGTTTGGCATGCTGTTGGGGCTCAATCATGTTCCCATCAGCATGTTTTGTGCAATAGAGCCTGCGGCCCTCGGATTCACTTCCACTGGGGGTCCACTCATCCAAACATGGACAGAGACAAAGACAATCTTCAAAATGTGGGAATAACGCCCATGTCACGTATCCCGGTATGAATGGGCCATGGGAAAGTGCCGTGCAGGTGTCACGACTGCCACGAACACCTCAAAATGTCCTCAAAAACACATTTGACTAGCATAAATAGATATAACTTTCAATCTATTCTTCATAATATATCAATATGTGTACTGGGGGCCTGTTGATTTACTTTAAGACTTAGTTTTAATGTTTAAAATGGTGTATCAGGTTCTTTTCTAATAGCATATATCATTTAACATGATATTTTGAGTATTGCCTTTCAAAATATAACTCTGTTTTAGTTTGAAACCAAAATGTGTGTTTGCAGCAATTGCCCACTTTTCGCGGCACCCCTCACAGCAGTGTGTGGCACATTGCTGTGTCGGAGTTTGAAATCTTTTGAGCCTCTGGCAGTCAACTTCTGCAATTCCTATCCAAATCACATTATATTCCTTGTTGAGACTCTGATTAGCCTTTCTATTAATCCATTGCTATTTGTGATTTTTTCCTTTCCAGTTACTCTACACTTCTGTAAGGGTTGTGAGAATTTGTTGCTTTGGAGCACTAGTGTTAAGAACAGAAAACTGACTGATGTCAGTAGACCAACAGGGACTGAATGGAAGGACCTGGCTTCAGCTAATATGCTGCACCCTTGCAAATTACCATTGGGTGTCCTTAAATTTCAGGTGGGTGGGAAAACTAGTCCTGTTGAATAATCCTCTCAGTAAGTCACTGATCAGAAGCTGAAGGATGAGTTAAGGGTTGGGTTGAAGGGTCAGAGACCAAGAGTTGGAAGCTGAGGGTGAGCGAGTGCAAGCAGAGGTGTAGAGCGGGATATTTAGAGTGAGACTATGAGAGTTGTTTAGGGGTGTTCTGAGTCAATATTCTGATTGTCCTAATACTATGATACATAAGTGGCATATATGGAGGATATCTGAAAACTATTAAGTATACCAAATTCTAATATACTCTAAAGGTCATTTAAACATCTGGGTTGTGATTCAAACATAATTTGGTTTTTAAAACTTTCAAAAAGTTTTAAACTCTCTTGTACATTACAAACTAAAGAATCTTTCTAGACATGAGTAGACAATAAAAAAATTAGTAGTTTGAAACACTAATACTTTAAAAAAATAGATACCTTTAGATAGTCCATTCCATGCACATATATATCATTGGTACCTCTAAATACATATGTATTACTTTGGAATGGATCTGCCAATCTGAACAGATTTCTACTTGATTCAACATACCCAGAATATATAGGGGGTTTTACTTAATAAAGACAACTGTGGTATGAAAAATTTCCAATAATATTTTACATATTTTACATGGAAATACAGTAACTATATTACAACTTTTAAAAAAACAAAGTACTAATAAAAGTATTAGTAGGCATCTGTAAAAGGAAGGAAATTATATACAATGGAATTTGTTAAATAACTATGGGTTGCATAAGATGTAATATGGGGAACTATTTCTGATGGTTGTTTTTTGATGATATAATTGTTTCAGAATAGATATCACTATTTAAAGATGGAATTTTGTAAAAATAAGACTTTTATTAGTAAATATTTGAGATTATAGTAATTATAAACACCCTCCTATATGGAAATCTGGCACTTATCTGAATGAAAACAGAACAAAGGAAAGTACTAATGGAGAAGATGGAACTACATATAGAGTGGTGCAAAAATGGAGACCGATAGACAGAACATTATAAATCTGGACATAGACTACTAAAAGGCATAAACTGGTTGTATAGGATAAGGGGCAGACAGAAATACCAATTGGGAACAATGAAGGTGCTTAATGGGGTTAGTTGGGATACCAACGGTTTACAAGCAATTGGAGTTTTGTGTGAAGACCAATTGGGTCTGACAGTGTGCCAAGTGCATGGGTTGTAACAACTAGTATCTGTGAAAATCTAAGATAGACAGGCCTTAAATATATATAATGGTAAATCAGGTTATTTGTTAGAGGATATATGTAAAGGACTCAGGTGTAAATCCAAAAAGCCCAAATACAGAATACAACTAGGATAAGGAATGGGCAAAATAATGTCCATCCAAGCCCATGATGATTTCTTTGCCTTAGACAATATGTATATAGGCAGTCTACTTGGTGATGTTGCACTAGATATATAACAAAGATTGAATATTACTATGAAATCAGCTAAGTTTGGTCAAAAAGAGAGGTTGGATGATGTTGATCAAGAGTCTACAATGATATTGCTGCCTTGTACAGATTTTATATGTATCTAGTCAGTGATTGGACTATACATATATGTGATGGAGACTGGATATGGTCAGGATGTTTGAAGTAAGATCAGCTGAGAATATAATATACTATAGAGACCTTAAGTCCCTAAGTCAAGTACTAAACCAAGGAGCAAAGACTGTGAATGGGTGGGACTTGGCTTCAGTTTATATGCTGCACTATTACAAACTATGCCACTGTCCTAATTTCAAATGAATTTGTGACTTCAGGATGGGCCAGGAATAGATTAGAAGAGGAATGAAGCTGCAGCTCAGGAAATATGAAGGTATTCAATGGGTCAAACTAGGAAGGGAATGGTGGTTTTTCTGTAGAGAGAAGTAAGTTTAAATGCAATGTGATGTAACACAATATTCAGATTGGATTGCAAATACTATTTCTCCAAGTATATATAGATAGAGGAGTTATTTTAATAACAATCCAGAGATTTAACAAGGATGCAAGGGATATATGTTAAGCTCAGGCCTTACTGGGCAGGAGTGAATTAAGGCACAAGGAAAACCTGTAGAAGTTCCAAGGCAGATAGGACTTGGCTTCATCTTATGTACTGTGTTTTTGTATGATCATTGAGTCCTAGCTTCAGACAGGGGTGGGTACAGTTATCCTAGAAAGTCTCAAAGTACATGACTGGTTGGAGAGTTGGGATACCCAGGGGTTCTGAAAATACACTGGTGTCAAGTTTCATAGTTTAGCTTAGTGTATTGAGGAGATAGGTTGTAGCTAAGTTGATATACTGGTTGGATTGTGGTTTAAAAAGATTAATAGACTATATAGACTAATTCATTATTGTACTACTAATCTGCTGAAACAAAAAGACAAGGCATGTGAACAAGAAAATAACAGCATTAACCATTCTGGAGTATACAGGTCAAGTTGATATGGGAACAGGTACCAAAACACAATATCAAGTGAATATATGCATGTCAAAGCATAATCAGGAACAAACTGGGTCACAGATTAGTAAGTGTCTAGAGAATATGGGAAGTCCATATGAGGTCCAGGTCAGAAGCCACCCTTATAGCAAGAAAGGGCTATTACTGGGAAGATCTGGGGCTGTTACGACCCATTCCCAGATGTTTCAATATCCAAATTCCAACTTCCAACTTCTGACTATGGAACATCATAGTTACCACGTCTTCTGTAGTCTTCCCTTGTTCCACATTTGGTAATTTGTCCATTGACAAGTATTCACTCGTTTGTTTATTATATTCCCGTTTCAGAATAATGTCTCCCCAATTTGTCTTATTGTATTCCTGTTTTGGAATACTTCTGTTTCCCATCTTATTGTGGTCTTAGTTTGTAGTACAATAATGAGAAGACTTATATTAGTTTCCACGAATTTGTACTTTACTTTAGATCTGATATTGACTGAGTTTCTTATTCCCTCTTCCGTCTTTCTCTATGCTCGATATTTGGAACTCTTTGGAACTCTGAATATCCGTATCTTCCAGTGTAAGTCCCACCTTTGAAATTAAGGACTTCTGAGCATTTGTGTAGAGGTGCAGCATATAAGCTGAAGCTGACATCCTGACCTTATCCAATAGTTTCTGAATTCCCGGTGACTTTCCGATAGTTCCAGAATAAGTTCCAACACAGCACTTAACAGTATATCAGATCTCAATTCTATAACTCCCTCATCATGGGTCCCAAATGGAAAGCTGCCAAAGGACCATCTCAACTTCAATCCCCATTGCAACTGATACCACCCAACCCTAAACCCCAATTCAGCTGACAGCATCAGCTTCCATCGAAGAAGTTACTGAGGTAGCAAAGGATCCCAATGCTCCCAACACTTCTGACAATGAAGTAGAAGAACAGCCAGAGACATCGAAAAAGAAATCTTCTGATGAACCAACTGAAATGTTGTTTGTTAACTCCATTGTGAAACTCACTGACTATTTGAAATCTGCTGAGGAAGGCAAAGAATCATCCCACACTGGAGTTAAAGAACCTGAACCATTTACTGGCAAGGATCTGAAAACATTGAAGAATTTCCTTCTCCAATGCCATTTCAGTTTCCGTGATTGACCCGCTGCATTTAAATCCGACAGTCAAAAAGTCAATTTCGTGCTCTCTTATCTCAAGGATACCATTCAGGATTGGTTCGAATCTGGACTATCCAGAATATCCAATGAGACACCCATATGGCTTGATGACTGGGACACATTTGTGGAAGAACTGGAAACTAATTTCAGACCTTACAATCAATCCAGTGAAGTGGAAAATGAATTAATGACACTTAAGATAAAGGACAATCAATGAGTTTCCAATTATCCTGTCAAGTTCAATACCCTCGCTGCATGATGTGGTTGGGACAATTCCACTCTCAGGCACCATTTCTATATGGAACTTCCATCACACCTTAAAGACGAGATCTGCAAAGATGGGCAGCCGAAAACTCTCCAACTTATGTGGATTAAAGCTCAGACACCTGATGCCTATTATTGGGAAGAAAAGCCAAGGTTTCCCAAGAGAATCCAACAGAACATTCTCAGAGCAACAAGGTGTCGACTAGTAAGTCTTCTGGCAATAACTCAGGCAATAACACCGGCAACTCTGGCACTAATACTGGCAAATCAAATTCTGATCAGAAAAAAGACAAGAAATCCAACAAGGAAAAACAGTCAACTTCCAAGACACCTGACATTTCCCATTTGTTGGGTACCAATGGTAAACTCACCCTGAAGGAGAAACAATGATGCATGGATAATGATCTCTGCCTTTTCAGTGGGCAAGGTGGACACAAGGTTTCTGATTGTACCATTAAGTCTAACTCTTCCAAGGACCACGTGGTAACTTCCACTACAACTACAACATCCAAGGAAAAACCCACCACAGGGTCAAAAAAAAGAGTAAGTAACCCTCCAGAATCTGCACAGACAGAGGGTTGTATTGACTCTCTCTGTGTTTCCAAGATTATCTGTCTCAATGTGTCCGCTCTCTCTAATCCCAACTCACTATTTGTAAAACTTGTTTCTGACCTTCTTGGAAATTTAGTGTTCCAAGCTTTGATAGATTCTGGCTCCACACACTGTTTTGTAGATACCACCTTTGCCACAAAACATAATCTGAAACTCTGTTCTATTCTCGCAATTTCTTTGCATCTGTTTGATGGGACTAGCAATATGGCAATTACTCAAGCCTGTGACATGTCTATCTGGTTCCTGTGTGGAACATCCCAGACAGTTACTTTTTTTGTAACACAGCTGGACTCTAGCTGTTCAGAAGTTCTTGGATACAACTGGCTCACCCAATATAATCTGTTGATTGACTGGGTATTGGGCAGTATTAATTTCTGGATTCCCAACACTTCTGTTCCTCGTGCAGTGTCTATTCTGGCCACAGCCTCTTCAGCCTCAACGGCACTTATGGCTTCTACCGAAACCTCTGAACCTCCAAAAATCTCTCTCATCAATGCTTCAGCATTTGTTAGGGTGAGTAAACTGGATGGATCACAGTGTTTTTCAATCAGCTTAAAAGTTGATGAAGCATCTGGATGTTTTGCAACTCCAGAATTATCTGAGCTAAAGGTGGACCTGGTAGGAGTTCCTGAAAAATACCATGATTTTTCAGATATTTTCAGTAAGCAAAAAGCTGACCAGCTTGCACCACACAGACCCTATGACTTAAAAATTGATATTGAGCCTGTGTTAAGAACTGAAAACTGACTAATGTCGGTGGGCTGACAGGGACCAATTGGAAGGACTTGGCTTCAGCTTATGTGCTGCGCCCTCACAGTTATCCGTCAGGTGTCCTTAAATTTCAGGCAGGCAATGACTAGTCCTAACGAATACCTCTGGGCAAAACTACTGATCGGAAATGAGGGATAAGTCAAGTGTCAGGCCAAGGGGTTGGGGACCAAGAGTGGGCGAGCGCACGTGAAGGTGGATAGTGGAGTACTTAGTATGAGACTACTAGAGGTGTAAGAGGCTATTCTGAGTTGATATTCTGATTGCCTAGTAACTACAACTACAACTGATTCATATACAAGTATCCGGCATCTAGAGCGAAATTGGGGGTAGGATGTTCCTCATTCTTCTCCTTTTAAGTCATTCCACCACCACATAAAATCTTCTAGGAGTTTACTAGGGGCTTTCGGTTTGTTCAACGAGATGGAATAAAAGGAATTGGTGCTCCGGATCGCGCACCGTCTGTTAGCTTTCGAGGTTTCGGGTACGCTTGACTTGAGTTGGGTACATAAGAACTCGTTGACTCGTTGCAAACATATAAGGAACATAGTACAAATAGCTAGATTATATACTTATCACCAGTAATACCATAGCCGGTTACCTGTCCATCACGTGCGACATTGTTCGCAATCCCCAGAAATTCAACCCCATCTTGTTAAACTCGACGCGCTCTACTGTAATTCTGTCAGGGTTCTTGTCCATCGTGACGCAGCTAGAGGCATCTATAATTGAAATCTTAGTCGCCTTCCGAGTATCAGCGAAGGTGCCATTCTTCCTGTGAAACAGGAATTTGCCATTTTCGTTGCTCATGATGTAGTCGCGTAGATAAACGGTGAACTGGTAGCTGAAACGAAGGAGATACGCTAACATTATCGTAGTGCCTGTTCAGTGTTAAATAGTAGATATATATATTCAAACACGAGGTTGGATTTTACTATGGACAAAGTCCAAGTTTTCGAAATGCGAAGAGGGAAACGCGACGTCGAAGCAAGTAGTAAAGACGCCGGGCTACTTGACACGAGGTTTGGCAACCTTGGCGATATGGACCAACTGTGGCCAATAGATAAGTTATCAAAATGAGTGTTAATCTAACGATGCGTTTGAAAATAACACAGCCAGCGAATCGAGACAGGGCCGTGTTTCCGTGTATCGGGGCAAACGCGGGTGATAGACACATGTCCTGTTTTCCTTTGTTCCACTCTTACACTGTTCCACCTCAGATATATAAACCATAGATAGCATGATATTATACACCCATTATAAGAGACTAAGTTTATCGTATAGTCACCGTTCTACATGTGTGTCGGGAATAGTGAGAAGGACAATCCTCTTGTAGCATTTCGAACGAAAGATTGCGAATGAGTGTAATCAATGCTTTGGAAATTAGACATGATCCTCACCAGTTTAATGCAGTTCAGTCTTCGTTCACGGAGCCCCTTTAATTGCCTGGGTACCTGCGTCACTGAACATCCTTTTTTAAAATAGTTCCACATAATAACACGTACTCTTTAGCCTTGTCCTGATCTGTTTGTAGGAAGACTTGAAAGGCCACAATCGGTGTCGGAGAACAGCCGATATCTATTTCTACCATCATCCCTGATTATGATTAACCAATAAGAGTTTTTAACCCAGTGATATGTGGGGCGAATGAAAACTTTCTGTATGATTCCAATGAATATTTTGATCCAAACGGTTGAGTGTGCATGTGGTTTCACATTCAGCTCACCGTATATACGGGGATTGTCAATGTAGATGACTTCTTTTGTGTGTGACAGTGTATTCAATATAGCCCAATGTTTCATTCTAACTTATTTGTTAACAATTATTTAACTGTGTCACTCCTGGTACTGCAGTAAAAATGTCTAATCAGCCTTCCGGTTTGAAACTTAGTCATACGCCATATCTCGAATGACAAAAAATTCAAGCTATTGCAACATGCTTGTCTAATTTCATAGTAATATACATCCACGGAAAATGGAGGGCCAGTATAATGAATTCTGGGCTAGTACGCCTAGATCTGAGCACTCCGGATATCAAGGAGCATCTGGACACACGCTTCAGTGACGTCCTTCCAGGGTGCTTTGGAAGGATCCTTCGATTCTGCCATCAAGACGGCATTTTGTCGATTCTCACACATGATGTCAATGCGGTCGCCAGCCCAGGTACCACAGTGGATGTCTCCTTGATAGGCCATAGAGGGATCATGAGAGCAGCAAATACGCGATAATATGGCCTCTGTGATACCCATCTCTTCCAGGTCGGCTCCCGCAGTTATGCCACTTTCGCGGATATACTCTTTCTTAGACAGATTGCGAATGACTTGTACTTGAGGCAACTGTTTCTTGACAATCTCTTGAAAAATGCACCGATCTGGTGACCATGGTACCATTGCCACTGGAGGAAGTATGCCATTGTCTTTGTTCCAGTATTCAAATACACGGGTCCACAAATACAGGCCTCCTGCTTTAGAAACCTCGGCAAGCTCTTCCTCAGTAAGCATTCCAGGGGGGTAGTCATCTTTCAAAACATAGTCTTCGACACAAATAATGCGATGTTGGGCCGCAAGAGGAAAGACAATAGCTTCCATAGCCGCTGGTAGAATATTTTTAATAGCATCCCACATCACCCAGCAGGTTATTGCAAGGGAGACGGTGTCTTCGACTTGGAGGGCATTAAAGATGGAAAGATGGATATCATATGGGAGCTATTCAATTTTACTTTTTGGGTATTTGGAGCTACATATTATGTTAGGGATGTGATTCTTTTTGAGAGTGTGTAAACATACCTGCTGTCCCTAGGCCGGATGATTCCGCGATCAAAGCCATCGATTTCGATATTTTCCATTATAACATCACACGTTACAGGCCAACATAGTAATCCTATGTATTGGGAACTTGCGCAGACCACAGTAGATATTAGAATATAACTTGGCTTCTATCTATGAGTAAACTACTGGGGATTATATATCTATGGGGAGAAGGTTCTGGAAGGGATGACAGAGATATTACTAAAGCTATGTTAAGTATGTTTCCTAGGCCGGATAGGCCAACTCCTTTCGATATTTTCCATTACAACGTCACACGTTACAGGCCAACATAATAATCCTATGATGTCATGGTGTTCTTTCCAAAAGAATTCGCCTAACTTTAACCCGAATTTGTTGAGAGGAATAAGTCGATGTGCATCTATATCGACTCTTAAAGGGTGATGTTATCAATGGCAACCTGAGTAACAATTATTGAAATTATCTACACACATCATATGCAAATAGTGTGCCATTTGGTAAGAGAAGAATGTTGTTTCAAAAGAGGAGTCAGGTGATACAGTTGATAAGTTGTTTATGGAAAAAAAACAGGTTTGAAATCTCTTTTATAGATTGGGAAAGTGGGGTTTTAAAAAGGGTTGGATGAAGGTGACGCGTCACACATCAGTCTGTCTAGAAAGAATTATATAATATGATTTCCAACCAATCTGTAACCTAACTTCTGATTGATGTAAATATATCAAGGAGTCTTACGTGTGGGACCTCGTGTGTGTGGCTGACGTTTGTTGAAAAGTAGGCGTTGTTCCACCAGCCATGCGGTTCTGTTGAGCCCCGCATCTACGGAGCAATCGAAACTAAAGGAAAGGTCATCATTCAACAGGTAATGGAGTTTAGTTTAATGCAGGGTATAGTGAAATTACGACATCCAGTTGTGTATATTGCACTTGCATCCCCTGAAGACCACCGGATTGGTCAAGAATAGTTGTTTTTTCACTGAGGGCTCCACTATTGCCGCCACCAACGGTCACTCTCAAGGATTTGGGAATGTCTACACCCACTATCTAGACTCCTTAGCCTTACTAGACCCCCTAGATCTATAGTAAGCTTTTATACCAACTAGTAAATAGAGATCTCGCGAAAGTAGGGTGTCTAGCCGAGCTAGCTCTCCTAGATGGCTCTAGACAATATAAACAGCATACTTACTGATCTTCTTACTTTCCTGATGCTGAATCCATGCTACCTTAGGGATAAACAAGCACAGACGGTATTACCCATGGCATTTCCCAAAAAAGGTGACGCTAATTGTTATATTAATTTTCCTTGTGGCTGCGCACCCAATGATCACTCCACTTCAGAGTATTATAGTATGTGATCATTCTGATTACTTTAACCTCATGCTTCAATTCCCAATCTGTCGCATCCATCGTTTGCTCAAGAAAACCATCTATGCTCAGCGTGTCAGTGCCGGTGCACCTGGTGAATAACTTTGAACTAGCAATTATCTAACTGTAATCTACGAGGAACTGTGTCGCTCCTGGTACTGCAGTAAAAATGTCTAACCAGCCTTCCGGTTTGAAACTTAGTCATACACCATATCTCGAATGACAAAATTCCACCTATTACAACGCGATTGTCTGATTTCATAGTAATATACATCCACAGAAAATAAGGGGTCAGAATAATGGATTCTGGGCTGGTGCGCCGAGATCTAGGCACTCCAAATATCAAGGAGCATCTGGACACACGCTTCTGTAACGTCCTTCCAGGGTGCTTTGGAAGGATCCTTCGATTCTGCCATCAAGATGGCATTGTGTTGATTCTCACACATGATGTCAATACGGTCGCCAGCCCAGGTACCACGGTGGATGTCTCCTTGATAGGCCATAGACGAAGAGGGATCATGAGACCAGCAAATACGCGATATTATGGCCTGTGTGATACCCATCTCTTCCAGGTCGGGTTCCGCAGTTATGCCACTTTCGCGGATATACTCTTTCTTAGACAGATTGCGAATGACTAGTACTTGAGGCAAGTTTTTCTCAACAATTTCTTGAAAAATGCACCAATCTGGTGACCATGGCACCATTGCCGCTGGAGGAAATATGCCATTGTCTTTGTTCCAGTATTCAAATCTATGGGTCCACAAATACAGATCTCCTGCTTCAGAAACCTCGACAAGCTCTTCCTCAGTAAGCATTCCAGGGGGGTAGTCATCCTTCAAAACATAATCTCCGACACAAATAATACGATGTTGGGCCGCAAGAGGAAAGACGACAGCTTCCATTGCCGTTGGTAGAATATTTTTAATAGCATCCCACATCACCCAGCAAGTTATTGCAAGGGAGACGGCGTCTTCGACTTGGAGGGCCTTAAAGATGGAGAGATGAATATCATATGAGAGCTGTTCAATTTTACTTTTTGGGTATTTGGAGCTACATATTCTGTTAGGGATGTGATTCTTTTTGAGAGTGTGTAAACATACCTGCCGTCCCTAGGCCGGATGATTCCGCGATCAAAGCCATCGATTTCGATATTTTCCATTATAACATCACACATTACAGGCCAACATAGTAATCCTATGTATTGGGAACTTGCGCAGACCACAGTAGATATTAGAATATAACTTGGCTTCTATCTATGAGTAAACTACTGGGGATTATATATCTATGGGGAGAAGGTTCTGGAAGGGATGACAGAGATATTACTAAAGCTATGTTAAGTATGTTTCAAGATATTCTATAATATTCTAGGGATGTCAGGTTGATTACCAACACTATGATGTTACGGTGTTCGCTCCAAAAGAATTCGCCTAACTTTAACCCGAATCTGTTGAGAGGAAAAAGTCGATGTGCATCTATATCGACTCTGAAAGGGTGATGTTATCGATGGCAACCTGAGTAACAGTTATTGAAATTATCTACACACATACGCCAATACTGTCCCATCTGGTACGAGAAGAATGTTGTTTCATGGGAAAGCGGGGTTGTAAAAGGAGTAAGACGAAGGTGACGCGTCACACATCAGTCATGTCCAGAAAGAATTATATAATACGATTTCACCTGATGTCCGTAGGTAAAAAAAGAACCAATTTACGACCCAACTTCTTGTTAGAATATAGGGCTGTGCGAGCATGCATAAGGTGCCACACCGGCAATTTCCTACCCCATTGTTCAGCGTAACCTTTTGTTGCCATACGTCTATTGTTCTCAAGGCGTATATAACTAGTATAGATTTTTGTATTTACGCTATCCGTTTGCCTCCTACGAGACACAGAGGGTCAAACGGAAATCACATTCGTCCTTGTTTCTGATTGTTGCGAGCTTCGAGATTTTATTCCAACACTTCTGACTGATGCAAATGTGCCAAGGAGTCTTACATGTGGGATCTCGTGTGTGTGGCTGACGTTTGCGCTATCCAAAACAGTGAGGAACCGCACAACGTTATCGGACATGTCGCCATCTCCCAGGGTGGTATTGTCCGCTACATTCAAGCCGAGGTTGGCCTCAGTTGTTATCTCTGTGTTTTGTTACTAGCGCATGATCGGAAGCTAGACTGGTCAACTCTCTTTCCTTTCCTTGCCATCCCCTTTAGGCCTCAAGTTCCTTCAATATCGCCAGCAACAGGAAATCCTACTCCAAATTACTATATACACACTACCAGCTCCAACTTCGTCGAGTCTCATGGTGGACGACAACAACGTGTGAACTCGCCCGTGAGCCGGCAGACGCAAGTTCTTGAGAACTTTTTGGGAAGATACGGAGTCTGGCGGGAAGCAATTTATTGTCCGGCTGTGGAACTTGTAGGATTGCTCTGCGGATGTGTATTTAGCGACGCTGAAGGCGTGGGGTTTCACATAGGTATGTGGTGCCTTGGAACACGAAGGTCCGTGGGTTATACCCTGTGCTGCGCTCTTTATTCCACGAACTAACACCCTTAGAGCGGAAAGCATGATTTTGAATTCATGGACTACACCGTTCCTATCCTACGAAAATGCGCAGAATACGGATCCAAGTCTTCATCGACCCTCACCGAGATATTGTACGTTGCGATTAGCACCATCTAATCACACCCTCTATGGGATCGGTCAAGTGCTCTCACTTCCCCGGCAGTTCAAGCGCACCCTATTGGACCCTAATTGTCTGGGGTACAAACGCCACATGACAACCACCCAATCCATAATAGTCCGCTGTGAGTACCCCGCTGCCCAGTCCCCGACCTTCCCTCGCTCCCCACCATGCTCTAGTCAACTGACTACGGGCGACTCGCCACCTAAACCCTTTTACACGCAATCCTGACTTGGTAAATGTGGAGATGACACACAATACGACATTGAGGTGGCAAAAGGATGTCCATCGCATACGTCAATCCCACCCCGAAGCAACCCATTTCGTTCACCCCCCCGTATTCGTTGAACCGCCCCCGTTAGAGGAAACAACCGCGGACGGGCGCGTTACTCGGAACACTATTACGACGGCCTGACACTTGTTACACGCCACTGGAACTGGTTCAGCGCAGGCATACTGTGTGGGAAATACAAATGGATCCTACAGCGCGAACAACACAAACGAGCGCAAATGCACACGACTGACTGTGGGTGGAAATGAGCAAGAACGGGGCTAGGCTGGTAAGAATGCAGGCGGGGCTAAGCTAGCAAGAACGAGCACAAGTGAGCTTAGAACTTTGCCTTAAAATCATCCCTTGGATCTATTTCTCCCCATTAAATTTCAAAATTTGGCTCTATCCCTCTCATCCTTCATCCCCCTTTGCCAATGTGTGCAGTTATTGCAAAGGGTGGGGACAGAAATCGCGAGAAAATGGGATTCCATTGATAATTGACTAACTCGGAGGGTATTGAACAAGTCCACTTTTGCTTCACATCGCATATATCTCATTCCTATGCCACGTACTGACAGACGTAACCGACACGAAGCCGTTCTGCATGTAACGCTATCGCGTCCGGATTATCATGTCTGCTCTTCGACCCCGTTTTATCTTTGTTTGTTGGGTTGTTTCATTGTGTTTTATGACATATATGCCTATATATGCACTTACCTTTAAAGATAATACTTTTCTGACTGAATTTAATGATAAGATCAATATTTGAAATATTAAATTTTGGGAACCCCCCTTACTACCAAATCAACCTACTAATCTGAAGGTCTAACTCCCCAATCCTCTCAACTATCCCCCTAACCTGAACGATGAGCTTTCTGCCTGTCAACTGTCAATACCGCAAGGATGTGGAAATCAGTCTCGGTGCGCAATTAGATTATATATCTATGACTATTTTTTTAGCATATTTCTAGCTCACAATAATTCCCCCACGAGATGCACCAGTTGACAAGTATAATGCTGTGGTATACGAACATGGCGTCATTTAACAAGCTGTAGCTACACAAGGTATGACATCACTATATTGAGTTGTCACCAATTACCAACTTGATATATAAGAGTAGCCCCAATTGCCCCGCCTTGGTTCCAGGCGAGCGTACAACAATTGCAAGCGGACATCAGAGCGGATGTGAGGGCAAAGATACTGCCAAAACTCAGACGTGTATGTTTGAAGTACTGCATATGTATGTAAGTATGTACATATTCAAGGTCTACAGAATATGAATCAATCTCGTGGAGACGGAAGGGTGAAAGCATAAGCAATCGTTTCATTCACAAATGGTGATGATCCGACTCAGCTTCCGGTAAGGCTTGATATCATGTCATGGCCATGGATTAATTGCTGACCATGATCAGCACAACCTTCCCCGTCTTAGTTCTGTTGATGACATTGACGATTTGAATGAGAATCTGTAATAATAACGCTCAGTCGACACAGATAGTGACTCAACTGATATTTACTACCTGTAATAATAACGCTATGTTACATCAAGATAAGAGTCTGAAGACGAAATATAGCTGTGGTAACGTACCTCAGTCGACACAGATAGTGACTCGACTGAGGTATGGGTATTGAAACATTCGAGACTAAATAGTAAAGTATCTAAATTACTTAGTGATGGTAGTAAGTCGTGGTATATTAGATAGTGGATGGCGCGGCTTGGTATAACCGTATACGGGGTGGTATGTCCGGATACGGTGTGAAGTAGCCGTTAGTCCGAGAGTGCAAGGGCCTAGAATTCAACAGAATCAGCTTGTAGGGTATCTAACAGGCTATGGAGTTGCACTATCAGTAAGTGCAAATAACGTCGCCACCAACTGTCTACGTTGAAGACACTCTACACCTTCTGCTTATTGAGTCCCCCTAAAAGGAACTTGGAGGGGATTTCAAAAATTTTTATTCATTTGCTATTCAAGTGAACTCTTTATACTCCATTCTAGATAATAAGTTGATAAATTTGATTGTTTGGTAGTACTGGAATTGTTTTGCAGTGCTTCCAAGAATGCATCATAATAGGTTTATTTGTTTGGTTGAGGCTACATGATTAGGATTGATTGCGGGGGTTAGGAGGTTGGTTGGCGTGATTTATTTACGGTTTGGGCTGGCAGCAATGGTTCAGTTGGAATGGACTAATGAAGTTAGTCCGTGTACTTTGTAATAGGAGGTGTTTCCCCTTTTAAGCTCCACCATCGTCCAAGTGGCCAGCCCTTGAGGTATTTTCAGCCTTCCCTTGAGTAATTGTCTTTTCCTGACATTCCACTCTTTCCTGTTCCTTTATTGCCCTAAAACTCGTAGTTTAGATGATTTTTCATGTATTTAGTTTGGCATGGTGTTGGGACTCGCTCATATCCCCATCAGCATGTTTTGTGCAATAGAGCCTGCGGCCCTCAGATTCACTTCCACTGGGGGTCCGCTCATCCAAACATGGAGAGAGACAAAGACAATCTTCAAAATATGGGAATGTCACCCATGTCACGCATGCGGGTGTGATAGAGTGACGTCTTGTGACAGACCGTGTTTGCTTTCTCTATGTCAAGCCTGGAAATTTCGTACACTTTTTCGACTCCATCCTGCTAGCTAAATAATGCGGCGTCAGGCTCCTACTACAGAGGATGGCTTTGTTGTTGACCGTCTTCAAGAAAGCATGCGAGTGAACAAGCCCTTTAAAGCCCCTACACGCGTCCAGATCATTGACCATGTTCTTCCCTGGCGGAAATGGAAACATGTATCGACAAGGAGAACAAAGATGACGACTATGACGACTCCAGTGATTCTCGAGCTAGGAAGAGGAAGAAGAGTGCCAAGGATGCTGAATATGTTGAAGTGGGTAATTTCTGAATTATTGGATTTCAAATTGTTATAAATAGTGATTCAGAATGCCTTTTGGACAATTGCCAACTCAGATCCATACTCTGCAGTTTCCTATGACACTCTTCATTCAGATGATTTGGGACCAAAAATGGTGGAAGTGTTAGGTAACATGAAACAAGGGGGCAAATATTCAGAATTGTAGGTTCAATTTCATTCAACCAATTCACCCCACTGGCTTTGGCATGTAGCATGTCCCAGATTCCCAGTTGGCCTGGCTTGAAGAATGTTCAAAATGTTATTACATTGGACTTTTCTGATGGCAACACATTTTGGGATATCTTGAAGGTAGGCTTACTCCCATCAGGCATTTTTATTCTGATAATGTTACAGACAACAGTCCCTTGCATTGTCCAATTGTTTCCACCCAAGTCATCCTTTGTTCACTGTGTCCATGCCTTGGCAATATTTTGAATGTTTGCAGGCTTACATATGATCACCTTACTGCAATTGGACAGAATGCAAGTTGCTTTGGGTGAATATGAGACATGCTGTGAAGTACATGTTTTTTCTCAGCTCATAAAATAGTTTTCCAACAACATATTATTTTACAGGTAGTGAGTGCTGAGTATGGAAAAGACTTCCACTTTCCAAAACAATATGCACCATTACATCTTTATCATGACATCACACACAAAGGATCAACTATCAATTACACAACACTAATAGGAGAAGGATTTCAGCAAGAATCCCAAGCTGCATACTTTCAAACTAATTACAAGAATGTGGGGAAACAGGTGTGTATTACAGTAGATTACTCCTATTGAACAGCTAATTAAACTTGCTTCAGATAGTCACCATTGATGCAAACAAGGAGGTACTAGCCTATATTGCAATGGATGTTGAAACCTATGACAATGAGCTTAAAGAGCTGAAGGCCCTGTATGATGACAACCATGAAGAAAATAACACCAGCAAGGAGCTGACAGTACCAATAGACAACAATCACTGGAGGCTTGGAGGTCCTCAGCATTGTCTAATGACATCAAAGCTGTCTACAATATTTCCTGATAATCCCATCCTTCACACTCTTACAGAGGATATCTCCAATGTTGTTAGACAATATCTTGGTCCAAATGAATCATTTCAACAGGATACAAGGTAAATACTTGATTCATTTTTTTTAGACTTAGTTTGATAACATTACAGATTATTCCCTACAAATGTGTCCATATTCACTACACCATCTCTTGAGGACTGGAAGGCTGAGAAAGATATTGCATGCTGCAATCCATCCTTTCATGGCCACCCTTGATATAACTGCATCCTTATCAACACAAACCCAGTGAGCTATGGTCATTTGCTGTTTGTATTCTCCTGTATCCTATGGTCAGGACAGACAGTGGATATGGCACTTGTCCAGTGGCTAAAGAAAGCTAAGTGGAAACCAAAAACATATTGGAAGAACTGCCAGGTATTTGAGGAGAAGGGTAGAAGTATAATTTTCCTCAAGTATGTGGTGTGGGCATGCCACATGATTCCAACATTTGGTGGACCTGACAGGATGTACTACTTGAATGATATGGTTGATGCAGATATGTTTTTATGCTATGGTAACTAGGAGTTTGTCAGTCTACAATGTAGCCATAGAATAGACTTCATTGCATGGTAAGGGGTTAAGCAGTAGGAGGGCTAGTGTGGAGAGCTAGAGGGCTGAGTGCACTTACAATATCTGTGTGACTCTGGCAAAATAGTTACATAATTTAACTTGATTTGATTCAGAAACATAACCAGAACTATCTAGCCTACCAATCCATGTTGTGAAACTTATTCCAAAAGGATAATCTACAGATGATTGTTTGACCAACTTTTATCTGATACAAGATATATATTAATTAATACTTCCTTGTTCTCCAGAGTGACACCTGATGGACTGGATTTTATGTAATATTAATTCTTTGCCAAACAATATAAATATATATACTTGATTGAGTAAATAATTTCATAGTTTTTGTTTATCCTCCTAGCAGTGGGATATCCAAAGAGAAATGGATAAGGAGAGGGGCCTCTAATAGCACTCACTACTTTACTATAAGTATAACATCAGTTACTACTTATTATTGTTAAATTTAAAGGTGGAAACACGAAAGGACTTGATCTGTAAGTTCATCTCAGTGAGTGAACAAGTTTCACTGAGGTATGTGGTGAGGAGGATGGTCACACTTTATTGAATATACAAAATTTTACTGAATAATCCTCATATTTTCTAAGTAAGACTATTCCTTCTGGCCATGACGACTTATTCTATGAGTTTATGTTTAATTACCTGAAATTTCATCTTTAAAATATGCATGCCTTTTTAAAATACACACAAATGACATAGTTACACAAGATTATTTGGGTTAAACAAGATTATTTGGATTAACCTAGATTATTTGGGTTATGACTTAATCTTTGGGTTATGATGTATTCTCTTGTATACAAGCAAACTTTCAAATATATTTCATATAATTTAAATTTAGTTGGTTTAGAGAGTTAATGTTACGACCGGACAATCCCACCGGACTCCGGGCACTAACTCGTACGCCCCCACGCGCTACAAGTACCAATCGTCTGTTTATAGGATTTCCCGCCCAGACTCCGTTACATCAAGACTCGTTACGTTCGACCTCATTAAGACACATATCAGTCACCGGACTTCCCCCGGATCCCGTCTCTGTCTATGTCCATCTTTGTCCCACGCATCAGTCACCGGTCCCCACTTAGAATCCCGTCACCACTCTAATCGAGCCCCGTTCCCGTTTTAGTCAAATGACCTGTCACGATTTAGGACTCCACTCCCGCTCCGTTTCCTGTTATGGGTTATGCTTTGTCACGATTCGGACTCCGCTCCGTTCCGTCCCGTTCCTAACACCAATTTGGTGTTTACTATTCCCGTTTTGTGTTTTGCTTGTTTCGTCTCATTATTACTGGATTCGGTATGTCATGCATTCCACGGTCTATATAAACTGGCAGATGTTGTACATACAATCCAGTCAGAAAATTAGCTTAGATTCCCCCCAGTAATCTAATACATTTTCCTCTCTAAAACCTACTCTTATCAGACCGCTCGCACTAGTCGGAGCCCACGGGCTCCGACGCATCTAAACTCTCTCGACCATCTCGACTCTCAACTCACGACTCACGACCTACGACCTACGACCCACGAACCCCTGCCCGGACTCCCCGGGACTCCCGTCCGCCTGTCTGAAATTGGACAACACGATCTAGTGAGGGCGCAGCCTATAAGCTGAAGCCAAGTCCTACCGGATATCCCGCGGGTTTCTCTGGAAACCTGGCCTGTGTGTGTATCCTAACAGTTAACCAGAACTATCTGGGGTACCAATCCCCATTGTGCAATTTATTCCAAAAGAATAATCTACAGATGATTGTTTGACTAAATTTTGTCAGATATAGGATAAATATTAATATTTTTGCATTCTTCAGAGCAATACCTAATCAACTGAATTTGATTAAATATTAATTTTACAACAAACAATATAAATATATATACTTTAGTGGATAAATAACTTTTAAAGTTTTGGGTTATTCTCCCAAGTATTGAGTCTTTTTATTTACTTTTCATCACTTTAGGGGAATTCTTTAGGAGAGTAAATAGGAGGAATTTAACTAATCAAAGTTTCTAATTAGTTGCATCATTAAGGAGAGATTTGTAATTAAGGAGTTAGTTCCCCCTTGATGGCACTACAATATATGTGCATATATGTGCATATACTCATCATTGGATCTATACTTCAGTTAAGTATTATGGGAAGACTTGATTACTAACACTTCCCCTCAAGTCGAGTTTTGATAAGACCAAGTTTCGATATAAAATGAATAATCTTTGGACAAGGTAGAGCTTTGGTGAATATATCCGCTATCATCTCCTTGGTTGGGCAATATATGAGTGTAACTGTGTCATTCTCGACAATTTCATATATGAATTGGTATTGTATGTTGATGTGCTTTGTTCATCCTTGAAATCATTATTTTTTGATATGATAATGGCAGCTTGATTATCACAGTGTAGTGCTATTGGTGAAATGAATGGATGGAAAACCTCATTCATAAACTTGCAAATCCAGCATGCCTCTTTGATGGCATATGTAGCTGCAACAAGCTCAGCTTCAGTGTGAGATAAAGTAATGAGCCTTTGTTTGTTTGAACTCCAAGAGAATGTGCCACCATTTAATAGAAAACAGTAACCTGACATTGAATGGTGATCTGGTTGTTGTCCCCAATCTATATCTGTATATCCTATTATTCCTTCTTTGTTCCTCCCCAATGTTAGTTTGAAATCTTGTGTCCCTTTCAAATACTTCAGTACTCTTTTTGTTGCTTCCCAATGTACCTGTCCTGGATTTTCCATAAATTGGGATAAAATAGATACTGCAAAGGCAATATCTGGCCTGGTACCCATTGCGGCCCACATTAATGAACCAATGGCTTCACGATATGGAATATTCTTCATATTTTTGCACTCTCTTGGTGTTGTATGACACTATTCCTTTGATAGTAATGGCTTGGGTTCCATAGGTAGTGTGACTGGGACTGCATCTTGTAAATTGAAATGTTTGATAATTAAGTCAATATATGCAGTTTGTCCAAATGAGATTGTATGCACTTTTATATCATATTTGACCTCTATGTTCAGTAGCCAATGTAATTCTCCCATTTCCTTCATTTTGAAATATGATTTGAATTGCTCCTTTATTTGAATTATTCCTTCATTCGTATTTGCAGTAAGAGTAAGATCGTCTACAGCTATTGCAATGATGATAGTGTTGCATCCTATCCGTTTGTAGAATACAGCTGGATTGGAGAGTGAGCAAGTGAATTCTATTTGATTCATTACCTTGCTGAGTAGTTTATACCACTCTTGTAAGGGCAACCCTAATAGTGGGTATCACACTAGTAGAGGAAATCCAAAGATATATACAAGTAACTAAATACAAAACAACTTAGTAGAGGAAATCCAAAGAGAAAAGTCTAAGGAAACTCTACTAGGTGTGACACGTCAGCTATACAGTATGAAGCATATTTTCCCATGCCATAAGCGCCCTCATACATCAGTTCAATATACCCTATAAAGAATAAGGTGCCCTGTAATGGGAAGGCAATAAAATGGAATAGACAATAGAGCATAATCTGGGGGGTACTAATCTGTGGAATATAAAGTGTGAATGACTTGTCCCCTTACATCACCCCCCCATCTAGGTGTGGGGTCCTGACACACGAGTGTTATCCAACCTCAACCTGGGGTCCCTGAAAATGGCAAAGTCTTTCTCCTGAATGGGTCTGGGTGCACCTGAGTGTAGTTGATGAAACTCTGCTACCAGTTCCGGTGCATGGACATCCTTGGCATCCACCCACTCGTTTTCCTCATAGCCATAACCTCTCCATTTGATAAGATACTGGAACTTCCTGTAGTGCATCCTGCTATCTAGGACCTCCTCCACCTCATACTCCTCTTGGTTACCTACAAGATCGGGGGGGGGGGGGGTTGGTAGGGTTTAGGATGGCCTAGAAATGGGTCCACTGGAGCAAGCATGAGTTTAACAACAGGAAAAACTGGGTGTAAACACTTGAGCTTTTGAGGTAAACGCAGTCGATATGCATGTGTGCCCACTGCCCTTTCTACCATGAAGGGGCCCAAACGTTGGTGTGCCAATTTGGCTGATGGTCGGGTAGTAGCTAGATTACTTGCATCCAAAAACACCTTATCTCCTGGATGATAGACTGGAGTGGGTTCTCGTTGTCGGTTATAGTATCTCACCATGTCCTCTTTTGATTTCTGCAAGGCAGCCCTAGCTTCCTGCAGAGCATCTGCCATACGCTCTTTAAGTTCATTTACAGATTCCAATCTAGATGGCACCTGGTGTGGTTCAAAACCCATGTGCGGATGTCGACCAGTGTCAACCATGAATGGTGTGTGTTGTGTGGAAGAATGGATGTGGTTATTGTATTGGAACTCTGCCAAGGGGAGTAATTCATCCCAGTCATCCTGTCGCTCATTTGTGAACACCCGTATGTACTGCTCTAGTTCCATGTTGAGACATTCTGTCTGTCCATCTGTCTGAGGATGATAGGCAGTAGAGGAGGCTATCTTGATGCCGATCAAGCGGTAAAGTTCCTTGGTGAATTCCGCCACAAACTGTGAGCCCCAGTCCGAAACCACCTTCATCGGCAAACCATGTAATTTCCAGACATGCTGTAGGAAAAGACGTGCTGCACCTGCTGCTGACAATGTGGTCATGGTAGGGATGAATTGTGCCCGTTTCAAGAGTGAGTCAACCACATTCATAATCACATCAAAACCATGGGCCTCTGGCAGTTCTGTAATGAAGTCCACACTGATCACTTCCCAGCGTTGACTGGGGATTGGCAATGGATGCAGCTGGCCCATAGGTTTATGCCGGATGGTCTTGGTTCACAAGCACACATCACAAGTCTTGGCATAGAGTCCTACATGTCTGGACATTTGGGGCCACCAGTAATTCCTGGAAATGAGCTCTAAAGTCTTCCACCTGCCTGGATGGCCTGTCACCTTGGTATCTTGATGTTGGGCCATAATGCGGTGGCGGAGGTCCAAGTGGTCTGGAACATATACCTTACCACAAAACAGGAGTAGGCCCTCTGATTCTGACCACTCTGAGGACTGTATAGACCTGCTTTTAGTCTTGCACATCTCCTGAACGGCATTCGCCACTGCATCTTCTGGGGTGGACTCCTTTAAGCCTTTCCGGACATCCTTCAGGATGTCCCATTCTTCACTATAAACCTCTACCCCTTCCAATGCTCGAATAGCAAACAATTCTGGTCAGAGGAGTACCATATCCTTGTCGTCTTCTGCACCAGAACCATGGTCAGCACGTCTGGATAGAGCATCTGATTTTCCCATAGAGACTCCCGGGCGATGATGCATCTCAAAGTCAAACCATGCCAAGTACAGTGACCATCTGGATTGCCTCCGGTTCAACTTCTTAGATGTGCGAAAGTATTCCAGGTTCTTATGGTCTGTCCAGATTTCGAACTTATGCTCAGCACCTTCTACAAAGTGACGCCACTCTTCCAGTGCCCGGATAATAGCCAGCATCTCCTTATCATGAATGTCATAATTGCATTCCACCTCATTGAGGCTTTTGGAATAGAATGCAATGGGATGCCACTTGCCATCCTCCTGTGACTGCTGAGACAGTCCTGCCCCTGTGGCAAAGTCTGAACTGTCAGCCTCAATACGGTATGGAAGGTCATCTTTCGCAAAGGCAAGAACTGGTGCTGAAGTCACCAGATGCTTGAGATTGTGGAAGGCACTCACTTCCTCTTTGTCCCACTTCCAAGGCTGATCCTTTTTGGTGAGATCAAACAAGGGATGTGCATGGTGAGAGAAGTCCTTGATGAAGCGTCGGTAGAAGTTGGCAAACCCTAGGAAGGACTGTACTTCCTTACGGCTACCTGGAGCTGGCCATTCCACTACACCAGCCACTTTGATCGGATCCATCTCCACCTGACCCTCTGAAATGATGAGTCCCAAATACTCAATCTTGGTCTTCTCAAATTCACACTTATCTGGCCTGAGGTAGAGTTTATGCTGGTGTAGCTGTTGCATGACTAGCTGTGACACACGGTAGTGCTCTTGCAGTGTTTTGGTGAATATCAAGATATCATCCAGATAAATGACCACTACACCCTCCATGATGAGGTCATGGAAAATGTCATTCATCATTGTCTGGAAGGTGGAGGGGCTGTTGGTAAGTCCAAAAAACATAATAAGGGGTTCAAACAATCCCCAGTTGGTGTGAAAGGCTGCTTTCCATTCATCCCCTTTTTTGATCCTTACATTGTTGTAGCCCCATCATACATCTAATTTGGTGAAATAGCGCGCTCCACGTAGCTGATTGATAAGGTCAGAGATCAAAGGAAGGGGGTATCGGTTTTTGATAGTGACAGCATTGAGAACACGATAGTCCTGTACTAAACGAAGGGACCCATCCTTTTTCTTAATAAAGAAAACTGGGGAAGCCATGGGTGACTTTGAGGGTCGGATATGGCCTGTGGATAGGTTCTCTTGAAGGAAGGAATCAAGCTCTGCCTGTTCATTTGGAGCTAGAGGGTACACCTTGCAAGACGAAGGTTTGGCATCTGGTACCAGTTCAATGGCATGGTCCCAGGATTTCTGGTCAGGGAGCCTATCAAAAGAGGCCTTGGAAAAGATGTCCACATATTCATGCAGATATCCAGGAATTTGATCTTGTACTGATCCCTTACCTAAAGTCGTTGGTTGGGAATTACGACGAAATGCCTCTGCAAGACGCTGGGAGGTGGTGGTACTTGCACGAATAAACTCTTCTTCTGGGGGAAGTGAGGCCACCCAAATGCGGTCTCCATCTTCCCGAATATCAGTATCTTCTTCGGTATCTTCTTCTACCTCTCCCTCCATTATTGAATCATCTTCTATAGGAGTGGTGGGCATCGGTAATGGCCCGGTACAACAAGACCGAAGCTTTGCAGCTGCCTGATGCTCTTCCTTTAATTCTTGTTGGCAAGTCTGGCATTGGGATGGGCATTGACTCATGGTGACCTTGCCTGTTGACCAATCCATCTCTGGGTTATGCTGTTGCAGCCAGGTAACTCCAAGAAGCATCTTGTGGTGACCCAAACTTGTGACTGCAAAGACCGCACGCTCATAATGATCTTTATAACACAGGATGAGGTCAACTACTTCCATGATAGCACCTGCCTCATTGTGAGTGCCATCAACATTGAGGACTGGAATTGGACAAGTGAGGGAACGAGTGGTGAGGTGCTTCTTTTTAACAAAGTCCCTGTCAATGAATAGTCCTGTAGCGCCACAATCTAAAAGAGCACTCAGGGCATGGATCTCCACAGTGTCTGTTGCCTGAATCTGAATTGACAAGGACAAGGAATTGGTTGAGGGGGTTGAACATATGATGTAGGTGGATGGCAACCTCCGCTCCCACTTCGGGAGATGGGTGTAGGGTTTTGGGAGATTAGATGTGACTATTGGTTTCACAGTTTCAGCATGAATAGAAGGAGTGTATTGGGGCTCTATCTTATCTATTGTTACACTGTGAAGTTGGTCATGAATAAGCAATGAGGGCACATCCTTCACTCGTTGCTGGGGGGAAAACCCTGTTCCACCAACTGTCCCAGTGGGGTGACTCCTTGTCCATATTGGAAATCTGGCCTGCATCCTCTAATGCCAATATATCTTGAGTGAATGCCAACAGGTCATCTGGGTCTTCTGCTAGGAAACGGAGGATTTCTCTTATCTCTGGACAATCGCGTGCCCAATGACCCACCTGTCCACACTTCCGACAGGTATTGAGAGGGATGCGCTGCTGTGCACGACGCACCCGGTCCACTTCCATAGGTACGGTTCCGATTGTGGACCCCCGCTGTGTCGACGGAGCCTGGAAGGGAAGTCCGGGGGGCAGCCCCGGCAGCGGTGCGTAGTTGATGTGAACGGGTGTTGGGGTTGGATGCGAATGCGACCCGGTTGTCGACGAAATGACCGGCATTCTCGAGGGTAAGTTGCGACGCTGGAGCGACTGTTGGAACACGTCGCTGGCCATCTGGGCTTGCACTGCGATGTGCGTGGTCTCAAACCATCTGTCGAGGTCGCTATTACCTGGGTGACTGACCGTCATGGTTGCGACCTGTCGTTCGACGCTGCGGTTTAGACCTGCCCTGAACACCATGACTGCGGGCATGCCAGTGTACTCTGCCTTGCGGGCCGTTTCGTGGAAATCATCAATGTAAAGGTCGATATGCCAGGTGCCTTGAAAATACGCCATAAAGTTGAGATGACTGGCGGCGGCCTCTTGTTCAAATTGCGGGTAGAACTCCGCTTCGAATTGAGTCTGAAAATCGCCCCAGTCCATGAACATAATTCCTTTAGCATGGTGCCTCAGGATCACCTTGCTTGCCCAAGTTGCGGCTCGGCCAGTTTTCATGAAAGTCAGGACCCAAAGAATACGTGTGTCATCATCCGGGAAATCTTCAGGGCACAACATCATATAGGTGTAGCACGAATGTAGAAAATTGCGGCCACCATCTCTATTGCCGTCGAAGTCACTCGGTTTCAAGCCTTTCGGATGACGCGTTGTTCGGACTGACGTTGTGAGAGGTGGGGTGGATGCGGTGACTGGGTTTACAGGATGAGTAGAGGGTGTGGTTGACGAAGAGGGGAGTGTGGAATTCGTGAGATTTCTAATGGTGAGTTGGAGTTGCGTAATGAGGTCTGTAAGAGCTTTGACACTATCCTGAGTGTTCTGTTCCATCCCTTGCAGGCGTTGCTCAAGCTCTGGAGGCAGAGACATCCCAAAATACGAGGTGGGGTGATGAGAATATGAGGAGGGGTTGCGGGTTTACTATGTCTATTACTCATAGTAGCAATCACAGCCGGTCCTAGAAGACTGCGAGACTTTTCTACTGTAAGGGCAACCCTAATAGTGGGTATCACACTAGTAGAGGAAATCCAAAGATATATATAAGTAACTAAATACAAAACAACTATCTACTCACCTAGTAGAGGAAATCCAAAGAGAAAAGTCTAAGGAAACTCTACTAGGTGTGACATGTCAGCTATACAGTATGAAGCATATTTTCCCATGCCATAAGTGCCCTCACACATCAGTTCAATATACCCTATAAAGAATAAGGTGCCCTGTAATGGGAAGGCAATAAAATGGAATAGACAATAGAGCATAATCTGGGGGGTACTAATCTGTGGAATATAAAGTGTGAATGACTTGTCCCCTTACAACTCTCTACCTGATTGTTTTAAACCATATAGAGCTTTCTTTAGTTTGAGTACTTTCAATGGTGGACCTTGAGGGAACCCTGGTGGTTGATGCATATCCACCGTTTCTGTAAGCTTTGCATTAAGTATGCATTATTGACATCCATTTGTTCTATAGGCCAGTTGTTCTGGGCTCCTATGCCTATTATTAGCCTCAGTGAAGCCAGACAAACAATGGGAGAAAACATCTCTTCATAGTCTGTTCTGAATATTTGTATAAAGCCTTGGGCTACGAGTCATGCTTTGTATGTGGTAATGTTTCCATTTGCATCGCATTTTATTCTGAGTGTCCATTTGGAACCAACTATATTGACTCCCTCAGGTTTGTCAACAAGTTCCCAGGTGCCTAAATCATGCAAGGCTTTTAATTCCTTTAGAAATGCTGGTTTCCACAATGGCCAATCGTCTCCTCTCATAGCATCTTCCACTGTAGCTGGTATTCCTTCTTGAAGGTTTGCTGGCATCCCTATAGTCCCTGACCTCTCACTATCCATCCCATCTATAAAATCCATCCATTCCAGTGGGCTGTATGCATCTGCATATGAAACATTCTTATCAATTGTAATTGGTGGGTCACTTGAGTTACTTTCCCATGATATTGAATCTTCATCAAAATCATTTTCATCTTCTAAGATAACACATGTAGCTTTTCTGAGTTCTTCTGGTACTTGTAGTCCTGGAGGGAATTCAATTCAGCTGGGACCTGCAGTACCTTCCCCTTGTTTGAGATGGTGCATATAATCAGATGGAAATCTGGTTCTTGTACTTTGTCTCAGTTGTTCTTGAGGTAAAGATTCTGTGGTTTCTGGTAGCTCTGGAGTGTCAGTATAAGGTGATTGGGGCAATGGCACATCTGTGGGTTCTTGAGAAAGAATTTTGTTCTTCAGTTCATTTGTTCTGTACTCCAGATCCCTTCCTGATATAAGTATAGGTGCCTTGGTTTTCCCAGGAAATGCCATGTTTCGTTCTACAGCCACAGTTCATTTTTTTCTGCCCAATATATGCAGTGTCCTTCACTGTTAAAGCTGTATCCAACCCAATAGCCCTCTTTTGCTTTGGGTCCTAGCTTACCACCCTCTGGCTCCATCCTCACATACACAGTTTCTCCCCATTCTGGTAAGTCACTTAAGTTTTTCTTGTTGTGAATTAGCTCGTATGGTGTTTTTCCATTGAGAGCTGATGTTGCTGTTCTGTTTTTTAGATACACCATATGTTGTATGCACTCACCCCATAGGAACTTGGGCAGCTTGGCAGTGACGAGCATCAATCAGATGTGTTCAACTAGTGTTCAATTTAGTCTTTCTGTGACACTATTCTGTTGGAGAGTATCATGAATGGTTAATTGCTGGAGTGTTCCTTGTGAGGATAGATAGTCTTTGAACTCGTTAGATGTATATTTGCCTCCATTGTCTGATTTTAACTTCTTAATTTTAATGTTCCTTTGTTGTTTTAGGAACACTTTGTACATCTTGTATTTCTGAAATGCTTCTCCTTTTGTTTTCATCAGGCAGGCTCTTGTTTCTCTTGTAAAATCATCAGTAAATGATATATACCATCTACAACCTCTGATGGTCTGAACTTCAGATAGCCCCCACACATCAGTGTGTATCTTCTGGCCTTGAAATTTTGCTTGTTCTGATTTATAAACTTTTGGGATTGGTTCTTGAGTGATCTTTCCTTTTATATAGGCTTCACAAAACTCGATAGGCTTTGAGTGGTCTAGTGTAATTCCTTCAATTGCCCCATTTTCGACCATTTGCTTCACAGCAGCTGGTGCTATGTGTCCCATGTGTGTATGCAGTTCATTTATACTCATTGCGGTGTATGATTCATCTTGTAGATTATTGGCTTTGTATCTGATATAGCTTGTTTGATAGAGACCATTAATTTGCTCAATTTGTCTGCATATACCTCCCTTCAGATTTTGAAGAGTGCATTTCCCATTGCCAAATGTGCATGTGAACCCATTTTTATCACAGCATGTGATGGAAACTAGAGTAAGAGCCAATTTGGGTGAGTACAACACATCTTGCAATTGTAACATGAGTTGACTTGTTGCTGTTTGGCACTTGTATGCACATATTGCCTATCCCTGTGGCTAGGAATTCTGTTTTGTCAGTGACATGAATCTTTCAAGGTGGATGTATTGCTTTGAAGCTTGAGAATAGGTTTAAATATAGGAACATATGAGAGTTAGCTCCAGAGTCCTATACTTCAACAATCTTTGTGCTGTTGCTGCTAGTTTTGGTATTCTTTAAGACCCCTGTATTTAGTGAGGTCACAAATGCATACAACTCTTCATTTGTGATGTTTGCATTCCTGCTATTGCCTGCATTGTATCCCCCTTGGTTTTGCCTTGAGTTTCCATGCATATATCTTGGTCCTTGTCCCTCCACCACCTTTAGCTCAGCAGTCAGCTATAACATGTCCAACCCATCTACAATTTGGGTGGAAGAATACTAAGTTTCGATTTTGGGTTGTGGAGGTATTTCTGGAGTTCCAGGAATTATTACCAGGACCTGTATTTTGTTGCTGGCCTCTAGTGTTTGCTAGGAGTGCTTGATTGTTATTTTTATTTGAGTTTGGGGATTTTTTTGATTTTCTCTGCTCATATTTGGCTTTGATCATCATAATTAGGCTTGTTGGGATTAGGACAGTCCCAGTGGCTGTTGCAGAAGTCATTACTGTATTCATCATGATGTCATAAGAGTCCAGGAGTGAACTCAACATGATATTGAAGAAATCAGTATCTTCTATCTTCATTCCCATGCTTGCTAATTGCTGGTGCATTTCTAGCAGGGTGTCAAGGTGGGAATGCACATCTTCTCCTTCTTTACAACTTAGAGTATGCATTCTGCACTGCAGATCAACTTGAGCCATTTTCAGTTTCAACTCGAATTCTTGGCAAATAGCTTCCCATACCTCTCTTGCCATGCTGAACCTTTGTAGATTGAGCATAAGAGAGGGGCCAACTGATAGGAAGATTTGAGCGTTGACTCATCCTTCACATGCAAGATAACAATCCAAATGATCCTCTTGCTGGTCCCTAATGTCTAGCTGATCATTGGTTAATATAGTCCCTGCAACATATGTATATTGTAGGGTCTGGAGGGTGTTGTGCACTTCCATCAATGTGCTTCAGCAGTGTGAAGAGTAGTGGAAGTTCTAACCGTTCTATATACGAAGAATATCGACCGTTTAGGTACGACACTAAGATGTATTGACTGTTGAAGTCTAATACAGAATGAACGTGTATTGACTACTCAGTTCAATACGGTAGAAGGAAGTAGCTATCTAGAATAAGGTAGAGAGCTAAAACGAATAAGTAGAATCAACTGTCTAGTGCAATTCTGAACGACTGCTCGAGAGTAGAGTAGAGTACTAGAGAGTCAAATAATAGAATAGCGTGGATGTGGTCCACGTGAGTAGCGATAAGGATTGAGTTTCGACTGGTACAGTTTGAAACTCTGATAGAGTAGATAGCTAAAGCCCGTCCATGACGGTCGAGACGATACACCAATCACAACTTACAGGACACTAATGGGTGTCTGGGTAAGTCGTGGTTGCGGTGTAAAAAGTGTCTGAGTTCTAAACTATGGGCGCTAGAATACATAAGTCTGGTGTGTGTGCGCCCACAAGAGTCGATGTACTGCATACATAGGTCGTCGAACTAATTATAGATATAATAAAAGAGAGAAAATAGAAATAATAAAGGAAATATAGTAAGAGCTCATCTGACTATATTTCCTGAGTGTATTTCGCCATACCTCTCACAGTGCCCCCCAGGTCGAAGAGCTATGTCAAAGAAGATGTCGAAGGACGCTTGGAACTCCTCCCCATGCGTCCTGCGATGAACCCCCAAGGTGTAGGATAGCGTTGCCCCAGGTGAGACACTTGGCACGAAAGGAAAGAGCGATGTTCTCCCGCCTCGAAGCATCATTGGCAGATGTCAACCCATCCAGTTTTTGGATCAACGAGACCCAACGACCGTAGGCCTTCTGGCAGGTTCGAATTATGGCGCAAATGCGATCAGCGGAAGCATCAGTTATACGGGCAATGAGAGGGGGTCGAGGGTGTAGTGATGGCGGGGTAGGAGTGATGAGTGGTGTGGAGCTCATGTCTCCCCCAGAGGGGATTCCTCTCGAGGTGTCCGAATCTGGCAACAGTTGCTCCAACAAGTCAACGAGGTCCACTGCAGAGTGGGTTGGTGTGTGGTCAGGAAGAACACAAGAGGAGTTGACAAGTAAGGACCGAAACATGGAAAGTTCCACCCATTCTATATCCTCCGCTAAACGCAGCTGTTCCTTAGGGTCGTTGACACATAAATAAAATGCACTCATGCAGTCCGACAACGTGAGAGACCCGCTATACCCCTGGATATGCCCTTTAAGAAGGGGGTGCCGCAGGGTTGGTCCCAGTCGCGTTAATGTGCGTCCCACACTGAAGATGTCGGAGGGGTAATTAATGGACACGCACATCCAACTTGACTGGAAGGGACGGGAGGGGCCAGCCGTATCCTCAGAGTGGAGGGGAGAGGACGGCTGTGGCGGGGGGCTGCGAATGGGGTGGGCCGGGGGGGGGGGGTCCATGACAAGGGGCTCGTTGGCCTGAGTTCTTCGTTTCCCTTTTGCTTTTTCGCTTAAGGGGGGAGGCTCCTCGAAGGCTTCCATTGCCGGGGGGGGTTCCTTGGAGACATCTATGGCTGAGAGAGGCGCTTCGAGGACTTCCTCCATAGGTGTTGCGAGAACTTTCGGGATAGGGTGATCAACATCCATTAATGTATCGTTAGGATGCTGAATGGGGCTTCCCAGAGAAATGCAAGGGGAGTAGGGAGAGGCGGGCGGTGGACTCCGTGTTGTCAAGGAAGTGAGGGGAATGTTAGACACCGCAGGGACCAAAGGCGTCAGAGTAGAGTGGGAGGTGACGAGAGGGTCAGGTGATGTGCGGAGGGGTGAGATTGGCTGCGGTGCTGGAGGAGGCTTGGGTATGGATGAGGACAGTGATATAAGACAATGTCCTGCGAAGGGGAGGGGTAGTGGTATAGGGGGAAGAGAAGGCAGCTCGGAGGATGGTACAAGACTTCCCGGTAGCTCCGAAAAGGGTGTAAAGCGCTGTAATGTGGGTACGGAAGAGACCGGCGGAGGTGGAGGGAGATGAGAGGAAGTGGATGGGATTGCAGAGTCTGCTGGACGATACCCTCTCCAAACTCTGACGGAAGTTGGTAGCTTTCATCGTTGGTTAGGATCACTCGTGAAGAAGTGAATGTTGTCAGGGAGTAGGAAACCTTCATTGCAGTCAGCACTGAGGTACTTGCTGTCGTAGGTGGGGTAGCGAGATTGGTCATCCTCCGAGTCAGATGAAAGATCACCGGGCCCCATCCGGTAGGTCCGTTCCTGAGGTCCACGGTGTGAAGGGGGTCTGGGAGGTAATGCAACTCCATCTCCACGTCACAATGCAATGCTTTGTAATTTGATCCTTCGTACTTTGTCCCAATCGTAGAAGGTGACCCCATCTTTTCCTTTCCTACTTTTTTGTCCTACACTCCGAACACATGGCGTGCCCCCGTCGCTGCAATCCATTTCAGCGAAATCCGTCCATTTATGACCCGAAGGGGGAGCAATGATTGAAGGATTATCGTGCCCTTCCATTTTCCTCCATTCCTGCCGTGTCCGCCTTGAAGGGACATTATCCCTAGCCCCCATCCTCCGCTATCCTTCCAAGTACTCCTCTCTCCTCTTCCGTTTAAGCGTTTTCAATTCCTTTTGAACCTGCACAGAGAAAGCCTCAGACTGCTGTTTCTTTTTGATCTCCTCTTTGGTAGAAGGGAAAATACTACGAGAAGGTGGTGGGGTTTCGCTCCATGTTCCTGAGGGAGCCCCCCAAGTATTAGAGGACCATGGTGCAGCTTTTGAAACGGAGTCCGTCCACATAGGATTCGTGGACAATGAGGTCTCCTCCACACGCTAGACAGTTTCTGTTTGAGGTGATGGGGCAGAAGGAACTGTAGTTTGAGGTCGAGGTATTCTTTTAAAATTGGGAAATCGGGGTCTGGGAAGAGGAGCGTATGGAGTAAAGGCAGTTCTGTTCCCCGAGTTGGTGGACGTTCCCGTGATGTCACCTTGCACAGCGGAGGGTATTGGCAAAGGCGTTCCAGAATTACTCGTGGAGTGCTCGACTTGTTCAGTGTGAGACGGTGTGGTAGAGGTATTAATAGGTTGAGGTCGCGGTATTCTTTTGAAGTTGGGGAACTTGGGTTTGGGTTGTTGCTCCTGCGACATAGTGTACTGATTAGAGAGGTTGATGTGGAGGGAAGAGATAAGGGAATAAAATTTTCTTTAGCGAATTTATGTATTTTATATTAATTTCAAGCTCCGCTCGGTTATTGAAGTGAAAGGCCGAGGGGGAAGAAAGTGGGGGGGGTAGAGCTAGAGCTAGAAGTAGATAAACAGTGTTGTCGTCGTAAGGATGTGAAATGATCATTAAATTCGATAAATAGTCTTGTAAGCTCTAAGAAGAGCGGGAGCGTTACGAAGGTCATTGCCGTTTAACCAAGTGTCCTCCTCCGGTCAATATCCTTTCCATCAAACTTGGAAAAGGAGTCAATTTCAATGCTTTTTGTGCCCTACTATACAGTGGGTCAAAAAACTGCCCCAATGTTTGTGCATTTTAGAAAGATTGATACTGTGTGAAGGAATGACATCAGCGAAAATTCTGAAATATTCACATGATATACTAGAACATGTTGGCTATCTACCAACTTAAGAAATCATATGATTCCAATCAAAACTCATTGCTTAATAAATCAAACAAAATAATCACTCATTGGGGCAGTTTTTTGACCCTCTATTATTTTCTCTGATTTTCAATATTACACACCAGTATAAGGTAGGAGTGGATCATATGAATCATCAACATGTCATGTGACCTTATTTGTATCAATTTGGCATGCTGAACTTTGTTCATTCATCTCCTTGACTCCTTACCACCACTATGAAATCCATCTCTGCAGAAAAGCATTCTTCTGTTATTTTTCTCCTCAATGAGGGGTATTCCCAGTCAAATTCAAGCTAGGACTGGTCTGGGAAAGGGTACTATTGGCAGGATCAGTAGGGAGGTAGAGGGGGATAAGGAAAATCATCCTGGTGGCCATTCTTCCAAGCTTTCCCCTTATGATAAACAGTCAATTATCCATTAAATCAGCTCTGGGAAGCTTGACAATGCTGTCCAAGCCACCCAATTTATAAATTCCATCATATCTACCTCTGTCACTCCTCAGACTGTTAGGAATGTGTTGAAGGAAGCTGGCTTTAGGTCAGCAACAAAGAAGAAAGTCCCTATGTTCAAGGGGTCTCATCGTCAGCAACATCTAAAGTTTGCCCAATACCATGAAAATTGGACTATGGAGGACTGGAAGAGGGTGTTGTGGACTGATGAGACAAAAATAAATAGGATTGGGTCAGATGGGAAGGTATATGTTTGGAAGCAACAAGGGGAACCAGTATCAGACAGGACCACCACACCAACTATCAAACATGGAGGGGGGAATAACTTGATGGTTTGGGGGTGTATGGGCTGGAATGGGGTGGGGAAGCTGATAGAGGTGCAGAAGAACATGGATACAGTGCAGTATTATGAGATTTTGGAGGAGGGAGTGGAGGAGAGCATTGAAAGTTTGGAGATGGCTGAGGATAAGTGGTACTTCCAACAGGACAATGATCCAAAACATACCTCAAAAAAGGCAGACCAGTGGTTATCTGACAATAACATCATTCCCATGAATTGGCCTGCCCAATCCCCTGATCTAAATCCCATTGAACACCTCTGGCAACACCTCAAGGCCAAACTCCAACAATATGACATATCACCCAAAGGAGTACATAAATTATGGGACAGGGTGGCAAAGGAGTGGACTGAAATACCACCAGAGACATGTCAGAAGCTAATAGAAAGCATTCCTAGGAGGATACAGGCAGTTTTAAAGGCAAAGGGGGGTCATACAAAGTATTAGATTGTAAAATAATAGAGGGTCAAAAAACTGCCCCAATGAGTGATTATTTTGTTTGATTTATTGAGCAATGAGTTTTGATTGGAATCACATGATTTCTTAAGTTGGTAGATAGCCAACATGTGCTAGTATATCATGTGAATGTTTCAGAATTTTTGCTGATGTCATTCCTTTACACAATATCAATCTTTCTACAATGCACAAACATTGGGGCAGTTTTTTGACCCACTGTAGCTTGTACTTTGTACTCCTCGTCGTTATGATTGAGTTCTCGACGGTTCTCGAGTAGCTCCCTGGATCCGAATTCCTTTGGGGAGAGGTGGTACTTTTTAAGATGGTCTCGATTAATCACTGGATGTAATTGATATTCCGAGGGAATGCGGAGTCAGAAGACTTGAGGATTGATCTTTTCCAAGACCTCAAACGGCCCTATCCGTCTTTGTATAAGTTTTCTTCTGGGTCCCTTGGCTTCGACGAGCTCGAGAGAATGGGGATTAATCAGAACATACTCTCCCTCTGAGATATCTTCCCCTAATCTCCGTCTCTTGTTGTAACTGTGAGCTTGGGTTTCTTGTGCTCACGCAATCGAATCCTGCGCCGCTTGTCGGTGATTTTCCAATTCTAAGATCCATTGGTCGGCTACAGGGCTATCCGATAATTCTCTGGGAACCACAGGTTCGTCTCCTCCTAGACAGCTAGACATTGCTCTTGGTAAGTAGCCCATCAGCAAAAAGGCCGGTGCATAGCTTGTTGAGCTTTGAACCGTCAAATTGTAGGTATGAGCCACTACTTGAGTCCATTTAGACCATTCCTCCTTCGAAGAGGCGCAGTACGCTCTGAGCATTTGCTCCACAATAGCATTAGCGTTCTCCATTTGACCATCGGTCTGAGGATGGTGGGACGAGGATACTGCAAGGGCACTTCCGTATACTTTGCAGACCTCTCTCCAAAACCTACAGGTCCATCTCTTGTCTCGATCACAGACTATCTATCCTTGAAGGCAGGCCAAAAGGAGCGGCTACTTTATTCACGAAGATTCGCACGAATCCTTCTGTGGATAGATCTGAAGTGGTGGGTTCACAGATTAAGAAATGCGTGAGTTTATCCACGGCGATGAAGATGGCGGAATAACCACCCTCTGTAGAAGGAGGCAATCTGGTAATCAGGTCCATTGAGACAACCTCAAACGGCCTTAGGGGTACATCTGCGGGTCGAAGAGCTCCTTGTCGAGCGGAATGATCAATTTTAGTTTTCTGGCATATGTCACAGCTGCGAGCGTACGCCACACAGTCCTGCAACATCCTCGGCCAGAAGAAACAGCCTTTCATCAGATTAAAGAGCCTGTGGTCGCCTGCATGAGCTCCTTCGAAAGGATTGTCATGTATCAGCTTGAGTATGGTTGTCATCATGCTGCTAGGAATGCAGATTTGACTTTTCCAGTCCGAATCTCGAAAGAACAATAGCTTATTCTTGCCAATAAAATAATGCGAAGGAGTGGCTACCATGTTTGGAGAAATGGGATCGGCGGCGTAATAATTCCTGAAGGCGGGATCTTTCTGGTATCCATCGCGAAGTTCCTTAGCGTAATTCTCATCGATCTCTATAAGCAATTGTGGATTTGAGAGAGTAAAATCCACCTCATCATTCTCATCGTTTCTGGGAAGGTTGTGCAAGTCCCATTTCGTTTGGGGGACCTCTTCAATTGTTCCGACAGGTTCAACTAACTCATGATGAGTGAGAAAGACGGCCTTTTCCGCTGGTTTGTTCTCCCATAACGTCTCGTTGTCATTCCAGTTATAAGAATCCGCTACGATTGGTAAGGGATTGTCTCTCACGGGGCTAGCACAGTCAGGTACTCGAGGAAGTCTAGATAATGGGTCAACATTGCTGTGTATCCATCCTGCTCTATGTAGGATTTCCAGACTGGGGTATGCAGCGTATACCACCCCCCATGTGGCCAGTCGACGATTAGTATTCTCGTAAGATCTGGCCCATTGTAACGCCACATGGTCAGTGATCAAAAGGATATGTTCTCCCTCGATAAAGGGCTGGAAATGGACCAATCCTTCTTTAGCAGCTAATGCATCTCGCTCTGTGGCTGAGTAGTTACATTCCGCTTTCTTGAGCATACGGCTCCAATAGGCAATAACGCATTCGACTGTGACACTGGTGTCATCAAAATCTGCGGCCCAGGAATCTGTCCAGGTGAATTCCAGCTCCTTGGTTTTATAATGAGTAACAAAAATGGGGACGTCTCGTGATTGATCGAAAGCTGCCCTTGCTTGGGCATAAATTTTCGTATCCTTTAGGTCCTTAAGCATCATTTTTTGTATTTGCTGGAGGCAACATCCCAGCGCGAAGTCCGAAGTGTCTGTGTATAACCTATAAGGCATACCGCTCGCAGGGTGTCCAAGTACTGGAGCTGAACTCAACGCAACTTTGATGTCTTTAAAAGCTCGGGTGTGTTCTGAATCCCAATGCCAACGAACTCCTTTCTTTAAGAGGTTGAAAAGTGGAGCAACCGTCCAGGAGTAGAATGGTATGTAAGCAGAGAAGTACAGAACCATTCCGAGAAAATGTTGAAGGTCTGCTATCTTAGAAGGCGTGGCTAATTCCAATATAGTGGCGACCTTTTCTTGAAGGGTCAAAAAGCCAAGTCTAGACACCTTATGTCCTAGTAGTAGAATCAAATTATACCCCACGTAGCACTTTTTGGGTGAGAGAGTGATTCCCGCTGCAATGATGGCTTGTAGGACCTGGTCCAAATGCTCTAGATGATCGTCCCATGTCTTAGAAAAGATCACGATGTTGTCAATATAAACTAGGCAGAATATCCATAAGTAGGGTGCAAGTACGGTTTGCATAACCCTTTGGAATATAGAAGGTCCATTACGAAGTCCAAAGGGCATTCTCCTGAATTGCCACAGTCCTCCATGGGATCTGAAGGCTGTCTTCGGCTTATCTTCCTCTAACATTTCAAGTTGGGTAAAACCAGCTAGTGCATTGAAAGAAGATAAGATATTGGATCCCAAGAGCACCTGCATGATTTCCGATTGACGCGGCAGCGGAAATTCATCGGGAAGTGTTAGGCTGTTCAACTTTCTATAGTCAATCATTACTCGTGGTTTCCCATTGCGATAGACAACAAAGGCTGGCGCCCTCCAAGGACTCTTGGATGGTTCAATCACTCCCTGTTGGAACCAAGTGTCCATTTGTTCGTCAATGACTTTCCTATTAGCCGGGGAGGTTCGAAACATTGACATTGAAATAGGTTGTGCGCCATCTTTTAAGGGGACATTGACCTTGACATCTACTTGTCCTAAATGCCCATCTACTCCAAAAGCTAGGACATTCTTAGTTAATACTGACTCCAAGCGGGAGGAGACGTTGGTAGGGATGTCAGGACCTAAACTAACTAGCTTATGCAGATCTTCCGCGTGAAACGTTTCCGTGGTGGCAACGTCTGACATTTTGGGGCCTGCCGGGTCGAAATCGTCTGCGAGTTCCCGTTCCAGGGGCAGCCCGGAAGATTGAGGATTAAGGACACGTTCCTCTTCTATTCTTGATAGACTTTCAACGAGATGGGCGATCTTGGTTGCCGTCGACTGCATTGATGCCCTCTCAGTCGAAGATCTAGGAGTCTGGGCCCATTTGTTCGTGTCGTGAATTAATCCAACGGTTTCTCCTCGTCTGATGATTCTTGGTGTCAGAGAGGGATTAGCGAGAGGTATTGCAGCACATTCCCTAGAGATGGCGGTGGTGGGAGCAGCTAGTATACTCCCATCGTCATTCTGCAAGACAACTCCCTCGACTATCCATTGGTCACCAATAAGATCTCCTACAAAGATTGGTACTAATCGAGCTGATTCTGGTTCTATAGTACAATCTTGTAAGGCCCGTGCGACTCTTTCAGTATGTACTCATGGAGTCAGAGATCTCCAAGAGGCTCATAATATCCATGATGTAATCCAACACCTTGGATTGAGTCCCATCGTATTCGGGAAGGTCTGACCATTTGATCTTGATGTTGTTGGTGTTAAGAGCGATCCTTTTATCCTTAGGTAAGTCATCGATAGGCGTGCTGGCTCGAGGCTGCATCGGAGTTTGAAAGGGAGAGTTAGGTACTCTACCGTGACGCCCCCCACGTCCCGAATTCCCTCCATAGCTTGAGGTACTAGAACTCCCAGATGAATTACTAGGAGGTCCTCCTGATGGCAGAAAGGGATTGGAGGAGATTGGCAGGGAATGGCGAGGATCGACTGGATTCAGCGATCCTCGACCAGCAACCTGACCCGCTATACCCTCGGTGAATGCAGTAGAGAAAGACGGTCGACCCCTGTTGGCGACTGATCGATTCCTAGTTGGTTCATCACCTATGTTCGTATTACCAGGGATTCGTTCGAATGCGACGCGAGAGCAGTGAATTTCCTGATGGGGGTAGGGCTAGGTTCTGTCGCGATCCCTCTCTCGATTTCGACCGTATTCAAAGGTCAACGAGGTTGAGGTTGATAGAGGGGGATGCATATTTCCATTCCTTTTTCCTGAAGACGTTCCGCAACTTGCATCCTCATGTCCGACGGGAAGTCTTGCAAAATAATGGGACGATTGAGCGAATGAAGGAAACGAGTGTCGGGAGATCCATTCAGGGTACGAACAAACGAGCTGGTTGTGGAGATGGGCGAATCGGGTACCTGGATGGAATCACCATAAGGGTAAAGCACTTCCAAAACCATCTTATCGAGTCTTCTCTGATTTCGCCTTAACCGACCCCTTAAGGTAAAATATGCAAACGAAGAGTTCCGACTAATCCCGTTAAGAGATTCCTCCAGCATCTGAATGTATGTATACTGGTAGTCGACTTTAGGGACAATGTGATCCCCACCGAGTAGGACATGAAGGATTTGTAACGCATCATCGTGCGTGCGGAGCACTTCGAGGAATGAAGAGAACATCTCTTGTTTAAGAACCGTCCTCCCTCCTTCCATAACAGAAGTAACTTCACTCGACCATTCGGGAATTGAGCGAGTCAAGTCCTCAAGGGTTCCAGGTCATAAGAATAGATCCTGCGCTGATAAAATAGCCTGATAACGACCTAACCAGACTGCTACAGTCACCGGTAAGAGGGGTAGTCCGTATTGTACTCCTCCACAAAGGGAGTAACCTGATCTGTAGAAATTCGGTCAGCATAGTACGCATCCCATTGTAAGTCGATGGGCTGGGCGTAAATCATATGACCCCTAAAGAATTGCTTAAGGATGACCTTTTTAGGAGCTGGTTTTTGAAAAGTCAACGAAGACTTCCTCATGGTGACATTACAGGGTGGTTCCAGACTTGCAGGTCTTTGACGAGGTTTTGAACTACTCGGGGTCATCGAAGATTTCGGCGTTTGGTTCTTGCCAGTGGTCATTTACGTGCTTAGAATTTGATAGTTGAAATAAATGTTTTTCTTCGTAGAGAAAGAGCGGTCCGGCCCGGATCACCACTGTGAAGAGTAGTGGAAGTTCTAACCGTTCTATATATGAACAATATCGACCGTTTAGGTACGACACTAAGATGTATTGACTGTCGAAGTCTAATACAGAATGAATGTGTATTGACTACTCAGTTCAATACGGTAGAAGGAAGTAGCTATTTATAATAAGGTAGAGAGCTAAAATGAATAAGTAGAATCAACTGTCTAGTGCAATTCTGAACGACTGCTCGAGAGTAGAGTAGAGTACTAGAGAGTCAAATAATAGAATAGTGTGGATGTGGTCCACACAAGTAGCGATAAGGATTGAGTTTCGACTGGTACAGTTCGAAACTCTGATAGAGTAGATAGCTAAAGCCCATCTATGACGGTCAAGACGATACACCAATCACAACTTACAGGACACTAATGGGTGTCTGGGTAAGTCGTGGTTGCGGTGTAAAAAGTGTCTGAGTTCTAAACTATGGGTGATAGAATACATAAGTCTGGCGTGTGTGCGCCCACAAGAGTCGATGTACCGCATACATAGGTCGTCGAACTAATTATAGATATAATAAAAGAGAGAAAATAGAAATAATAAAGGAAATACAGTAAGAGCTCATCCGACTATATTTCCTGAGTGTATTTCGCCATACCTCTCACAAGCAGTGTGCCTGATTCCAATATAAGGTAGGCGTCACTTTGATTCAGCACCTTATGTAATCATATTACTAAGCGCCAAGAGCGGCCAAATTTGCGAATCAAATTTTTGAAAAATTTATTATGAAGTCAAAAAATGAATTGGAGTCACTATAATGGTACAGGCATATTAATTTGAGCTTGCCGTACTTGTGCAAGCATGATTGGAGGTAATAGAGAGTATTTGCAACTAATATATATTAGCTAAACTGAATTGTTCCTAATATGAATATTAGGAACAATTCAGTTTAGCTAATATATATTAGTTGCAAATACTCTCTAATGTACAATGGCCATGGTATCTTTTGTTGATCCAAGGTTTTTGATGCGAGATTGTGCAGCTTTAGACTTCTGAGGCATAATAGTAGAACTGTGCAACCACGCGTTTGCCACTGTGCTGCTTATGTAATGTGGCCTGTGATCAAGTGCACAGCTTACTGCACAAGTACATGTGCAGCTATACCCTCTTTTTCTTAGGAGAATTTTTATGTAAGTAAGATAAGTACATATATTTGAATTTAATACAGTTTTCTTTCCCAATTTTAGGCCCTTAAAACAAGGCTGCCCAATATATCATGTGATGATTATGTAAGCGGTCAATACTGACACTTGCGAAATTTTGAAAATCTCAGAATCACATGGAAACAAGTTTTTAAGCATTCAGAGACTCAAAAAAAAAGTTAAAATTTGTAAGTCCTACTACTTGGCAAGGGTGAATTATTTTTCAAGTTTTAAACCTCAGAACTGGAGGAATGGATCCCAACTCCACTTCCCTGGGCTTTAATTACAGATTATCTATGTTGTGGAAGCACAGAAAGGAGTGCGAGTAGGTCACTTTTTTGCTTACATAAACAGGTGCCAAACTAAAGTGACGTCTACCTTAGATAATAGGTGGCCTTTCCAGGCAATCCAATTCTCACCATTATTGGCGAGTTTCTCAAGTTGTGTTACTATAGCAGGGCCTATAACCTGTTAAATTTAAAGGCAGAAACACAAAAGGACTTGAACTGTAAGTTCGTCTCAGTGAGTGAACAAGTTTCACTGAGGTATGTGGCAAGTATTGAGTCTTTTTATTTACTTTTCATCACTTTAGGGGAATTCTTTAGGAGAGTAAATAGGAGGAATTTAACTACTCGAAGTTTCTAATTAGTTGCATCATTAAGGAGAGACTTGTAATTACAGCTGTTCCAGATATCTATGGCAGGGTTTCAAAATTCAAAAAAGTCCCACTTTGGAATTCACAGACAAATTTTGTGATATCTCCCGAACGGAGTGGAGTTAAGACATAGGATTTTAGGATATATATTTGATAGTGTAGAGGTATCAATATATGTATATATTTGGTCTTATGACACCTTATTTAATATTCAGCTCAATATCACTTCAATGGCTTTCCACCATTCAACTATTATCAGATTTGCCTCTAGCCTTGGGGAATTAATGTTATGTATTGTATATAAATATTTTATGAGCTGTGGGGTTTAATGTGCCTTGTTGAACACAGCATACTACTCACTATATGCTAGCTTGAAATGTGCCTAGTCACCAGGTTTAGAAGGCAGTATTAAGCCTCAAAACTCAATGAACATTTAGGATAAATATATATTATTATTTTTCAGAACCTAGACATGCATGTGACAAGAATTGAATGATGTAGAACAATTGCAGTGATATTGAGCTGAATATTAAATAAGGTGTCATAAGCCCAAATATATATATAGATAGATACCTCTATTATATATAATACATGTCCAAAAATATTGGATCTTAATTGTACTCTGTTTGTGAGATATCACACACTTTATCCATGAATTCCAAAGTGGGACTTTTTTTTGAATTTTGAAACCCCACCATAGATATCCGGAATAGCTGTAAGGAGTTTTCCCCCTTAACGGCACTATAATATATGCGCATATACTCATCATCAGATCCATACTTCAGTTAAGTATTATGTGAAGACTTGATTACTAACAATTATACCCTATACCATGAACTTAATAATTTAAGAAACATGGGACTCATGTCACACCAACAGCTGTGATACTCAATTTGCAAGTTGATGCTGAGTCGATGTCTTACATAATGTGTCACAACTTGCTTTCAGGCTGCCAGGCATCTGTGCAGACCTTGATCAGGCTGCACAATCCTGGGCAGGTCTGTGCAGAGTCCAGCCAGCCTGATGTCTTGGCTGCACCAGGCACAACCAGTCTGATGGGCGCCTGTTCAGACCCTGGGCAGCTGGGATCAGGCAAATCAGCACCTAGTCAGGCCGACAGGCCTGATCAGGATATTCGGATTTTTCAAACAAAGCTAACATAGGAGGAACTCAGAATGCCTATGACATACATACCTCAGTCGATACGAATGTGTACTTCAAGTGAGGTAAGAGGTTGTGGATACTGCACTTAAATAAATTACTCTCAGAGTGAGTGTATGACAATCATATATGTGTCTAAGGTACCAGGTGGTTTCCCGTAGTTATGTAAGCTTGATGTATACTTTGGGTGCTAGAGCCTATTTCAACATATATAAACCATAGATAGCATGCTATTTACCTGTCCTATACACCCATTATAAGAAACTGAGTTTATCATATGGTCACCATTCTACAAGTGTGTTGGGAATAGTGAGAAGGTCAATCCTCTTGTAGCATTTTGAATGAAAGATTGTGAATGAGTGTAATCAATGCTTCGGAAATTAGACATCATCCTCACCAGTTCAACACAGTTCAGTCTTTGTTCACAGAGCCCCTTTAATTGCCTGGGTAGCTACTGAACATCCTTTTTAAAATAGTTTCATATAATAACACATAGTCTTCAGCCTTGTCCTGATCTGTTTGTAGGAGGACTTGAAAGGCCACAATTGGTGTAGGAGAACTGCCAATATCTATTTCTACAATTATGATTAAGCAATAAGATTTTTTAACCCAGTGATATATGGGGTGAATGAACACTTTCTGTATGATTGCAATGGATATTTTGATCCAAACGGTTGAGTGTGCATGTGGTTTCACATTCAGCTCACTATATATATGAGGATTGTCAATGCAGATGACTCCTTTTGTGTGACAGCATATTCAATAATGATAGCCCCCCAATGTTTCATTCTAACTTATTTGTTAACAATTATCTAACTGTAATCTACGAGGAACTGTGTCGCTCCTGGTGCTGCAGTAAAAATGTCTAACCAGCCTTCCAGTTTGAAACTTAGTCATACAGCATATCTCGAATGACAAAAAATTCAAGCTGTTGCAACGCGAGTGTCTGATTTCATAGTAATATACATCCACAGAAAATAAGGGGCCAGAATAATGGATTCTGGGCTGGTGTGCTGAGATCTAGGCACTCCAAATATCAAGGAGCATCTGGACACACCCTTCTGTAACATCCTTCCAGGGTGCTTTGGAAGGATCCTTTGATTCTGCCATCAAGACGGCATTGTGTCGATTTTCACACATGATGTCAATGTGGTCGCCAGCCCAGGTACCACAGTGGGTGTTTTCTTGATAGGCCATAGAGGGATCATGAGAGCAGCAAATATGCGATAATATGGCCTGTGTGATACCTATCTCTTCCAGGTCGGCTCCTGCAGTTATGCCACTTGCACGGATATACTCTTTCTTAGACAGATTGCGAATGACTTGTACTTGAGGCAACTGTTTCTTGACAATCTCTTGAAAAATGCACGGATCTGGTGACCATGGTACCATTGCCGCTGGAGGAAGTATGCCATTGTCTTTGTTCCAGTATTCAAATCCATGGGTCCACAAATACAGACCTCCTGCTTCAGAAACCTTGGCTAGCTCTTCCTCAGTAAGCATTCCAGGAGGGTAGTCATCCTTCAAAACATGATCTTCGACACAAATAATATGATGTTGGGCTGCAAGAGGAAAGACAATAGCTTCCATTGCCGCTGGTAGAATATTCTTAATAGCATCCTGTTAACTTTTGGGAATTTGGTAAATGAGTGGCAAGCACTTAAACCATACAAGGGTATTAGTAAGCAGGTTACTAGGCTATATAAGGATGAGTCATGTGTAGTAGTACTCATCCGTTTACGATGAGTTAACTGTCACCTACTCAGACAAATGGAAAGTTATACGGTCTAAGAACAGCACCATGATAACTTAACACATCCCACATCACCCTGCAGGTTATTGCAACGGAGATGGTGTCTTTGACTTGGAGGGCATTAAAGAATATCATATGGGAGCTGTTCAATTTTACTTTTTGGGTATTTGGAGCTACTGTTAGGATACACACACAGGGTGGGTCTCCAGAGAAACCCACGGGATATCTGGTAGGACTTGGCTTCAGCTTATAGGCTGCACCCTCGCTAGATCATGTTGTCCAATTTCAAACAGGCGGACGGGAATCCCGGGGAGTCCGGGCGGGGTTCATGAGTCATAGGTCATAGGTCGGAGGTCATGTGTCATGAGTCGAGATAGTTGAGAGAGATAGATGTGCCGGAGCCCGTGGGCTCTGACTAGTGCGAGCGGTGTGAATCAAGTAGGGTTGTAGAGCAGAAAATGTTATTAGATTACTGGGGGAATCTAAGCTAATTTTCTGACTGGATTGTATGTACAACATCTGCCAGTTTATATAGACCATGGAGTGAATGACATACCAAATCCAGTAATGATGAAACGAAACTAACAAAACATAAAACGGAAATAATAAACACCAAGTTTGGTGTTAGGAATGGAACAGAACGGAGCGGAGTCCAAATCGTGACAAAGCATAACCCATAATGGGAAATGGAGTGGGAGTGGAGTCCTAAATTGTGACAGGTCATTTGACTAAAACAGGAATGGGGCTCGATTAGAGTGGTGACAGGATTCTGAGCGGGGTCTGGTGACTGATGCATGGGACGAAGATGGACATAGACAGAGATGGAGTCCGGGGGAAGTCCGGTGACTGATGTGTCGTAATGAGGTTGAATGTAACAAGTCTTGACGTATGGAGTCCAGGCGGGAAATCCTATAAACAGACAATTGGTGCTTGTAGCGCGTGGGGGTGTACAGGTTAGTGCCCGGAGTCTGGTGGGATTGTCCGGTCGTAACAGTACCCTCCCTTTATGCCGAAGTCCCAAAGAGGCTCTAGACCTAGATAAGGTTCTTGTTGGCTACGCGCATGTGTCAAAAGTCATGTTGGTTACACATATGTGTCAAAGAGTCATGTGATCTGGAAGGTAAGGTTCAAATGCGATGAGCCTATATATAAATTTGAAAAAATAGAAATTTCTTCTTCTTTATTACCCCCAACATCTATAACATGGGACCAAAGCCCACACCGCGTAAGCCTATGCCGACCGCCGGGCCCTCCACGGGCAGTCAGTACTGGGCGCCACTGTCCGCTGCCCAAATCTTGGTGCAGTGGGATGATCAACGTTGACAGTGAGAAGAGGTGGAGCGAGAAGCCCGGGAGGTCGAGGAGGACCTGAATAGGGAATACCAGGCGGCTGTGGCTGCGGAGGAAGAGGCTGCGAGGCAGAAGCAGAGGGATGAGGAGGAGGCTACGTGGGTGGCCACGGAGAAGGCCAGGGTGGTGGCAGAGAAAGCCCAGGTGGCCGCGGAGAGAGCCGCAGTTGTTGCAGGAAAGGTAAGTCCCATAGTTCAACTTGTCGTTTTTTTTTGACTTGGCATTTTCAGCACAAGGCGGTGGAAGTTGAGTCCAAGTCCGAGGGGGAGCCAGAAAGCCCCAACAAGGTGAGTCTCGGTCTGTGGGTATACCGTGGAGCTAACCGTATCAACAGAAAGCAAGGAAGGTGGCACCAGTCCACCTACCAGCTCGGAACGACCCATGGTGCTCCAGTTGTAATGACCAGAACACTGAGTGCAATCGGAAGTCCGGCCGGGGCCCGGGGTGTTACCAGTGCTTGTACCTCAAGGTGAGGTGCTTGCTCGTTCACGGGCAGGCCGCAGGGTCTGGTTCATGGGAGAATGGTGGGTCGGATGGATACTCCGGTGTGGAGGAAGCCTTGGGACAGATTGCCGAGGGCATTGAAGCCCAAAATGAGTTGCTCTGGAAGAGCAACAAAGTCAGCGTCATCATGGCGAACGATCTCCACGCAATCTGTGGGGACCATTTCAAATTCCTGATGGAGTATGCTGGCTTTGTGTATGAGAAGCTGGAGGACGGGAGTTCCGAGGAAGCTGGTTCAGATGAGGAGGGGGTGCCTGTGGAGATAGTGGAGCTACCCAAGGAGATGAATGAGGCGGGAAAAGCTGAGGCGGAAAAAGAGGTGGGGAAAAAAGATAGCCCCATCAATGTAGATGAAGAATAAAAATAAAACTTGATAATAATTTTGAACATAAAAGTAAAGCGTGAAAAACATAAGAATAAAAGTCAAAGCCAAAGTCCACAGAGAGTCCACTTAAGGACTTGACAAGACATGTCAGAACCTGTAAAAGCAAAGAGAGACATAGGGCGACAGGAAATAATGAAAATGAGTCCAAACGTAACACGGGGTCTGTGGGGTGCGGTTAGAGAGACGATAATGGTCCAAGTTTGAGTGGGTAAGCTGTATGAAAGTCAGTAACGATTTCCATGGCATTACCAAGTTCCGTGGCCAAAATCCATGAGGTTTCTTCATCGGTGCCCTCGTAACCCACCCACTTGACCAAGTAAAGCAGTTTACAAGTGCGTCGAAGCTTGTCAATTTTTGAATCTAAAATCTGTGAGATTTCAAACTCGGGTTCTCCGTCAATGATGACCAGAGGGGGCGGAGATTGCATGTGATCTGGGATAGTGTTAGCAGTACACGGTTCTAGCATAGAAACATGAAATACTGGGTGTACCGCGCACATCCTATCCAGAAGCCGTAGAGTCCAAGAAACTGAACCTACTTGTGCGATAATTTCAAATGGACCTAAATATTTTTCAGCAAGCTTCTTTGATGGACAGGTAGTGTGGAAGAATTGAGCTTTGACATAAATACGGTTGCTGATCTTGAAGTTGGGTGGCGGGATCCGGTGTTTGTCGGCTGATTGTTGGTATTGCTCTTGGGCGGACAATATTGCAGTCCAGAGTTCCTCGTGGAGCTCGTGGAGGTCCATGGTGAACTCTTGAGTGTGAGCAGAGGTGAGATTTCGTTCTGGATGTACTGTAATATTTGGATTATATCCTTTATTTGCAAAGAATGGGGAAACACCAGTAGTGGCCGAGGGTGCATTGTTGTAAGCAAACTCTGCAAGTGGTAACAAGGATTTCCAATTGTCCTGTTGGTAGTTGCAATATACATGGAGGTATTGTTCCAATGTCTGGTTGACGCGTTCGGTTTGTCCGTCGCCTTCTGGGTGATGTCCAGACGTGAAATGTAATGTCATGTCCAAGGATTTTCTGAGGGATCTAAAGAAGTGAGACATGAACTCTGATCCTCGATCGGAAGTCACGTGGGATGGAACTCCGTGCTTGGAAAATACGTGGATAATGAAAAGTTCCGCTAACTGCACGGATGTAATTGTGTCATATGTAGGGATGAATATACCTTGTTTTGAGAATCTGTCAACAACGACTAGAATAGCGGAAAAGCCTTCGGAATCTGGTAGGTGTTCAATGAAATCCATAGAGATAGAATTCTACAAGTGTTCCGGTACCGGGAGTTGTTTCAACAGGCCGTATGGCTTGTGTTGCTGAGATTTCGAGTGGGGACAAGTAGTGCAAGATTTACAATAGTGCTTAACGAATCCACGGAGTCCGGGCCAAGTATATTCTCTTCTTATTAATGATAGAGTTTTGTTGTACCCGAAATGTCCTGAAAGTGGATGCTCATGTTTGTATTGAAGGATCCTGAGGTGGAGGCTGTCAAAGTCCGGTACATAGATGTGATTGTCAAGTCTAATGAAACCATGTTGATCAAGAGACCACTGGGGTTGACCGGGTTCCATGGGATTGTCAAGGTGAGCTTAGTAACTGGGTCTAGCGGAATTGCCGATAGAATATCTTGATGTAACTTCTTGATATCCATAATGATAATTCCACGGACAATGGGATTGACGAGGAAAGTTGCATGGACCGATGCGGTAAGTTGTTGAATCGTGAAAATAGGTTTCAGGTTGTGCAGATTTACCGTTGCATAGTCATTGCTCCCCTCTTTAGGATAGACATCCCATTGTCTAGTTAAAGCATTGGGTTTGCCGCTGAGATGGCCGGGTCGAAAGATACTTGTATATGAACCCACTGTAGTTGTAGTTACTAGGCAATGGAGGATATCTGAAAACTATTAAGTATACCAAATTCTAATATACTCTAAAGGTCATTTAAACATCTGGGATGTGATTCAAACATAATTTGGTTTTTAAAACTTTCAAAAAGTTTTAAACTCTCTCATACATTACAAACTAATGAATCTTTCTGGACACAAGTAGACAATAAAAAAAATTAGTAGTTTGAAACACTAATACTTTTAAAAAATAGATACCTTTAAATAGTCCATTCCATGCATATGTATATCATTGGCACCTCTAAATACATATGTATTACTTTGGAATAGATCTGTCAATCTAAACAGATTTCTACTTGATTCAACATATCCAGAATATATAGGGGGTTTTACTTAATAAAGACAGCTGTGGTATGAAAAATTTCCAATAATATTTTACATATTTTACATGGAAATAACTTCATTACAACTTTTAAAAAACAAAGTACTAATAAAAGTATTAGTAGGCATCTGTAAAAGGAAGGAAATTATATACAATGGAATTTGTTAAATAACTATGGGTTGTATAAGATGTAATATGGAGAACTATTTCTGATGGTTGTTTTTTGATGATATAATTGTTTCAGAATAGATATCACTATTTAAAGATGGAGTTTTGTAAAAATAAGACTTTTATTAGTAAATATTTGAGGTTATAGTAATTATAAACACCCTCCAATCAGAATATCAACTCAGAACATCCACATACATCTTTAGAAGTCTTACTCTTAAGTATTCCACTCTCCACCTTCACGTGTGCTTGCCCATTCTCGGTCCCCAACCCCTTGGCCCGACACTTGACTTATCCTTCAGTCCCGATCAGTAACTCACCATGAGGTACTTGTTAGGACTAGTCTTTGCCCGTCCAAAATTTGAGGACACCCAACGGATATTTGCAAGGGTGCAGCATATAAGCTGAAGCCAAGTCCTTCTGATCAGTCCCCATCGGCCTACCGACATTAGTCAGTTTTCAGTTCTTAACCCCTGAAACCCCACTCAACCCCAACTGACCATAAAAAATATGTCCACCCAACCAGCCCTATTGATGCTACAATCAGAAGACCATTTCAATGGACATAACTGGCTCACCTGGCACAACACCATTTGGTCCACTGCAAGTGCACAAGGTGTCCAAGGATATCTGGATGGAACCATCCAGAAGCCTTCCGCATAAACCCTGATACCATACCCACACTGACAAGCTACTGGGAATCAAAGAACCCCTCACCTGAGGAGTGGGAACAATGTAATGCATATGCAAAAGCAATGATCAACCTAAATATCAAAAACCCCATTGGCCATGGCATCCAACTCACAGATACTGCACATGAAGCTTGGTCTACACTCAAAGAAGTGCATAGCATGTCATCTGATATGGGTTTGTTAAATGCCAATAATGAGCTTCATGCAGTAAAGCACATCAAGAGCCTGGATATTGTAACTCACTTTGCACGATTGTGGGAAGGATGGGTGAAGGTTAACATGCAGGGAGGAAAAATGAATGACTTGACCTTCCATACAATCACGATTGCCTCAATGCCCAAGGAGTGGGACCTAGTAATCGGCACATTATTTTCATTAAAAACATCACAGGAAGTGATTGCAAACCTTACCTTATACAACACTGTGCTTGCTCGGCACAGAAAACAAACCCTCCAACTGTCACAAGCCCTCATGACAACCAGACCCAACGGATCTACCAATGTTTGCACTAACCCGAACTGCAAGCATGTGGGGCACACCATTGACAAATGCTTCAAACTTGGAGGAGAGATGGAAGGCCAGTACCCAGACTGGTGGAGGAAGAAAGGAGTCATGACTGGTGGAAATAAAGGCTCACAACAACAGAAAACACTGAGCAATACACCTTTGAAGCCAACAGTGAATGTGGCAGTAGTGCTCTCTACCCCCTTCACCTCCAGGTCTGGGGAATTCTATGCACTTATGACACAGGTGGAACTGTTAATATTGACAGTTGTCACTTACACAGACTCAGCAGCAAGTCACCATTTCTTCATTAACATAAACAATTTTGCATTGTATAAGCCATACACAGGGAAGGACAGGTCCACAGCAAATTGTGGTAGTACTTTCCCAATACTTGGAAAGGGGATGGTCAACAAATACTGTATGTATAACAGACACATCATCAAGATGCACTCCACTGCCCAACACTATTGCATAATCCTGTGTCCATTGAAAGGCTTGACAATAATGGCTGCTACACCCTTTTTGGAGGGGGAGGAGTTACTTTTACCAATCCAGCCAGTCAATCCTTTATGTATGGGAAGGAAGAGGGGTCAATGTATAGGATCGAGATTTTCCCACCAACTGGCCCTCTCCCAAATACCATCTTGCTCTCTGACACAACCACACACCTAACAACTGTAACTGACACAAATGCAAGTGCCCTCACTGCTAAATCCTATGACTGACCTACTGACATTGACACCTGGCACCACTGTCTTGGCCATGTTATTTATGATACCATTCAATGCATGTCTAAATGTGATGTTGTCCATGGGATGGAAATTACCATCCTAACCACCAGACCAGGAACATGTGTGAAGGTTGCATAATGGGGAAATACACCCATCATCCATTCCATATTAGTGACAAATGAGAGATGGTGATCAGGAAGTGCACCTATATTGATCTATGGGGGTCATCCAGAGTGCAATCCACTGGTGGTAGAAGTTACATGATGCCCTGCATTGATGGGTATAGCAACCACCATGAATTTTTCTTCTTGTCAACTAAGGAGGCTGAGGTGACTTTGTTTGTACTAAGGTATGACACAGCACTAACTGAGTGTCATACAGGAATGAAGGTGCACACCATACATACAGATGAAGGCACCAAATTCTCCAACTCCATATAGAATACATATCTCAGCAAACACGGCATCGTACATGAGTCCACCACTGCTTATTCCTCCTCATCCAATGGTGTCATTGAATGGTGTTACTGCACCATCATTGAAAGAGTTTGCATTTGCCTATACAAAAATGACCTCCTACCATCACTATGGTGCAAAATTACAGCAGCAATTACATATGTGATGCACTTCATCCCCACTGCTAGGCACCCTGACGTGATGCCCTTTGAGTTGTGGGATGGTAGAAAACCCAATATCTCTCACCTGAAACCACTCAGATGTATTGCCTATGCCAAAATCCCAGTGAAAGCCAGAGGTGGGCTTAGTAAACTGGATCTGTGCTCAATTAAAGGCATTCACATAGGTTATTTCAGACATGATGCTTACCAAATTTATGACCCAGAAACCTGCTGCATCTTTCACTCCTGCAATGTAATTTTCAAGAAAACCTGCAGCCACAAAATGCTAAATGATGTGTCAAGTGAGGGGGAGACAACTAACACTGACCATGTTACACTCAATGCACTAATCAGTGAGAAACCAGATGAAACCCACAGGGGATTAGCACCAGCACACAACCACATACCTCCAACTAATACACCCCCACCTGTACCAGAACCAATGGAAACTGCAATGGAAACTGCACCACACTGCTCACTGCATGTCCCTGTCCCAACACAGGCACTTGAGGATTCAATAACCTCAGAGAACAACTTATGAGTTGCTAAGGCAGCTGGAGAGGCATGGGCAGATGACAGAACACATACAGCTAACCATGACCAGGTTAGCGCTTTCCACACAGACACAACAATCCCAGACCCAATGAACTTTTGGCTCCCCAATACATACAATGAGGCAATGACATGCCCTGACATATGGGAGGGTCTGATAAATAAAGAACTGGCCATAATGAGGAAACATGGGGTTTAGACAGTAGTGGATTGCCACAAGGATGCCAGGCTGGTAAAGACTCAGTGGACCTTCACAGACAAGTATAACAGTAATGGTGAACTCACCACACATAAGGCACACCTCATCACTAAAGGCTTCACTCATATCCCTGGTGTTGACTTCTTTGAAATGTATACCTCAGTTGTGTGGTATGAGTCACTGCAAATGAATCTTGTGATCACTGCAGCAACCAACATGGAAGCTTGGCAAATCAACTACATCACAGCATACCCTAACTCTGTTCCACAAGCCACAATGTATATTGAACTACCTGGTGGGGCAAAGGAAGCAGAAAAGTTGGGTGGCTAGAAAGGAAACTCTATGGCACAATGGATGGCACCAACAATTGGTGGGGTACTCTGGACAGGGAAATGGGTGAGTTGGGATATTATCACTCAAAGGCTGACCCATCAGCATGCTCTAGACATGCAAATGGGAACACAACCATAACAAGCACTTATACTGATGAAACAACTGGAATATCCTCTTCCCCTGAAGAAGCCAAATGAGTGAAGGAGAAACTAGGTTAGACCTATGAGACAAAAGACCTGGGGGATGCCAACCTCATTTTGGGGATACTAATTGATAGAGATAGGGAGCATGGAACAATAAGGATATCGCAACATGCATACCTTGAATGCATCCTCGAACATTTTGGAATGGTAGAATCAAACCCTTGTGCAATGCCATTACTACCAGGCATCACACTGACAAAGGAACAGGCCCCACAGACAGTCAAGGATTGTGTTTTTATCTCAAATAAGCCATATCACAAACTGTTGGGGTCTATCATGTATATGCAAATATTGCTATGTGACCAGACCTTTCTTACACAGCAACTACACTTAGCAAGTTTGCCTCAAATCTGGGGAGAGCACACTGGAACACACTCACACACATACTGCATTATGTCAAGGGAATGCTTGACCATGGGATCACATATGGCAGCTTGAACAAGAATCTTGCTCCAATCAGGTACATTGACATGGATTACACAGGAGATACCGATACACAATGGTCTTGCTCCAGGCACATCTTCATCCAAGCTGGGGGGCCCACTGCATGGGGCTCCAAGTACCAACCAACAGCAGTATTATACACAACAGAGCCTGAATACATGGCACTCACCAGAAGCATGAAGCAGATTCTATGGATGTACACCACTATGGATGAAGTCAGTTTCCCTGTAAGGTCGTCGATTGACCTCACTCGGTCGGTACGGACAGGACTAAGTTTTCTCTGTTCGAGTCGTTAGAGTATGCGAAAGATACAGGTAGAAGCTTCTGCTTGTAACTACATTAATCATGGGTTAATATATCTTGGCAGAACAAAGGAGTGGCATCAGAGACATAGGGGGAAACAAAAGGACAATGGAGGTGATGACACGAGGTAAGAGAACAAAGGGACAGCTTGGCGGAAGACAAAGGCGATTAGGTAAAACAAAAGAGAGTTGTGTGGAACAATGGGGATCCTATTGGTAATGTGTGCCTGTGGTAAGACGGCCAGGATTACACCCCTCCCCCTTCTGAAAACTTCGGATGTGCTCAGACGTCCAGACCATTTTCATTTTCCCAAACATCCAATGCTTCGGTGTCTTCAAGGGCCCGGCGGGGAAGCCATTCATCATGATCTTTCCCGAAACCCACCCAGCGTACCAAATACTGGACCCCACGACCGCGCCAGCATGCATCGACAATTTTGTCGATCAGGGTTTCTTCAGTGCCATCATCCGTGACGACTATACCCGGGTGGGGGAGGGTGTGGTTCGGAAAAAGCATGGGGTCATTATGCACGAATGGTTTGAGAAGACTGGAATGGAACCCAGGGTAGGAAGTGGGATTGTTAGGGAGTCGCAGAGTATACACTGATTTCTCCGGAAAGGCCTGTGTGACCTCATAGGGGCCATCAAAGCGGGGCATAAACTTGGCTACCCGCTTTTTTCCTTTCCGTTTGTAGTTACGGCGGCGGTGTGTAGTAGACAGCATGACTAAATCTCCCTCCTTATATGGGATTTCCACACCACGATGTTCATTTGCGTGGTAAGCCTGACGAACCTTCGCAGCAGTGAGGTTGTCTTGGGCCTCCTGGATATCGAGTGCCAGGCGCTGCATGATCTCATGGGCTGAGACCTCAGTAGGGGTTGCATTCAGAGGTAAAGGTGTAAGGGGAGGTATGAGCCGCGGAGAACGGCCTGTTTTTAGCTGAAAGGGAGAGAACCCCGTGGATGTGCTTACAGTGTTCATTAAGGCGAAACGTACCCGGGGAAGTTGAGCCAACCATCCCTTCTGGTTGATGTCAACGTGATAGCGGATCAACTGGTTGAGCGTTTTGTTGGTCCGCTCACTGGCCCCATCACTCTGGGGGTGGTAGGCTGTAGACATTTTCAACCGGACACCAGAAAGTTTGTGTAGGGCAGCCCAGAGTTCAGATGTGAAAAGAGGGTCACGGTCTGACACGATATTTAGCATCAGTCCATTTTCACAATACCACTCGTCAAAGAGGACAACTGCAATTTGTGCTGCTGTGTAGGATGAATGAACAGGGGCTAAGCGGATGTCAGCACCCAAGGTGTCCGTCATGGTCATGATCATGTCTTTCCCCTGTTCCTCGGGTAAGGGTCCAACAAAATCAATGGCGATGGTGTCAAAACGGTCATCCAGAACAGGGAGGGGGTGTAGGGGACCGCTGGGCTGGCTGGTTCGGTCTTTATTCCTCTGACATTCAGTGCATGAGGGTATGTAGGCCGTTTCTAAATCTCGCCTCATGTTGGGCCAATAGTAGGAGTTCCGAAGGGATTCGTAGCTTTTATCAAAACCAAAATGGCCCAGTGTGTCGTGTGCAAGATGATACAGCATTTCTCGGATTGTAACATCACGAGGGATAACAAGTCGTCGTCCAACATAGAGAAGACCCGCTTCCTTCCTTGCACCTTCGATGCTTCCTGCAGCAATGTCGCTGTCAAGCTGCTTGCAGAAGTCGTCATGAAGATAACCCTGCCGGATGGTGTCCAGTAGGTCAGGGTTGGTAGTGATACTAAGTGTCCCTCCAACAATTTTCTTCGTTGGGGACCGGGTGTGTGCTAAGGCACAGGCGGCGTACATTGTGTTGGGTTCGCAGTCTGGCATACGGGATAGTGCATCGGCGACTGTGTTGTCTTCCCCATGGATGTAGACAATATCGAAATCAAAGTCCGCAAGGTACATGGACCAGCGCATCTGTCGGCGGGACATCTCCTTCTGTGACTGGAAATACTCCAGTGTTCGGTGGTCTGTGTAGACCTCAAAATGGCACCCTAAGAGACTGGTACGCCACTTCTTGAAGGCCTTGATAATTGCTAACAGTTCCTTCTCGTGGACTGGGTAGTTCTGTTCCGCGCGGTTCAATTGGTATGAGTCATAGGCAACAGGTCAGGCTGTAGCCCAATCCTTGCCAAAACTAAGCACAGCGCCTGTGCGTCGATTACTGGCATCAGTGGTTAGGAAGATCTTCCCTGTCGGGTCATCATAGTCAATCACCGTGAGGCAGTCTGTGCCAGTGACCAATCGTTTGATGGCATCGAAAGCCTGCTGGTGTTCCTGAGTCCATGTGGGAAATTGGCGGTCACAGTCTTTTGTAGTTAGGGGGGTAAGAACACTGGTATGTTCCGCCAAGGCAGGGAGGAATGCAGAAATGTAACGGGTAAGACCCAGGAAGCCCCGGACGTTCGTGGCAGTGGTCGGCTGGGGCCAGTTGGTGATGCATTCAGTTTTCTTAGCATCGGGGCGGATGCCTTCTGAAGAGATGTGGTGTCCAAGGAAGGAGAGCTCCATGGCAAAAAGAATAGATTTGTCTGGATTGCAATATAACTTGGCTGCACGGAGTGCCTGTAGTACCTCCCTTACATTGTTTTCGTGTTCTTCCAGTGTCTTTGACCATATAATAATATCATCCAGGTATACGTGACATATCTTCCCAAGTAAATGACGCAGCGCATCTGTCATACGTCGTTGGTGTGTGGATGGTGCATTGCACCCCCCCATCGGCATGACAGTCCACTCATACAATCCCCAAGGGGTGCGTACAGCTGTGAGGTGGATGTCATCAGGGTGCACCCTGGTCTGAAAGAAGGAATTCGTCATATCTAATTTGCCAAATATCACACCCCGCCCGCAGTCTGACAGAATGTCATCAACCCGAGGCAATGGGTAGTTGTCCCAGACAGTATTCTTGTTGAGCTCCCGGTAATCGTTAACCCATCGTGGTGGGATGTCAAGGGCAGGTATGCCGTTGCGGTATTTGGGTACACAGAAGGCCGGGGATGCATATTCAGAGGACGATGGTCGTATTCGCCCTGCTGCTAGGTGTTCTTCAAGGAGTAATTTCCATGAATCGTGAAATTTCCTTGCTGCAGAATACCCTCGTCCTGTAGTGACCTTGGAAGGGTCTTTCATGTGTATGCGGTGGTAGATATGGGTAGGCAGATCAGATGTGTCCGGTAATCGAAATCGGTCAACAAAAGCATTCTTCAACTCAGTGTCTTTTTCTGCTAATCTTTCGTGTAATGCAAGTCTCTCGATGGTTTCACGTACAGCAGCCATAATGGGGGCAGGTAAAATATATCCAGCGAGTGGTGGTTCAGAAATTTCTTGGCTCTGGGGCACCTGCAATGCTTTGGTGCATGTGTTCGTAGGGGTTGTCTGTGGTTTCCTTTGATTGGGTTTCTTGGGGCTGGTAATGTCGTAGTTTACCCGTTTATCATGTGCTGTTCGCGCAATGGTGTCAATCACTATGTGATGTGAGGAGAGGAAAGACATCCCCAAGATGAGTGGTATGGGTAATCCAACGTTTATTTTTGCATTAAATACTGTTGACTGCCATGCCCCCTTCCCTGATGTAACTTTAATTCTCACGAACTCCCTGCAACTCAAAGGCATGTCTGATAATGACGATAAGTTATCTTCTTCCTTGGGAAGTAGAAATCGTCGGAGCCCCAGCTGGGTGACTAAGGTGTCACTAATCACTGTAGAAGGACATCCAACGTCAATGAGTGCTTTTACGGAGAGAGGGAAGTCGGTTATGAGAGGTCCCATTATCTCTATGGGTGCATAGAGGTGTGGGACTGTGAAAGGGATGTGGGGTTCAAGTGAGGGAGTGACATACGTGTCTGTGTCTACATCAGTGTATTCTTGAATGTTGGCCATGGCCAGGCCTGCAGTGACACGTGGTGCAGCTGCATGTGCCATTGTTGAGGTGAGAGGCTTGTATGTGGCGGCATCTGGCCAGGAGTTGTTCGTCTTCATGGGGCATGTGTCAGCACGATGACCGGCATAAAAAACACGGCAACGCATGCATCCTTGATGTTCATGTAGGAGTTTTCTTTCTTCGTCAGTCAGCTTTGGAAGCTTGATACTGGGCTTGGTTGTAGATGTGGAACTGGGTACGGGATCAGATAAGCGGGAGGCTAAATCCTTCCTCTCGTTGCGGCGGAAAGCCCAGGCAGCATTGTTGGCGATAATTTGTTCTTGCACCATCTCCCGTTGTTCACGAACACACTCATCACGTTCCTTCACTTCACTGGTCCATGCTGCGAGTTCAGTGGCGAGGATTGGTTCTACAAGAAGGTTTCGTTTGAGGGCTTTGTCGAGGTTTGCCTCTAATTGGGTCTTCAAGGCGGCGTTGGACAGTGCAAAAGTTTTTGCCGAAGTAGTGAGGATCGCATTTAGATTCTCCATCTCAATTTTCCAGTCAATGAATCGCTGGTTGCTTTGTGCAGTGGTGAGGATTTTTTTCCTAATGAGGTGAGCCCAGTTTTTCTCGAGGGTGATGCTCGCAAGCTCCTCCAGATATTGTTCGAGTGTGAGGGCATCAATCCGTGTCTGATCCCCTTGGTACCAGGCCATGAGTCGCGGTTCCATCATGGCATCCACAACATAACTCACAACCTCTCCAGGTTTCTTTTCCCCAAACTTCATGTATCGACGGCAAGCTATTGACCACCCTTGATGGACAATTGGTGTGTATCGTCCCGCAGTGAGCATTGGACATTCTTTCAGTTTCCCAACCTTGATTTCAGCTATGGGTTGGTTCGGTTCGTTTTGTGGCATCCTGATCTTTTTGGTTCGTATTGGTGTGAAGACTTTGGGGTGTGTGTGGTATGTCTGAAATGTGGTGTATTCAGTGTCAGTGTCGGTATCGGTATCAGTGTTGGTTTCAGAGGGCGGTGAGGCAGAGTGTGAGGTGGTTGTGGGGTCAGTAAGAGGATTTACAAGGAGGGGAGATAATCCGAGTTGGTGTCTCCTTCTTGTTTCTGAGCGAGTAAGTAGTGGTATCGGTGTGGTTGGTAAACGAGACACGGTGGACAGTTTATCTTTAGTCGATGTCAAAAAATAAGTGTAAGGTCGTCGATTGACCTCACTCGGTCGGTACGGACAGGACTAAGTTTTCTCTGTTCGAGTCGTTAGAGTATGCGAAAGATACAGGTAGAAGCTTCTGCTTGTAACTACATTAATCATGGGTTAATATATCTTGGCAGAACAAAGGAGTGGCATCAGAGACATAGGGGGAAACAAAAGGACAATGGAGGTAATGACACGAGGTAAGAGAACAAAGGGACAGCTTGGCGGAAGACAAAGGCGATTAGGTAAAACAAAAGAGAGTTGTGTGGAACAATGGGGATCCTATTGGTAATGTGTGCCTGTGGTAAGACGGCCAGGATTACATTCCCACAGCCAAAGCCAGCAATGCTGTATAACAATAACTCAGGAGCTGTACTCCTAACCAGAAATATGAAACATAATCCAGATGTCAAACACATTGACATACATTTTCAATATATACAGGAACATGTCGAGGAAGGGGACATACAAGTACACCGAGTCACATCCACAGATAATCTTGCCAACATGTTCACAAAGCTGCTGGCCAAAGCCCTCTTCAACAAGCAGTGTCTCGCATTGTGACTTCGCAAGAGCACATCGAGCCAGGGGGGGTGTTGAAATAGGCTCTAGTGCCTGAGTCTATGTCAAGCTTACATGACCATGCCAAGCCACATGGTACCTTAGACACATATACAACTGTCTCATGCTCTCATTGACAGCTATTTAACTACCATACTTGCAATTCCATACCTCAGTCGAAGTACACATTTGTATCTACTGAGGTATGTTATAATCGTCATAGTCATAGTTATGTTAGCTCACTAAATGTACTGTAGCATACTTCATTACAGGTAACGAATATAATCAAAGTACACATTTGTATCGACTGAGCGTACTTCCTTACAACTCCATCCTGCTAGCTAAATAATGCTGCGTCGGGCTCCTGCTACAGAAGATGGCTTTGTTGTTGACCGTCTTCAAGAAAGCGTGCGAGTGAACAGACCCTTTAAAGCCCCTACACGCGCCCAGATCATCGACCATGTTCTTCCCCGGCGGAAACGGAAACATGTATCAAATGAGGACCAAAGCGGGAGGCGTTGTTCCCATTGTCCTGACAAATGCGTCTCTTGGTGTCCGAGCACCTACGTCCATCCCTCCCCGACCATTACACGATCCTATGCAGGACCATGCGATTGTTCTGTATGATCCGACTATCGACGAACGGGAGACCGATGAAGAAGGCAAAGAACGCGTGAAAGAAGAAGAGCGTGTGAATGCTATAAAGGAAGCGCAGGAAAAGAATAAGGGATTATTCAACCCTCATAAGAACCTTCGCTCTCTATTTGGCGAGAGGCAACAGAAGAACCAAAAGCAATCTAAAGTCCCCGTCGTTATAGATCCTCGTCTATCTAAGGTTCTTAGGCCCCATCAAGTCGAAGGCGTCAAGGTGATTATTATTGTCATTTCGAATGAAGCAGAACGTTCAAGCGGTTTAGTTTTTGTACCGCTGCACAACTGGAATGCTCGTGGACAACCAATATGGGTGCGTTGTGTGGTATCTTGTTCCTATGTATGGCTTACTTCCTTCTGTGCTCTACAAAGTTGTATTATGGCAGACGAGATCGGTCTCGGCAAAACTCTACAGTGTATTGCGCTCTTGTGGACTCTTCTCAAATAATCACCACGCCCTGGTAAATCGACAATTGAAAAATCGATTATTGTCTGTCCACGCAGTCTCGTTCGTAATTGGGCTAACGAATTTAGCGAGTCCATAAATCCAACGGCAGCGATCACTCGTTAGTTATCAAACCATTTCTATACCGAAATGGCTTGGAAAAGATACGGTGCCATCGTTGGCTCTTGACGGGAAGGGTACCAAGGCTGAAATGATTGAGCGCGTTCAAGGATGGGCCAGTGCGTCGGGCCGAACTGTAACCTTACTAGGTAGGTTGTGCTAGTGATTAATGTTAGAATATAGGGTTGTGCGAGCATGCATAAGGTGCTACACCGGCAATTTGCCACCCCATTGTTCCGCGTAGCCTTTTGTTGCCATACGTCTATTGTTCTCAAGGCGTATATAACTAGTATAGATTTTTGTATTTACGCTATCCGTTTGCCTCCTACGAGACACAGAGGGTCAAACGGAAATCACATTCGTCCTTGTTTCTGATTGTTGCGAGCTTCGAGATTTTATTCCAACAATTAAGTGGTGTAACTAAAGTATTATTTAGTGCTAATTGTGTCGTATGAAACTCTGCGCACGTTACAGCCTTACCTGGTCAACGTTGAAGTGGGTTTACTGCTTTGTGATGAGGGCCATTGCCTTAAAAACGGAGGTACGCCTGCAATAATATTTCTCACCGTTGACAGGATCTGAAAACTGCAATGAGTTTCAGATTCTTTGGCATTTACAGCATTAACTAGTCTTAACGTCAAGCGCCGTGTTATACTGTCAGGGACACCTATTCAAGTAAGGAATCACCACTTCAATGGATTCTCTCCTAAACAGTCTTTTTTTAAAATGATCTTTCGGAATAATTTTCTCTCCTTAACTTTGCCAATCCCAATTTCTCAGGGACGAGAAATCATTTTCGTAAGAACTTTGAAAATACGATTATACGTAGGAGACGCTACGGATAAGGACAAGCAAAAATGGCAAGAGAAACTTCAGGAGATGAGCGGCCTGGTGACTAAGTTCAGGATTCAACGTACGAATGATCTTTTTGAGCAAACATCGTATGTAGTGCCTTTGAAGTCTCCCCCCACGAAGAGTTAACAATATTCAGTCCCTGTCAAGTACGAACATGTGAACATGTGGTATTCTGTGGCCTCTCGGAACTTCAGCTTTCGCTTTACCGTTTGTTTATCACCTCCCCTGAGATCCAAGCCCTCCTCCACGGTAAAGAGTCCCACTAAAAGCGATCAATTTGCTTAAGAAGCTCTGCAACCATCCCGAGCTGCTTGATCTTCCGGGAGATCTTAAAGGGTCTGACAAGTTGATCCCTCCCGACTTCAGTGGACCCAATGACAAGGCCATATCCCGTGGTGGCTCGCGGTCTGGTCCTGGAAGAGGGGTTAATTGTGAATGGGGCGGCAAAGTTTGTTGTTTTGGAGCGGTATGTCATTCCTACGCAAGTCAAGTCTACAATTAAACCTTTTATCTACAGAGTCTTACATAGCATCAAAACCGAGACGAAAGACAAGATCGTGCTGATCAGCAACTATACTCAAACCCTTGACTTGTTTGAGAGGATGCTTCGTAGTAAAGTACGTTCACCCGAATCTTTACGCTGCCCGCTTATCCCAACGATGTAACGACTAGGTATGGCTACGTCCGTTTGGATGGCGGCATGGCTATCACGAAACGTCAAAAATATGTTGACCAATTCAACGATCCTGAGCGGAGCGAATTTGTGTTTTTATTGAGCAGTAAGGCTGGTGGGTGTGGTATCAATCTCATCGGTGCCAATCGCTTGATTCTTTTCGATCCTGGTAAGTGGTGGGATTGTTGGTAGTACAATTTTTCTCAGACAGCATCGCCTCTAGATTGGAATCCTGCTGCAGATCAACAGGCTCTGGCACGTGTGTGGCGTGACGGCCAGAAGAAGGAATGTTCGTGAAACTGTTCTGTCTTCGAAGCGGCCCTCTTACTAACTTCCATTAGGTTTTGTATACCGTTTCATTTCTACGGGAACGATATAAGAGAAGGTTTTTCCACGTCAGGCTTCGAAACGAGCGTTATCTTCGTGTGTCGTGGATGACAAACAGGATGCCGAACGCCACTTCTCTGTGGATGATCTGCGAAAACTTTCCCTCTTCAAAGAAAAAACACTTTGTGAAACCCATGATACATGTAAATGCAAGCGTTGTAAAGATGGCAAACAAATTATCAAAGCACCAGCACTTTTGTACGGTGATGCGAGCACGTGAGTCTTATTTTTTTTTTTTTAATGCATTTATATACCGCATCGCATAACGAAGATACATAGCGGTTCCGTAGCATCGTATAGAGCGTAGCTACTATAGTATCTACGGGGGAATGAAGAGGAAGCAGGCCGGATGCTTCAGAGCGAGTGGTGGTTGGCAGGATGGTCGAATAAAGAGAGGTGATTGCGCTGAACTTGCCCAGTGAACAGCACGTGCCATTTGGGCCGAAGCCCCAGGAAGAGCCCGAGATCCTGCTAACAGGCGTCGACGACGACTGCAGACACACCGAAGTCTTGCATTGCTGGTGCATAAGTGAATGCTGGAGTCGGGGGTGGGTAGGAAGAAAAGACCGCTGCCAGGCTGCGGTCATGGTTTAGGAGGTGCCATGGACGGTCCGCAGGCGACACTGGTGCGCGGCTGAAGGCTGCCGACTTTGACAGAGCAGTGAATTCAGAGGCTCCCCAAGCCTGTTCACTGTCATCCGTGCCAAGCTTGGAATCGTCTTTCCTTGACCTCTAACAATATGTGCTGATGTGCCCTGGTGGCCGATCTTGGAGGTGTCCAAGTTACATATATAAAGGGGGAGGCACGGTCCTAAGGTAGTAATAGCACAACAGGGGACAGGGGACGGGCACGGAACGAAAAATAATCTACTGATCAAGATTGAAAAGTGATACGAAGGAAAAGTCCAGCTCGTACAGAGGATTTTGTAGCGAAACATGGTCAACGTTTGACATTTCAGTCAATTGGTCAAGCTAGGGTACCACGTATATTGGATGTCCTGGTCTCATTTAAATTTTTCAACTGATGTCCATGATCGCTGGTCATCTTCACGAATTTTTTAACGTCGGGGGAAGAAAGGGTCATATACCGCAAAAACTGAGCCTTGATAGGGAAGAGTCGGCTGCACTCCGGGATTGAGAGGTCCCCTTCTGTAAATGATGGAGCCTCAGGAAAATTAACGACAGAACCTTCATAAACATGCGGTCTAAACACGGAATCATTCTAAAGATAAATCCTCCAGCGCCTAGATGGAAGCGAACCCCCTGAGTCGTGACGCATGCACATCGATCTCAACAGTAAAAAAATTTTAAGTCTTAAATTAATTATATTTCTAGGTATATTATAGGGCAAGTTCAAGGAGGAACAAGTCAGGAGGACTGTGAACACGACCTGAATCGTCGAGTCAGTGAAGTCTACCGTTAAACAGCTGACCGCCGACAGGTAAGACATCCGAGGCCATTGGTAGCAGTGGATACACATAACCTAATAGCCTCCTCATCTCTTTGTATCCAGTCCATTTTGCTATTGTTCCGGGGAAAAAACGTTTGCATTCCTCATGTGTCTTCAGATGAGTCGCAATAACTCCCGGCTTATTACTCGAGAGTCTCATCTGGCTTTCATTCCAGCACTGGGGATTGGGGCATAGACCCAGGTGAAAGACGGCGCCGTCAAGCTTTTCCTGAGTGTCGACAATTTGGGCATTATCCATTGAGATAATCCCACGACGGATGGCAGAGGCTTCATTGGTGACATGTTGCCATGCCCAGTGCTGTAATACTTTCCCATACTTCACGTCATTCGACGTTAATGTGCAGGGAAGTACCTCGCCGTTTACGCCGTATCGGACACCCCCCCAGGGACAACGCAGGGGCTGCTCCTCCTCTCTACGTTTTGATGTGCACTGTGTGGGCAGTGAACACCAGGATTCGGGTGGTGGTGGTGGTGGTGGTGAGCTCGGACCGTAGGGTAAAGCAATGGGTTTTACAGACGCTTCTCCGTCTGCCTGACTATTACTTTTTCTCCCACTTCCGCTGGTATTGCCTAATTGGTTTTCCAGCGATGGTTCGAGATCTTCTTGGTAAAATATTTGGCCGGCGGATGTATCGCTGTTCAGACATTGAGTCAATACCTGTTGTGAGACATTTTTAGATACAATAAAAGACATACAATACTTTGCCGACCAGAACAACAGCCGATAACTCCTGTGACCCAGGCGATACTTCATTTTCCATCTCATCGTCACCTGGAGTCCAACTATAAAACTTCAGGAAGACTGCATTGTGAGATATTAATGCGGAACATACAAGATTTCTCGTCCTCTGCTCGGGTGCAACAAAGTTGACGAGATATCTAGGGACAAAGGCGGTGTCCACGACGTGGGACTACCGCCGTCAATACTGACAGACAAGAGAACGTAGTGAGTAGGCATCCACCGTGAAACAAGAGCATACACACCCTATAGCCAGTCCGCTGGTCTGCGAAAATGTCTCAGGAGGTCTGGTTGCCCGAGCGGCAGTTATTGAAGCTCTTGCAGATCTACAGGTCATCATCCGACATCTCTAAGCTAAACTCCAGAACTATAATTGCGAAACGGAAACTCACCCTTGGCGAGAACCGTGTCTCCTAATAGGATCATATCGGTATGTCCTTGACAACTTGGTTGACTTGGGATGGCTACCTGAATGTAGCTCAAAAGACCCCCGACGGTGCGTGCTACTGGCCTGTTGTGCATAATCATGCATTGCATTGTCGTTCATGCCATTGTACAAAATCGCTGGCATGTGGGAGAAATGGCCTAAATGACTGCTAGGTTCTGGTAGGTAATACAATAAATAAAAACAGACTGCTAGACCTACCCAACGGGAGAGGATATCCCCATTGAATCATAACGAGCCAAGTGGGAAAGGCCACTGCAGAGATTCAGTGAACACTCATATCCGTTTCCAAAGAATCTCACCTCGGAGGATGAAACGGAATGGGACGATGTTGCATAGGTGCTGGAACCTGAGTTGAATCAAAACCCCAATTGGAATTGGGTTTGAAAAAATCTCGGAGGTATTCAATAGCAGATAGCCTGCAAACAAAACGGTCATAAATAAATGTGAACAACAGCAGATCATTGTTATCATCCTACATCTCAATGTCGGCATCAGAAGGGCAAGGAGTGGTGTCAATAGTGGATGGTTCTATTTGATATTCACGTCTCTCTCTCTGGACGGGGGACGAAGGGGACAATTGTTGCAGTTCATCGATATTATTCATTTGGTGGGGTGGAGAGGTGGACGAGTTCAATGGGTAAATGAGCTGGTACTTGCAAGATACGAATAGCCGATGATATGCACGCTGACTTATATTTTCTCAGAGATTATATTATCAAATCAGAAGGTTTGACTATATAAGCTTTAAATGATTAAAAACAGCAAGCTTCAGCCTATCGACTTCTAGCGTATGTAAAGCACGTGCCGTTCAAGTATTCCATTATAGGCGAGTATGATCCACTCCGATCCAGAGAAGAGCTTGGCCATACTGGATCCATTATTGAAGGATTAGAGCTGGCTTTCCTTCTCTCATAAACACATAAGCTGGCTGTTCTCTTTTCCCTAGCAGTGTACCCATTCCAGCAATACCCACGGCAGGAGAGCTATTCACTCGTGAAACCGCATTCAGGCAGAACCCCACATCGTCGAGTACACAAAGGATACGCGGCCACGCGCAAGCTATACTTCTCGTGCCTTTGAAATGAATGTCATACTTCGATAATCCATCGTGCTTCGAACAATTCTATCTGCACTTCCGTCACATCAATGTATGACTTCTCTGTAGCACTAAAAGTCTAAGTTTCTAATTCAAACTGACAGCTGTGACAGGCGACAGGGTCCAGAACCCGCCGCTAAAACTATATGACCAGACCGTCATAGTCTGTTGTGACCTTCTAATGCCACCCCTCATGTCACACCGCCATATTTACCTTCTCTACATTCAGTGTTCATATGCAGGACATGGTTCAAAGGTGCTGTAAGACATTCGAAATGAATAGCAAAGTAGAGACGTTACCCCCCGTTGAAAGCTTGACTTGTATTTCAATCTACAGTCCCTATATGTTTGTCACCTTTGTATTTATTTGTGTAAATTGTTTGACGCATTTCACTGAACGTTAAATAATGTTTTTTCTCACCAGTAAACCTTAAAGGACTTTCCAGACAAAAAGGGTATAGCAATGAACAAAGCAGGAATCGCAGCTGCAGATCGGATACATAAAGGGCCATATATGACATATTGAATTCGGTACTCACAAAATTATGAACAAGGGTCCTGACCCTCGTTCATAATTTTTCGTTCAGGACGAATCACCCACCTTCGAAAGGTGACGTGACAGCTTCCCTGTCGTCGCTTAGCCATCCGCATACCGGCAGTTTCACTTTAGAACTAAGAATTTAGAATTCTAGGGCTACGGAGAGTCACATTCGAAATGAATAGCAAAGTAGAGACGTTACCCCCCGTTGAAAGCTTGACTTGTATTTCAATCTACAGTCCCTATATGTTTGTCACCTTTGTATTTATTTGTGTAAATTGTTTGACGCATTTCACTGAACGTTAAATAATGTTTTTTCTCACCAGTAAACCTTAAAGGACTTTCCAGACAAAAAGGGTATAGCAATGAACAAAGCAGGAGTTGCAGCTGCAGATTGGATACATAAAGGGCCATATGGATTAATATATTGAATTCGGTACTCACAAAATTATGAACGAGGGTCCTGACCCTCGTTCATAATTTTTCGTTCAGGACGAATCACCCACCTTCGAAAGGTGACGTGACAGCTTCCCTGTCCTCGCTTAGCCATCGGCATACCGGCAGTTTCACTTTAGAACTAAGAATTTAGAATTCTAGGGCTACGGAGAGTCATCCAATTTCTCTCGTGAGAATCAGTTGCTAAGGCTAAGGGAAGCAGAAGTTAGTACTATAATCTAGAACAATTTCCTTCCCACGAGTAACTCTATTGCCTTTAGATGCACTTGGAGATCGCTGCAAGCTGGTTCACGTATGTCTACGAGACGATGGGCCGATAGGAGAAACAAGGGGAACCAAGTTCTTGACTTGTGACTATGACTGTTGATGAATTCCAATTGAATCCTGTTAAATCACAGTTGTTCTACTTAATGAATACACTTGGGATACACTTATGTAAGCACCTGTTTCATGAAATCGCCTATGACTTGGATGAAGACGAGGGGTGAACCCGTGGCAAGCCCCACACTCTCCCACACCCCCAGCTTTACTCTGCATCAACAAGTTTAATTAATGTAAGGTTATTTAAAAGCATTAAAAACTGTTAAAAATCGTTTAGAAACATATAAAAAAACCTATGAAAATTACTTACAATCATTTAAGAAGCTTTGGAAACATATTAAAAGACCTAAAAGTCTTTGACCTCATCTAAAGGCATTTTGAGACTAAAATAAACTTGAAGAGAAACAACTTACATGGATGATTTACTTACGTTGGAAATCTGCTGCTCCATTTTGCAAACGATTGAGATCAACCCTGTCACACCTTTCATTGATGGATATAGATTCACAGTACCAGATCCGAAGTACAAGGTACGTACTAAGTCAAGGCCAGCGTATCAATTAGACAAGGGTGAAGAACTGAGCTTGTGAAAGCGAAAACAGCATCGGGAGCATGAAGACAAAGGCAAGTGACCATGGTGAAATCAAAATGAGCATGAGAGTTCTAGTCGGTGACAGCCTACGTATAAAAGCATCCACTGGGATATCCTCGAAGACTCTTGTTCTTATTCCTTTCCTCTTCGTAAGCCCTTTTAAATGCGATACATTCCTCTTCAATCCTCTTCTTCTCCTTCCTTTCATTCTCGGCTATCTGCTGGGGTAAGTCATCGATTATCCAACAATGTATCACAATCCGTAACTCTTCGAGCCTCTTCCTTCCATTCTCGACCATCTGCTCGGATAAATCATCGATTATCCAACAATGTATCATAATACGTACCTCCTCGAGCCTCTTGTTCTCCTCCTCGAGCCTCTCGTTCTCCTTCCTTCTATCTTCGGATTCTTCATTGCTTCCTGGATACATGATGAGATGAGTACTTTATTATTCGAGACCATTTCCCAATACTCACCACCTCTAAAGATTTGTGCTCCCTATATTGCCGAATTCTCGCGTTTCCACCACCCACGCTTCTTCGAGTGATTGTAACACGTCCTCAGGCTTGCGGCCTTGGGTACCCATGGGGATCGTTTGGCGATAAGGCAAAATAGGAAGTTGACAAGTACCCAATTTCCTCTTCGAAGGGTTGACAACAGCTCTGATATATATGTGTGCGATTGAATGCGGCGAACCAACACCATTGGTGTAATCCTGGTGGTCTTACGACAGAAACATACGTCACACCAACACTGACCGCTCACCTATTGTCTCCCCAATCATCCCTCTTCTGGTGGCCACACCATCCCGTTCGCCTATTGTCGCCGAGATTGTTCCCCTTTTTTCGTCTCACTGCCCTGATCGCAATTATTAATTTCCTGTCTCCGCGATCACTTCCCCCTCGAACAACATTTTCCTTGTGCCTTGGTGCCTTTGTTCTCCGACTGTTCCGCCGGAAGAAGTCCTTTAAGAGAGAATTTTTTAGTAGCTACTCTCATAGAAAAGAACTCACCTATCACTTACTGTCTTACTGTATATCGTTACGATTTGCAATCAGATAGCATTGTCCTGTCTGTTGCTGAGTGAGGCTGATACCTACAGCCTTACACTTGGTTCGGTATTATGGTGTAGTCGACGGCTTGAAGGCGGACGACTTTGACCAAAGTAACGAGCTTTGATAGAGGGAATGGCTCTCTAATGCCCCTCAGATCCAATGGTTCCAGGGTGTCAAACTCCCGCCATGGCTCAAGGAAAGCAGTGGTACCATCAGGAGAAAATTGGAGCTCGTCTGAGGCGTCCTGGGAAGACGACGCGATGGAAATGTCGACGGATATATCGGTCAAAGAACGAGGCGGTGGCTTCTGCTCGTTTTCGTGGATCCTAGGTCGGCGTAGCACTTTCCGGAGAAAAGTCACTACGAGCGAAATTGGGGGTAAAATGTTCTTCGTTCTTCTCCTTCTAAGTCGTTCCACCACGACATAAAATCTTCTAGGAGTTTACTGGGGGCTTTCGGTTTGTTCAACGAGATGGAATAAAAGGAATTGGTGCTCCGGATAGCGCACCGTCTGTTAGCTTTCGAGGTTTCGGGTACGCTTGACTTGAGTTGGGTACATAAGAACTCGTTGACTCGTTGCAAACATATAAGGAACATAGTACAAATAGCTAGATTATATACTTATCACCAGTAATACCATAGCCAGTTACCTGTCCATCACGTGCGACATTGTTCGCAATCCCCAGAAATTCAACCCCATCTTGTTAAACTCGACGCGCTCTACTGTAATCCTGTCAGGGTTCTTGTCCATCGTGACGCAGCTAGAGGCATCTATAATTGAAATCTTAGTCCCCTTCCGAGTATCAGCGAAGGTGCCATTCTCCCTGTGAAACAGGAATTTGCCATTTTCGTTGCTCATGATGTAGTCGCGTAGATAAACGGTGAACTGGTAGCTGAAACGAAGGAGATACGCTAACATTATCGTAGTGCCTGTTCAGTGTTAATAGTAGATATATATATTCAAACACGAGGTTGGATTTTACTATGGACAAAGTCCAAATTTTCGAAATGCGAAGAGGGAAACGCGACGTCGAAGCAAGTAGTAAAGACGCCGGGCTACTTGACACGAGGTTTGGCAACCTTGGCGATATGGACCAACTGTGGCCAATAGATAAGTTATCAAAATGAGTGTTAATCTAACGATGCGTTTGAAAATAACACAGCCAGCGAATCGAGACAGGGCCGTGTTTCCGTGTATCGGGGCAAACGCGGGTGATAGACATATGTCCTGTTTTCCTTTGTTCCACTCTTACACTGTTCCACCTCAGATATATAAGCCATAGATAGCATGCTATTATACACCCATTATAAGAGACTAAGTTTATCGTATAGTCACCGTTCTACAAGTGTGTCGGGAATAGTGAGAAGGTCAATCCTCTTGTAGCATTTCGAACGAAAGATTGCGAATGAGTGTAATCAATGCTTTGGAAATTAGACATGATCCTCACCAGTTTAATGCAGTTCAGTCTTCGTTCACGGAGCCCCTTTAATGGGTGAGCCTAAATACCCACTCTGACATAGGAATATTACATTAGGCGACAGCACCCACATGCTTTGTAACACATATTCGCGTCGTTCGCGTCGCGTTTGTTTGGTCACACCATCAAATTAAATTAATTTTCACCAGACAACTCAGATATCCACATAATTATGATAGTGGAAGCAGTGAAGCTAGCTATCAAGCGACTCCTCACTGAAGAAGTATACTCTGAAAACCCTTATTGTTTTCAGTTGCCAGGTGACACTTGGAAGGAATGGTTGAAAATACAATCTCGAATGACCAATTGGCGTCTTAAAAAACATTATGTTCCCAGTATGTGCCTGCTAGAATTAACAAACCACATCTAATATGAATATATTCAGAAAAAGACACTACACGGCCAAGTAGATATTTGTGGAAAAACACTTATGAGTGTGACCATGCTGGTTCATACCGATGTCAGACTATCAAGGATACAAGTCCTAGCTGTTACGACCGTGTCGCAACCCTATCGGCCCCGAGGTTATCGCCACTTGTCAACGTTTCAAGTCATCCTCTCGGAAACCATCGGCCCCGAAGCTGACGAATGTTTCGCGAAGATCAAACTCCATTTACGCCCACGTCAAATAACTCGTATTGTCTGGTCAAACTTTGATACGTCCCCTTTATTATGTTGATCCGTTCAATCTTATGTTTCGCATATGTCTATCTATATTTGTAGTCCTCGAACCATTTCCTTTTATCGTAATCCCGCTCTCGGTTATCATCGGCCTCCGAACTAATCATAAACTTCCCGTTCCTAGTCAAGCTTATTGTTAATACCGTGTTCCGCCCTTCTCCCCATTAGTATTTTCCAGACGCCTGTTACTTGTATATGAACCCGCTGTAATTGTAGTTACTAGACAATCAGAATATCGACTCAGAATACCCTCATACACCTGTATCAGTCTCATACTAAGACTTCCCCCATCCGCCTTCGCGTGCGCTCGCCCACTCCCGGCCCCGACCCCTTGGCCCGACGCCCGACTTGTCCTTCGATTCCGATCGGTATCACGCCGAAAGGTACTCACTAGGACTAGTCTTCGCCCGCCCGAAATTTAAGGACATCCTACGGATATTTGTGAGGGCGCAGCCCATAAGCTGAAGCCAAGTCCTTCCGATCGGTCCCTGTCGGCCACCGACATTAGTCAGTTTCCAGTTCTTAACACTAGCAAACAACGCCGACATAGTGCAAGTATCAAATGTGGTTGCAAGGCAAAGGTACATATATCACAACTCGTGGATGTGACAGGGGTGCAGGTTGAATATCATTGGACACACAATGGTCATGGTCTGTAATTTTAGTACATTGATAAGGTTTTGTGATAATTAAAGAATATGACAGATCCTGCTTCTTTGAATGGTATGAAAGTCTCAAGGAGTCCAAATGAGATACGACAATGGCTGGATGATAAAATAAACAAGGGCTTTGATCAGAAATCACTCAAAGCCATACTTCAAATGACCAGTGAAGAGTTATCTGAGGTGTGTTACTGAGAATCTCATCACTATTACTTATCTAAGGCTTATACTATTTGCAGATCACAGCAGAAGTAAAAGAAATGCCATTTAGTCTCAAGATCAGTTCCAAGGATATCTACAATGCCGCACAAAGAAAAGCAAATAAAGATACATTTCTGGATGAAAATGTAGATGAGAGTCTCCAGTTATGGCTTGTAAAACTTCAAGAAAAGGGGTGGAAAGTAACACATGAGGCAACCCGAGGTGAAGAAGCTCGAGGAGGATACATGATAGCTTTATGCTCATCATGGCAGTGTCAGGTTAGTAAATATTTTTATTTCGTGTATTAATATCACAGACACCCTAAATTACTCTAGTTAATGCAACAATATGGTGATACAGTCTGCTTAGATTCAACCCACAATACATCCCATGGAAAAAATGGAGAAAACATATATTTGAGTACTTTGTTGGGTAGAGATCGCATTACTGGCAAAGGAGTACCATTGGGCTTCCTACTCACAAACCTTGAATCTCAGTAAGTGTCACAATTTATAAAAGTTTATTCAATTCCTCTCATGTTCTGGTGTTTAGTTATCCATTGAAGCAATTCCTGGAGTGGATGCGACAGAACTGCTGTTTTGATCCCCACACAATTATGATAGACTGTTCCGACACAGAGGCCTTGGCTATTACCTCAGCATTCTCTGACGCTCCAGTACATATATTGTACTGCTATTGGCATCTTTGGCAGGCCTGGCACAAAAACATCAAAGCAAAGGTACTGTCTTTTATCGTCATTTAAAATGGTTTTTTCTTTTCAATTTTCTGCCAGATTGTTCTTAAGCACATGTCTTGCAAGGAAGACCGTGCTGAAACTTTGCATGATATTCAAATTGCATTGTGGGGTTTGCTCAAGGCTGAAACACTAAAGGAATTTGATAATAAGTGGGAAGAAGTACAGATAGAGTGGGCAGATCAGCCTATTTGGTTGCAATACATGGAAAGGGAGTGGGTGTCACGCAAGGAACATTGGGTGAAAGCATGGCGCAAGGTACATAAGTGCTTATTCCATTGTAATTTAAATTGAATTTTAATCATGGTTTGATAGCATGCACACTACGGTATTGATACCAACAATTATATTGAAAGCTGGCATGCAAATCTGAAGAAAAACTATATTGGTCGAATGCGGAAGCAACGAATAGACTATATTATTAGAATTTTAACGCAAGATGTTGAACCAGATTACATGTGGTCACATCTTCATGTTGGACTTGGTTTCAAACAACGAACACTCTGCAAGGCAGAACGTGAAGCTCAACAGAAAGCAAATGAATTACCATTTGAAGATGCAGAAAGCCAAATTGAGCAATTCGAAAATCAGGTAAGATTTATTCTATAAAAAATGTGGTATTTACTGAATGTAGTTTAGTTTATAATAGGATCATTCTCACGAGATGATGTCTTTTATACTGTGGAAATCAAAGACAATGGTTTTACTAGATGTAGCTGTCCGACATTTACACAAACTGCACTGGCCTGCAAACATATGTTCCTTGCCCAGCGCATCAGTTCAATGAATATCCACCTCGAACAAACCATACTACCAGTCACACGACCTCAAAATGAGGCCACATTGGATGCACACAGAGCAGAAAAGTGAGAATTAGTAGGAAAAATACGGACAGAAATGGATAAGTTGGCTAATAGCACTTGGAGATTTGTAGAAACGGATGTGGGTCTCAACTCAGTCTCACGATCGTCCTTAACGCAGCTTTACAGTGCAACAAAAAGTTTAGCTTATCTGAGAAAGGACATTTTATTGGACAGGCTTGGCTAAACATTATGTGGAATATACGTCTTTATTAATATAATCAAACTTTGATAATCGACATGATGGGAGACAATGCAGAGGAGACAGAATAGCTACCTGCAAGCAGACTGTGGCATAGCTCATTCAGGTTCTCGGATTTGACCCGTAGAGTCCAGTGAAAGGGAGTGGTTAGAGTAGGAGGCAGTGGGAAGATGTCATTTGGAATATGACTGGAAATAGGCCAGGAGTCGCAAGGAAGTCACCAAGATGGTGGGTGGTGAGATGATACTGAGTGTATGATAATTTGCAAGGGGAGTGAGACAGTTGGTTGTGCAGGACGCATTCGAAATCTGGCTGAGATGTCAGAAATGATATCAGCAATGCAATGGTCCTCAAGGAAAAACAAGTCCCGTACGAATTGATTCAAATCGACCTAAGCAAAGGCAGGCAGTGACAGCTTCGACAACTTGCTGACAATAATGTGCCCTCACAGGTGAAGTATCTACAAAGGATTCTTCTTTAGCTTCACAAAACCAATACGTACATCTCGATGCTCCACCCCTTTCGGCCAAGTCCCTGTCCTTTCTGACGGCCTCACACAAATATTTGAAAGTTGTGCCATCTCCCGGTATATAGCACAGAAATACGCAGCGAGCGCCCCTCCTCCCCTCTCCAAAAGATCTGCAAAAGTGGGCGCGATTAGAGCAGGCCGCCAGCATAGAACAAGCAGATTTTGACGTGCATGCAAGCGGAATCGCGGGGGAACTGGTTTTCGGACCATGAGAAAGCCCACACTTTGGCAAATGAAAAAAAAAAAAAACTGAACAGTCGTTATGCAGAATGCAGGGCCAGAGCACCGACCACAAACATCCGAAACCATTCACGATGAGGCAGCCATCCTTTATTGCAACCTCACCCTTGACGTGACGGTGGGTTGAGTTGTACATATTTGAACGAGTAGCTCTGACAGGTTACTTTTGAAGGAATGCTTTGAATCGATTGTGTGTGATGGACTTACAACATACTCGGGGTCGAGGAAAGGGCTAAAGTGACATTCAGCTAAATTTGAATCCACATGGAAGACGGCTACTTACTTACTTGTTGACTGCAACCACTTCGACATTGTCATATTGCAGAGCATCACAGAGTACAGTAAGGCCAATCTTCAGTGCGCTTTGTGCTGTACTTGCAAGGGAATGGCTGGTGAAGTGTATTCCTGTCATATTTTTCCTCGTCGCAGAAGATCTGAGTCGTCTGGTGATCAAAATTAATTTAATTTGATGGTGTGACCAAACAAACGCGACGCGAACGACGCGAATATGTGTTACAAAGCATGTGGGTGCTGTCGCCTAATGTAATATTCCCACGTCAGAGTGGGTATTTAGGCTCACCCTAATAGGAGGTGTTTCCCCTTTTAAGCTCCACCATCGTCTGAGTGGCCAGCCCTTGAGGTATTTTCAGCCTTCCCTTGAGTAATTGTCTTTTCCTGACATTCCACTCTTTCCTGTTCCTTTATTGCCCTAAAACTCATAGTTTAGATGATTTTTCATGTATTTAGTTTGGCATGCTGTTGGGACTCGCTCATATCCCCATCAGCATGTTTTGTGAAATAGAGCCTGCGGCCCTCGGATTCACTTCCACTGGGGGTCCGCTCATCCAAACATGGAGAGAGACAAAGACAATCTTCAAAATATGGGAATGTCACCCATGTCACGCATGCGGGTGTGATAGAGTGATGTCTTGTGACAGACCGTGTTTGCTTTCTCTATGTCAAGCCTGGAAATTTCGTCCACTTTTTCGACTCCATCCTGCTAGCTAAATAATGTGGTGTCAGGCTCCTACTACAGAGGATGGCTTTGTTGTTGACCGTCTTCAAGAAAGCATGCGAGTGAACAAGCCCGTTAAAGCCCCTACACACGTCCAGATCATTGACCATGTTCTTCCCCGGCGGAAATGGAAACATGTATCGACAAGGAGAACAAAGATGACAACTATAATGACTCCAGCGATTCTCGAGCTAGGAAGAGGAAGAAGAGTGCCAAGGATGCTGAATATGTTGAAGTGGGTAATTTCTGAATTATTGGATTTCAAATTGTTATAAATAGTGATTCAGAATGCCTTTTGGACAATTGCCAACTCAGATCCATACTCTGCAGTTTCCTATGACACTCTTCACTCAGATGATTTGGGAAAATGGGGAAAACATCTCTATCCAAAAATGGTGGAAGTGTTAGGTAACATGAAACAAGGGGGCAAATATTCAGAATTGTAGGTTCAATTTCATTCAACCAATTCACCCCACTGGCTTTGGCATGTAGCATGTCCCAGATTCCCAGTTGGCCTGGCTTGAAGAATGTTCAAAATGTTATTACATTGGACTTTTCTGATGGCAACACATTTTGGGATATCTTGAAGGTAGGCTTACTCCCATCAGGCATTTTTATTCTGATAATGTTACAGACAACAGTCCCTTGCATTGTCCAATTGTTTCCACCCAAGTCATCCTTTGTTCACTGTGTCCATGCCTTGGCAACATTTTGAATGTTTGCAGGCTTACATATGATCACCTTACTGCAATTGGACAGAATGCAAGTTGCTTTGTGTGAATATGAGACATGCTGTGAAGTACATGTTTTTTCTCAGCTCATAAAATAGTTTTCCAACAACATATTATTTTACAGGTAGTGAGTGCTGAGTATGGAAAAGACTTCCACTTTCCAAAACAATATGCACCATTACATCTTTATCATGACATCACACACAAAGGATCAACTATCAATTACACAACACGAATAGGAGAAGGATTTCAGCAAGAATCCCAAGCTGCATACTTTCAAACTAACTACAAGAATGTGGGGAAACAGGTGTGTATTACAGTAGATTACTCCTATTGAACAGCTAATTAAACTTGCTTCAGATAGTCACCATTGATGCAAACAAGGAGGTACTAGCCTATATTGCAATGGATGTTGAAACCTATGACAATGAGCTTAAAGAGCTGAAGGCCCTGTATGATGACAACCATGAAGAAAATAACACCAGCAAGGAGCTGACAGTAACAATCACTGGAGGCTTGGAGCTCCTCAGCATTGTCTAATGACATCAAAGCTGTCTACAATATTTCCTGATAATCCCATCCTTCACACTCTTACAGAGGATATCTCCAATGTTGTTAGACAATATCTTGGTCCAAATGAATCATTTCAACAGGATACAAGGTAAATACTTGATTCATTTTTTTTAGACTTAGTTTGACAACATTACAGATTATTCCCTACAAATGTGTCCATATTCACTACACAATCTCTTGAGGACTGGAAGGCTGAGAAAGATATTGCATGCTGCAATCCATCCTTTCATGGCCACCCTTGATATAACTGCATCCTTATCAACACAAACCCAGTGAGCTATGGTCATTTGCTGTTTGTATTCTCCTGTATCCTACGGTCAGGACAGACAGTGGATATGGCACTTGTCCAGTGGCTAAAGGAAGCTAAGTGGAAACCAAAAACATATTGGAAGAACTGCCAGGTATTTGAGGAGAAGGGTAGAAGTATAATTTTCCTCAAGTATGTGGTGTGGGCATGCCACATGATTCCAACATTTGGTGGACCTGACAGGATGTACTACTTGAATGATATGGTTGATGCAGATATGTTTTTATGCTATGGTAACTAGGAGTTTGTCAGTCTACAATGTAGCCATAGAATAGACTTCATTGCATGGTAAGGGTTAAGCAGTAGGAGGGCTAGTGTGGAGAGCTAGAGGGCTGATGTGCACTTACAATATCTGTGTGACTCTGGCAAAATAGTTACATAATTTAACTTGATTTGATTCAGAAACATAACCAGAACTATCTAGCCTACCAATCCATGTTGTGAAACTTATTCCAAAAGGATAATCTACAGATGATTGTTTGACCAACTTTTATCTGATACAAGATATATATTAATTAATACTTCCTTGTTCTCCAGAGTGACACCTGATGGACTGGATTTTATGTAATATTAATTCTTTGCCAAACAATATAAATATATATACTTGATTGAGTAAATAATTTCATAGTTTTTGTTTATCCTCCTAGCAGTGGGATATCCAAAGAGAAATGGATAAGGAGAGGGGCCTCTAATAGCACTCACTACTTTACTATAAGTATAACATCAGTTACTACTTATTATTATTAAATTTAAAGGCAGAAACACGAAAGGACTTGATCTGTAAGTTCATCTCAGTGAGTGAACAAGTTTCACTGAGGTATGTGGCAAGTATTGAGTCTTTTTATTTACTTTTCATCACTTTAGGGGAATTCTTTAGGAGAGTAAATAGGAGGAATTTAACTACTCGAAGTTTCTAATTAGTTGCATCATTAAGGAGAGATTTGTAATTACAGCTGTTCCAGATATCTATGGCGGGGTTTCAAAATTCAAAAAAGTCCCACTTTGAAATTCACAGACAAATTTTGTGATGTCTCCCAAATGGAATGGAGTTAAGACACAGGATTTTAGGATATATATTTGATAGTGTAGAGGTATCAATATATGTATATATTTGGTCTTATGACACCTTATTTAATATTCAGCTCAATATCACTTCAATGGCTCTCCACCATTCAATTATTATCAGATTTGCCTCTAGCCTTGGGGAATTAATGTTATGTATTGTATGTAAATATTTTATGAGCTGTGGGGTTTAATGTGCCTTGTTTAACACAGCATAGTACTCACTATATGCTAGCTTGAAATGTGCCTAGTCACCAGGTTTAGAAGGCAGTATTAACCCTCAAAACTCAATGAACATTTAGGATAAATATATATTATTATTTTTCAGAACCTAGACATGTGACAAGAATTGAATGATGGAGAACAATTGCAGTGATATTGAGCTGAATATTAAATAAGGTGTCATAAGCCCAAATATATATATATATAGATACCTCTATTATATATACAGTGACCCAAAAAAGTGTCCAGATGTTTGGTGAAATTGGAAAGATGGGTTTACAGCTCCAGAAATAAAATAGATAAGATTCTGAATAAATCAGAGGTAAGAGGTATACATCTGACCTACATGATGACATAAGCATGACATCATAGCTTTCCTTATCAGGAAAGTAGGAAATTAATAATGGACATAGTGCATCTGGACACTTTTTTTTGCTCTTGTAATTAATTACTAGTTTTTACCAGTTTCAGTATTTAGTGTACCCCCCCTTGGCCTTTAGTACTGCAGCAACCCTTCTAGGCATGCTCTTGATCAATTCAAGGCATTTCTCCCTTGGAATACCCTCCCATTCCACCTCCACTCTCTCCCAGAGCTCCAATATACTCTTGGGTGCCTCAGGGTATGTTCCAAGCCTTCTCTTCAACTCCCACCATAAGTGTTCTATTGGATTCAGGTCTGGAGACTGTGTAGGCCAGTCTAAAACCTCCACCTGATGGTCCTTGAAACAATCCTTGGCCAACTTGCAAGTGTGTTTAGGGTCATTGTCCTGCTGGAAGACAAACCTTTCCCTGTCCATCCCATAATACTCCACTGTTTTGAAGATATAGTCCTCCAATATGTCCTTGTACATCTCCCCATCCATTCTCCCATCTATCTTGCACATGTACCCCACACCATGTGCTGTCATACATCCCCAAATCATTAGACTCCCCCCTCCAAATTTGATAGTTCCATTGATATGCTGCTGAGTGAGTGCAGAACCTGGTCTTTTCCATACCCACAACCTCCCATCAGAGCCCAAATGATTGATTTTGGTCTCATCTGGGAAGATAACCCTAAACCAGTCCTCCTCAGTCCAATGCTGGTACTTGATAGCAAACTCATATCGAGCCTTGATGTGTCGGCAGGCAAGAAGAGGTCTTTTGGCCTTCACCACAGCCTTCAAATTCTCTTTCTTCAATGCATTTCTAATTGTCTGTGTGCAGACATTGAGGGAGAGGTGGGACTTGGCTTGGGAGGCATTATCAACCTGTCCAGAGGTGATAGAACGAGCCAGGTGGTGATGATCCCTGGGGGAGAGTTTGGGAGGACAACCTCTGGAAGGTGTTGGAAGTGGACCAGGGAGTTGGGAGCGAATTTCTGATACTGTAGAGTGCCCAATATGAAGTTTAGAAGCAATTGTTCTGCAGGAGTGATACCTCTATTATATATAATACATGTCCAAAAATATTGGATCTTAATTGTACTCTGTTTGTGAGATATCACACACTTTATCCATGAATTCCAAAGTGGGACTTTTTTTTGAATTTTGAAACCCCACCATAGATATCCGGAACAGCTGGAAGGAGTTTTCCCCCCTAACGGCACTACAATATATGTGCATATACTCATTATCAGATCCATACTTCGGTTAAGTATTATGCGAAGACTTGATTACTAACAATTATACCCTACACCATGAACTTAATAATTTAAGAAACATGGGACTCATGTCACACCAACAGCTGTGATACTCAATTTGCAAGTCAATGCTGAGTCAATGTCCTACATAATGTGTCACAACTTGCTTTCAGGCTGCCAGGCATCTGTGCAGACCTTGATCAGGCTGCACGATCCTGGGCAGGTCCGTGCAGAGTCTGGCTGGCCTGATGTCTTGGCTGCACCAGGCACAACCAGTCTGATGGGTGCCTGTTCAGACCCTGGGCAGCTGGGATCAGGAAAATCGGCACCTAGTTGGGCCGATAGGCCTGATCAGGATATTTGGATTTTTCCAACAAAGCTAACATAGGAGGGTGTTTATAATTACTATAATCTCAAATATTTACTAATAAAAGTCTTATTTTTACAAAACTCCATCTTTAAATAGTGATATCTATTCTGAAACAATTATATCATCAAAAAACAACCATCAGAAATAGTTCTCCATATTACATCTTATACAACTCATAGTTATTTAACAAATTCCATTGTATATAATTTCCTTCCTTTTACAGATGCCTACTAATACTTTTATTAGTACTTTGTTTTTTAAAAGTTGTAATGAAGTTATTTCCATGTAAAATATGTAAAATATTATTGGAAAATTTTCATACCACAGCTGTCTTTATTAAGTAAAACCCCCTATATATTCTGGGTATGTTGAATCAAGTAGAAATCTGTTCAGATTGACAGATCTATTCCGAAGTAATACATATGTATTTAGAGGTGCCAATGATATACATATGCATGGAATGGACTATCTAAAGGTATCTACTTTTTAAAAGTATTAGTGTTTCAAACTACTAATTTTTTTTATTGTCTACTCGTGTCCAGAAAGATTCTTTAGTTTGTAATGTATGAGAGAGTTTAAAACTTTTTGAAAGTTTTAAAAACCAAATTATGTTTGAATCACATCCCAGATGTTTAAATGACCTTTAGAGTATATTAGAATTTGGTATACTTAATAGTTTTCAGATATCCTCCATAGGAGGAACTCGGAATGACTATGACATACCTCAGTCAATACGAATGTGTACTTCGAGTGAGGTAAGAGGTTGTGGATGCTGCACTTAAATAAATTACTGTCAGAGTGAGTGTATGACAATCATATATATGTCTAAGGTACCAGGTGGTTTCGTGTAGTCATGTAAGCTTGACGTATACTTTGGGTGCCAGAGCCTATTTCAACATATATAAACCATAGATAGCATGCTATTTACCTGTCCTATATACCCATTATAAGAGACTGAGTTTATCGTATGGTCATCGTTCTACAAGTGTGTTGGGAATAGTGAGAAGGTCAATCCTCTTGTAGCATTTCAAACGAAAGATTGTGAATGAGTGTAATCAATGCTTCAGAAATTAGACATGATCCTCACCAGTTCAACACAGTTCAGTCTTCATTCACGGAGCCCCTTTAATTGCCTGGGTAGCTGCGTCACTGAACATCCTTTTTAAAATAGTTTCATATAATAACACGTACTCTTCAGCCTTGTCCTGATCTGTTTGTAGGAGGGCTTGAAAGGCCACAATTGGTGTAGGAGAACCGCCGATATCTATTTCTCCGATTATGATTAACCAATAAGAGTTTTTAACCCAGTGATATATGGGGTGAATGAACACTTTCTGTATGATTGCAATGAATATTTTGATCCAAACAGTTGAGTGTGCATGTGGTTTCACATTCAGCTCACTGTATATATGAGGATTGCCAATGCAGATGACTCCTTTTGTGTGACAGCATATTCAATAATGATAGCTCCCCAATGTTTCATTCGAACTTATTTGTTAACAATTATCTAACTGTAATCTACGAGGAACTGTGTCGCTCCTGGTACTGCAGTAAAAATGTCTAACCAGCCTTCCAGTTTGAAACTTAGTCATATAGCATATCTCGAATGACAAAAAATTCAAGCTGTTGCAACGCGAGTGTCTGATTTCATAGTAATATACATCCACAGAAAATAAGGGGCCAGAATAATAGATTCTGGGCTGGTGTGCTGAGATCTAGGCACTCCAAATATCAAGGAGCATCTGGACACACGCTTCTGTAATGTCCTTCCAGGGTGCTTTGGAAGGATCCTTCAATTCTGCCATCAAGACGGCATTGTGTCGATTTTCACACATGATGTCAATATGGTCGCAAGCCCAGGTGCCACGGTGGATGTCTCCTTGATAGGCCATAGATGAAGAGGGATCATAAGACCAGCAAATATGCAATAATATGGCCTGTGTGATACCCATCTCTTCCAGGTCGGCTTCCGCAGTTATGCCACTTTCACGGATATACTCTTTCTTAGATAGACTGTGAATGACTCGTACTTGAGGCAACTTTTTCTTGATAATCTCTTGAAAAATGCACAAATCATATGACCATGGTACCATTGCCGCTGGAGGAAGTATACCATTGTCTTTGTTCCAGTATTCAAAGTTGTGCGTCCACGAATACAGACCTCCTGCTTCAGAAACCTCGGCAAGCTCTTCCTCAGTAAGCATTCCAGGGGTAGTCATCCTTCAAAAATACCTCTTCCGTCTCGGCATCACGGTCCATCCTTCCCTCTCCCCCCTGATGTGTAGGGAGGATTGGCTCGGGGCCCGTGGCATTCAGAGGCGAAGAAGTACTACTCACCGATGCAACGGCCGGATCGTTCAACTCATCAACTACCACCGTTTTTCGAACAATTCTCTTGCTCCACACGGGGATTGCGCTTCGGACTGTGCCTCGGCGAGTGACGGGTTGATTAATCTCGGACATTATGGCGGTAATGGTAGGTATTTGGTTTGGTTGTGTACACACGTGTTATTGTTAAAACCTAGTGGGTGATCAGTCCACTAGTAGAAAATATAAAAGAATATGAAATTGAAGACAAAATACTCAAAAAGTGTAAAGTTCGGCTTTAGAGATAGCGTAATCCTTCGGTTTGAGCTCTTACGAAGAGGAACGAACAGAGTAGGAATAGGCTCCAATTCGAAAAAGACTCCTGTAGCTAATGGGTGGCTTCCCTATTTATGCTAGCATTCGTAGACTAAACCCCCTAACGACAGATAATAGAAATGAAACAGTGTAATGATCGGAAAATTATCTACCCTCTCTTTACCCCCTGAGACAACGGCAGTAGACCGCTCCGTGCCAAGTCCGCCACCAGGTCCGCTCTCGTTACAGTGGCTGACGTTTGTTGACTAACTCGCTATCCAAAACGGTGAGGAACCGCACAACCTTCTCGGACATGTCGCCATCTCCCAGGGTGGTATTGCCCGCTACATTCAAGCCGAGGTTGGCCTCAGTTGTTATCTCTGTGTTCTGTTACTAGCGCATGATCGGAAGCTAGACTGGTCAACTCCCTTTCCTTTCCTTGCCATCCCCTTTATGCCTCAAGTTCCTTCAATATTACCAGCAACAGGAAATCCTACTCCAAATTACTATATACACACTACCAGCTCCAACTTCGTCGAGTCTCATGGGCGGACGCTCTTACTACAAAGTGTGAACTTGTCTGTATCTTTATAAACACCCCGTGGGCTGAAGCAGTTTATTGTCCGCTGTGGAACTTGGAGGATGGCTCTGCGGATGTGTTTTAACGAGGCTAAAGGCGTGGGGTTTCACATAGGTATGTGGTCACTTGAGAGGCCTTGGAACACGAAGGTCCGTGGGTTATACCCTGTGCTGCGCTCTTTATTTCCACGAACTAACACTCTTAGAGCGGAAAGTATGATTTTGAATTCATGGACTACACCGTTCGTATCCTACGAAAATGCGCAGAATACGGATCAAAGTCTTCATCGACCCTCACCGAGATATTGTACGTTGCGATTAGCACCGTCTGATCACACCCTCTAAGGCATCTCTCAAGTGCCCTCACTTTACCGGCAGTTCAAGCGCACCCTATTGGACCCTAATTGTCTGGGGTACGAATGCCACATGACAACCACCCAACCTGTAATAGTCCGCTGTGAGTACCCCGCTGCCCAGTCTCCCGAGCCTCCCTCGCTCCCCACCATGCTCTGGTCAACTGACTACGGGCGACTCGCCGCCCAAACCCTTTTCCACGCAATACTGACTTGGTGAATGCGGAGATGACAGACAATACGACATTGAGGTGGCAAAAGGACGTCCATCGCATACGTCAATCCCACCCCGAAGCAACCCATTTCGTTCAACCCCTAGTATCCGTCGAACTGTCCCCGTTAGAGGAGACGACCTCCACGGACGGGCACGTTACTCGGGCACTACTAGGACGGCCTGACACTTGTTGCACGCCACTGGAACTGGTTCAGCGCAGGCATACTGTGTGGGAAATACAAATGGATGCTACAGCGTGAACAACACAAACGAGCGCAAATGTACACGAGTGACTGCGGGTGGAAACGAGCAGGACGCGAACGAGGCTAGGCTAGTAAGAATGCAGGTGAAGCTAAGCTAACAAGAACGAGCACAAGTGAGACCACACCATTGCCTTAAAATCATGCCTTGGATCTATTTCTCCCCATTAAATTTCAAAATTTGGCTCTATCCCTCTCATCCTTCACCCCCTTTGCCAATGTGTGCAGTTATTGCAAAGGGTGGGGACAGAAATCGCGAGAAAATCGGATTCCATTGATAATTGACTAACTCGGAGGGTATTCACAAGTCCACTTTTGCTTCACATCGCATGTATCTCATTCCTATGCCACGTACTGACAGACGTAGCCGACACGAAGCCGTTCTGCATGTAACGCTATCGCGTCCGGATTATCATGTCTGCTCTTCGACCCCGTTTTATCTTTGTTTGTCGGGTTGTTTCACTGTGTTTTATGACATATATATGCACTTGCCTTTGAAGATAATACTTTTCTGACTGGATTTGACTGGATTTAATGATAAGATCAATGTTTGAAATATTAATTTTGGGCGGTCCCCTTACTACGAAATCAACCTACTGATCCGAAGGTCTAACTCCCCAATTCTCCCAACTATCTCCCAAACATGAACGATGTGCTTGCTGCCTGTCGATACCGCAAGGATGTGTGAATCAGTCTCGGTGCGCAATTAAAATATAGATCTATGACTATATTTTCAGCATATTTCCAGCTCACAACAATTCCGCCACGAGATACCAGGTTGACAAGTATAACGCTGTGGTATACAAGCATGGCGTCATTTCACAAGCTGTAGCTCCACAGGGCACGACATCACCATATTGAGTTCTCACCAATTACCAACTTGATATGTAGGAGTGGACCAAATGGCCTCGCCTTGGTTCCAGGCGAGTGTACAGCAATTGCGAGCGGACATCATCGCGGATGTGAGGGCAATGATAGTGCCAGAACTCAGGCGTGTATGTTTGAAGTACTGCATATGTAGTAAGTATGTACTTATTCAAGGTCTACAGAAAATGAATCAATCTCGTGGAGACGGAAGGGTGAAAGCATATGCAATCGTTCCATTCACAAATGGTGATGATCCGACTCAGCTTCCGGTAATGTTTGATATCATGTCATGGCCATGAATTAATTGCTGACCATGATCTCAGCACAACCTTCCCTGTGTTAGTTCTGTTGATGATATTGACGATTTGAATGGAATCACCTTGTAGGGTATATAACAGGCTATGGAGTTGCACTATCAGTAGGTGCAAATAA